>JAWHQI010000764.1:0-250197 GCA_033032865.1 Dactylorhiza incarnata | reverse complement strand
ATGACCGGAGAGACGCTCTAAGATTTGATCAATAAACGGTAATGGAAAGTGGTCTTTTCTGGTGGCATCATTTACTTTTCTGTAGTCGATGCACACCCTCCAACCCGTAACAGTGCGAGTTGGGATTAATTCATTATTCGTGTTTGCCACGACCGTTATACCGCCCTTTTTTGGGACGACTTGTACGGGGCTTACCCACGTGCTGTCGGAAATAGGATAGATAATCCCCGCGTCAAGGAGTTTAATAATTTCAGTCTTAACGACTTCCCGCATGTTCGGGTTAAGTCGCCGTTGAGGCTGAATTGTTTTGCGGGGGTTTTCTTCGAGAAAAATTTTGTGGGAGCAGAATGAGGGGTTAATTCCCCTGATATCGGAAATTTGCCATGCAATTGCATGGCGATGTTTAGATAAAACTTCAACCAATTCGGATGTTTCCGAATCGGTTAAAGTAGACGATATTATAACCGGAAGTTTTAAGTTTGCGGCTAGAAAAGCATATTTTAAATGGTCGGGGAGTTGCTTAAGCTCCAAGACCGGAGGTTCTTCATAGGAAGTGGAGATTTTTAAAGCTTTCGAATCAAAAGGCTCGAAAGGCAAATTTGGTGGTAATTCGTCTAAAGGAGGTTGATTCGCCAGATCCGAATTGTCTATCATTAAAGATAGCAATTCAAAAAGAGAAGAACACTCGTCCTCAAACGCGGATTCCAAATTGAAATAGGAATCATCATTCGATAGTGAGTTCCGCATGGAGGGGTTGATATGTAAAGTAATTTCGTCGTCTCCAACTCGAAGGAGGAGGCGACCGTTACTGACATCGATTAACGCGCGGGAGGTTGTGAGAAAGTGGCGACCGAGGATGATGGGTACCTCGACGTCCTCCTCTATGTCCAGGATGACAAAGTCTACCGGGAAGATAAACTTGTCGACCTTGACCAGAACATCCTCCGCTACACCTATTGGGTACTTTACCGAGCGATCCGCGAGTTGGATACTCATTTTTGTTGGACTTGGGACGCCTAAATCGAGTTTTTTGAAAAGAGAAAAAGGCATCAAATTGATGCTGGCGCCTAAATCCGCAAGAGCGTACTTTATTAACATATTGCCAAAGAGACACGAAATGGAGAACCGTCCCGGGTCGTTCAGTTTTGGCGGCAATTTGTTAAGGAGAACAGCCGAACATTCCGTGTTAAGGGAAACACGCAAAACATCCTCGAGTCGCTTTTTATTAGAAAGCAACTCCTTAAGATATTTCGCGTATTTCGGCATTTGGGAGAGTGCCTCGCAGAAGGGGACGTTTATTTGAATTTGTTTTAAAATACGCAGAAATTTTTGATAATTTTCGTCCTCCTTCTCTTTATTAATTTTAGACGGGTAAGGAATTCGAGGACTCGAAACATTCGGCGCAACCGGAGAATCCGGAACAATTAGAATCGTGGAAGAGGGTGGAGGGGTCGGAGGCGAAATGCATACCTTAGGCTCAAACCGCAATGGGGAGACGACCTCCTTGCCGCTTCGAAGGGTTATAGCGTTGGCATTTTCCCTGGGGTTCGGCTCCGTATTCCCTGGTAGAGCTCCGTATGGCCGCTCAGAGACCATCTTTGCAAGTTGTCCAACCTGGTTTTCCAAGTTTTTAATCGATCCGGTAAGATTCCGGATATTTGAATCGTTGGACGCGATGTATTTAGACAAAACATCTTCGAGCGTCGAAGGTTTTGGAGGAGGAGGCTGGAATCCCTGCGGAAATCCTTGCGGAAATCCTTGAGGATTCATATTTGGGGGCCTCTGAGCATTGTTAGGATTGCTCCAGGAGAAATTAGGGTGGGTCCTCCAACCTGGATTATAATTATTACTATACGGGTTGTTATTAGGGTTGAAGGGGGGCCTAACCGGATTACCGAGGTAATCCACCGATTCTTCGATTACATTATTATTATTATTATTCCAAGCGGGAGTGGAGGAGGAAACAGTCATCTCCGCCACCTGCTTACTTAGCCGCTCTACCTGTGAGGCTAAGAAAGTAGTGGCGTCCACTTCAAAAAGACCAGCCGGTTTATTAGGACGCGACCTTGGCACATTCCATTGGTACGCGTTCATGGCCATTTCATCGATCAGAGCTTGAGCCGTCTCCGGGGTTTTGTTGTTTAACGTTCCCCCGGAGGCCGCATCAATCATCTGCCGCGTAGAAAAATTTAAACCATTATAAAACGTCTGGACCTGTAGCCAAGTTGGTAGCGCGTGATGAGGACACCTGCGCAAAAATTCTTTAAAACGCTCCCAAGTCTCATAAAGAGACTCGGAATCGAATTGCACAAAGGATGTGATATCCGTGCGTAGTTTTGCGGTTTTTGACGGAGGAAAATACTTAGTTAAGAAAAATTCCGTCAATTGGGCCCACGTGGTTATGGACCCTCTCGGAAGGGAAGTCAACCACGATTTGGCCTTTGACCGTAGCAAAAATGGAAATAAGCGTAAACGAATGGCGTCATCAGTGACGCCATTAATTTTAAAGGTGTCGCATATTTCTAAAAAGTTTGAAAGGTGCTGATTTGGGTCCTCATCTGGCAAACCGTCGAATTGAATTGACTGTTGTACCATTTGAATTATGCTGGATTTTATTTCGAAATTATTATTATTAACTGTTGGGCGAGTAATACTTGATCCTGTATCGTCCAAATTCGGCCGGGCGTAATATGCCATGGTCCGGGCCGGGGCCGCATTTGGAATTGGATCGCCCATATTTGCAGTATCTCCGATTGACTCTTCGGGGGTTTCGAGTAAGTTTTGATCACGAGATCGGATGCGCTCACGAAGAGTGCGCTCGATTTCGGGGTCAAAAGGAATAGTCGAATTGTCCGACGAGTTTCCTCGGGTCATATACTAAAAACAAATTATTTTTTTTTTGAGAATTTTTTGTTTTCTTATTATTATTAATTTTTTAAATATAAGTTATATATATATATTTTTTATATTACTTTTTGTATTTTTTTTTGTTTTTTAGTAAAAATATATAGATAAGGAATAAAATTAATAGCAGTTCCTACTTTCAAATAACAACACAAAGTTCCCCGGCAACGGCGCCAAAAACTTGATGATTTCGTTTGGACTGCTTCTTTTGTTTTATAAATAAAAGATAACCTTTGTATTAAGAGTTTAGAATTGGCGGATGTTTTAGAAGAGTCTTGCAAGTACTCCTACTTTGAGAAATTAACCGTTATCCTATTGAAGGATAGAAGTAACGGTCTTTTTCTTCTTTCGGAATATTGACAATTACGCCTCGACTACAACGCCGATTTCTATTGAATTGAAAAGTAGAAAAGGAGAGTTTTGCACTAAATGGGTTTGGAAAGCTGTATTTGAATTCTTAGTCCAAATTAATCATTTGATAAAGGCAAGTATACCTTATCGCAAGTAATACAGGATATTTTTTTTGAAAATATCGGGATCGTATATTTCCGCGGGTCGTGTTGATTATGCTACTTCGAGGAACGAACTATTATTTTATCAGAATAATATTTTTAGTTGGTTTAACAAAAATTCTAAGTGATAAAATCTGAAAGACGATAATAAGCGATTAACTAGAGTTCTAAGCGATGAGAAATATAGCGCGCGACGTCGAATTACCTTGAGACGAAAATAGATTTTTTTTGTAGAATTAAAAGTGATGATTTTTCAAAATATTAAGATGACTTGACCGTGGAGGTTCCATAATTATGAACGCTCCTCTCTCGAGGGTACGCCCACCTGAGATTATGAATATTCGACCGAACTCTCGTTCTACAATCGAATGTTCTTAATACTCGCTTTATGTTGTGAACCCCGCTATTGGGTTTTTATTTCCAATTCGGGAGAATTACCTCGTCCTCTCTCGAGGGTAGAGCGCACTTCTCTTTACCCGTGAGCGATCAATCCGTACGCACGAGCCTCTCGGCTAACTAGGTACGAAAACGGAAATGAAAACCACACATCGATTATGTGGCTCCACTCAACGTGATTCTCGGGTAAACCTTAAGCGTTAATTATTTTAGAAAGAGATGTTTTAATTTTATAGAAAAACTATTTTTGTGTCTCAATGCTCTTCGACGTCGTGTGCTAAAGGAAATTAGCCACTCATCGGAATGGAGACGGCATTGTCGGTTGAAAAATACATTTTTAATGATTAAAGCAGATATAAGCGGATAAAAAGGAAATGAAAAGACTTATATAAAAAACAGTAATAGTATCCGTCCCAACCACCTTAAACACGCGCTAAAAAGTTCTTAGCCTCTTATTCAAGAAGGGGGTGGTATAGAAATGAAAAGACTTATAAAGGTGCAGAAATAATATCCGTCCCAACCACCTTAAACAAGCGCTAAAAAGTTCTTAGCCTCTTATTCAAGAAGGGGGTGGTATAGAAATGAAAAAACTTATAAAGGTGCAGAAATAATATCCGTCCCAACCGACTTAAATAAATGCTAAAGTTAATTAGCCTCTTATTCAAGATGGGGGTGGTATATAGCAGTTATATGAAAACTGAAATAAAACTAAGTTACAAAAAAAGAAAAATGTAATCTCATACACGCACACACTCAAAAAAAAACTGAAAAGAAAGCGTTTAAAATGAAAGTGATAACATAAAGCGAAAAAGAAAACGATAAAACTATTTTATGAAAGCTTGTAAATCTAAGCTATGAAAACAGTAAACCTAGATTATGAAAGCAATAAACCTAACTATAAAAGCAATAAAACTAAATTATGAAAGCAATAAAGCTAAACTCATACACGCACACACGCTAACATTAATAAAAAGGAAGATGATCCAAATGAGAAAAACAACATTTTATTTCTAAAAGGTGAAAATTACAAACGAACATAACTTAATTGCATAAAGAAAACTCGCATTCACTCAAAGAACTCAGAAAAACATTACAAAGCACTCAAAATTTGGATGATAAATACTTCAGCCGAGCCCCTCTATTTATAGGGAAAATTTGAGTTTTACACACCCTAGGTCACGGGCGTGACTTGAATGTCACGGCCGTGACTTAGGGCGTGACATTTGCTCGGCTGTATTCGACGTCTTCTGGAAGGTCCGGCCGTCAAACATGGCTGCACACGGGCGTGACTTGGTATGTCACGGGCGTGACTTTGTGAGTCACGGGCGTGACTATGGGTGGCTGATGTCGGTAGCATGGGCGCGGCTTCGAGACGTGACGCGCTGGCGGCTCACGGGCGTGACTCTGCTGGAACAAGGCGTGACTTGTAGAGTCACGGGCGTGACTTGGTCAACTGGAGTGAGCTGAAGAGAAATTCGTCGGGCGCAGAGCTTTAAATTTACACGCCCTTGGTCACGGGCGTGACCGAGGGCGTGACTTGAGCGATTTGTCAGGATTTGATCTGAATCGAGCCGTCTTGTTGATATTTGATATTTAAAAATTACACGCCCTTGGTCACGGGCGTGACTGAGGGCGTGACCTGGGAAAATTTTGCAAAAAAAATGCAAAAACAAAAATAAAACTAAGTTAGAAACCAGAAATAATAAAGAAGCAATTTATTCATTAATTTACATAGAAAATTCACAATATTAATTAAAACTATACTAATAATTATACTAAAAATACATATATTTTATTACTTATCACAACTCAGCTCAGAAACGTCGAATTAGTGGGACACGTGGCAGCCTCTGGAGATATCGGATTCTGGCGATACCTAGCTAACGAACGGCGACAGCACTTTTTTATTAAAATGGTTCAGAACTTCGTGGATTTTATGCCTTCAGACTTTCAAGCCTTCTTCCTGAGTGTTATCATCCAGAGAGCTCCAGAGAACGAAAATCCCCATCCTTGAAGAAGAAAAGAGAGATCGAAGACGAAGATTGTACACGCGTTCCAAGGAGACTTTCTTAAGGATTCTTCGCTGCTTTGGTCCAGAAATTCTAAAGGGGGTTTTTAAATTTGTATTTCATTTATATTTTCATTCATCTTGTAATCGTTGTAGAAATCGTCGTCTTGCGTGCGACGTCTAAGTCCGTGTGAGGCTTAGGGGAAATCATCACCTTGTGTGTGGTGTTAGATCCTTGTGTGGTCTAGGGTAAATCATCGTCTTATGTGCAGTGTCAAGTCCTTGTGTGGCTTGGGAGAAAATCATCGTCGTGTGTGCTACGTCTAGATCAAGATTTGATTTAGGGAGAGGCTAGTGTCTTTATCTGGGAGATATAGGCTATAGCCAACCGGTCCTTAGGAGAAGGACCGGTGAAAATAGACAAGAGATTTTATTAATTGTAAGCCTTTGATTCCAAGCTTTATTGGAATTATTTCTACTCATTATCTTTGATGAAATAAAATCTTGTTTTTAAATTCAATTATTTGTCTCTATATTCATATATTGTTTCGTTTGTTACAAAAAGTATCAAAGTTTTAAATTGCCCTTATTCACCCCCCCCCCCCCCTCTAAGGGCGCCACAAGATCCAACAAGTGGTATCAGAGCCAGGTTAATTCCTTATAAGTTTTAACCACCTGGAATTATGGCGCACCATGATCATGCATTTTCCGAGGGGCAAGGAATAACTAAACCACCATTATTTACGGGTTCCGATTATAATTATTGGAAAACTAGGATGAGGTGTTTTTTAATATCATTAGATATTGAAGTATGAAATATGATAGAAACAAATTATACTCATCCTAATTTTACAATTGGTGATATTGTCATGGAGAAACCCAAAGATAAATGGGATGACCAGGACAAATTAAAATGCAAAAATAATGCAAAAGCAATGAACGCATTATTTTGTGCTCTAGATAAAACTGAATTTAATAGAACCTGCGCATGTCAAACTGCATATGAAATTTGGAATTTATTGGAAATTACTCATGAAGGTACCTCGCAGGTGAAGGATTCAAAGCTTTTCCAATTGGAGTCAAAATTCAGAAAGTTCAGGATGGAGATAAATGAGGATGTGGATACCATGTACACAAGATTCACTAAGTTGGTAAATGACTCAAAAGTTTTAGGAATTTTTTTTCAAATGGTGATTTGGTGAGAAAACTTCTTCGATATCTCCCCCCTAAATTCAATGCCAAAGTAACGGCTATTTATGAATCTCATGATCTTAAAGCTCTTAATATTGAAAGCCTGATTGGGAACTTGAAAACTCATGAAGTTGAATTGAAAATTCAACAACAAGAGTATATGGAGCCAAAGAAGAAGGGATTGACTCTAAGATCTAAGAAGGAGGAAAGTAGTGATTCTGAGGAGGAAGAAGAAGATGAGGAAAGTTTATTTGTTAGAAAGTTTAGAAAATTTATGAAAAATCCAGAGAAGAGGAATTCATTTAAGAAGTATTATAAGAAGGAGACGTTTAGAAAGAAAAAAGGAAAGGAAGACGATGAGGAGGAAGAGAGACCGCCACCGGAGTTCTATCACTGCAAGAAGTTAGGACACATCCGAAGCAAGTGTCCAAAGTACTTAAAAGAACTTAAAGAAAAGAAGCACAAAGGGTCGAAGAAGGTGTTGACGGCGGAAACATGGGATGATACTACTTCTGAGGATGCAAGCAGTTCAAGCTCAAGTAAAGAAGAGCAGGCCAACATGTGCTTAATGGGAAAGAGCGTCATATGTGATGACGAATGCAGTGTCCAAAGTGACAATGAGGTAACTCCTCCAACCTACGATGAATTATTTTTTGAATTTTTAAAGACTTGCAATTTTTTGAAAAGAGTTTAAAAGATAATGATCTTCTTAAATCTGAAAATAAAATTTTGCTTAAAGAAAACAAAAAATTGTTAAATGAAATTAAGACTATTGGAAAAAGAGATATTTCTTGCCAAGAGTGTGATCACTTTTTGGGAAGAATTAAAGAACTTGAAGAATCTCTTTCCAAATCTCATTCTACAATAAAAATTCTTACTAAAAAGAATGAGATTTTAGAGAGAGATCTGAAATCTTCAATTTCCAATGTCCATGAGGGAAAGAAATCTTTTGAACGTAGATGTGTAAATCTAGTATCCGAGAATACAGAAATGAGAAACCAGATTCATGACTTAACGCTAGCCATGGAAATTTTTGGAATGGGCCGAAGAACACTGGATATGATCTTAGGATACCAACGCCATGGATCTGGAAGGTTTGGACTCGGATACACGTCAGGAAGCTATCGCCCGGCGACAACCACTGTCGCCGGTGACAGCGAAAAGTCCAGAAATTCTATTTTTAAAAATTCTGAAGTTAGTAAATTGTCTAATACTGCATCCTCATCCAGCAAAAGTCCAGAAAAGTTATACTCTTCTCAATACATTACATGTGCCAAATGCAATAGATTTGGTCACACTACGGACTCTTGCTGGAGGAAAGGAAAAAGTAAAATTAAACAAATCTGGGTGCCTAAGGCTTCTACCTATACTATGGGTGGAACCACTTGGGTAACCAGATCTTTACTCACCTCTTCTTTCTAGGTGTGTTGGCAGGCTAAGGACAAAGAAGACGTGTGGTACTTGGACTCGGGTTGTTCAAAGCACATGACAGACAATAAAGAGAAGTTCCTTAGCCTGGAGATGAAGAAAGGAGGAGTTGTTACATTCAGAGATAATGGAAAAGGAAAAATCATCGGCATCGGAGTTATGGGTAACAAAAAAATTTCAATTTCAAATGTTTTATTTGTAGAAGGATTAAAACATAATTTGATTTCTATTAGTCAATTATGTGATAAGGGTTTAGATGTTTTATTTGAATCTTCTACAAATTTGTGCAAAATTATTAATTCTAAAACAAAAGAAATTGTTTTTACCGCACCTGGATGTCATAATGTATATATGATTAAATTTCTTGATTTTTCAAATTCTACTTTAAAATGTTTTTTTATCAAAAAATGATGAATTAGAAATATAGTATAGGCGACTTGGACATACTAGTGCCAAGTTAATTACAAAACTTTCAAAAGATAAATTAATTATAGGTTTACCATTGTTAAATGGAAATTTATCTTCTTCATTATGTGTGCCTTGCCAAAAAGGAAAATTTTCAAAATCATCCTTTAAAAGTAAAAATATTATTTCTACCACTAGGCCACATCAATTAATACATATGGATTTATTTGGGCCAATTGGAATTTCTAGCTTAGGAGGTAGAAAATACACATTTGTATTGATTGATGATTATTCTCGTTTTTGTTGGACTTTATTTTTAACCTCCAAATCCGATGCATTTTCAGAATTTTCAAAATTATGTTTGCGTATTCAAAATGAATTTGAGTTAAAATTAAACGCATACGATCGGATCATGGAGGAGAATTTGAAAATGAAAAGTTTATTTCTTTTTGTACGGAGTTAGGAATTAAACATGAATTTTCAGCTCCACGCACACCACAGCAAAATGGTGTAGTGGAGAGGAAAAATAGAACTCTTCAAGAGTTAGCCCGTACGATGATATCTGAATTTAAATTACCAAAATCTTTTTGGGCTGAAGCGGTTAGTACGGCATGTTATGTAATTAATAGAGTAATGCTTCGCCCTATTTTAAAATTAACTCCTTATGAATTAATTTTTAATAAAAAACCAAATGTTTCTTATTTCAAAGTTTTTGGTTGTAAATGTTTTATTTTGAATTCTAAAGATTCCTTAGGAAAATTTGATGAAAAATGTGATGAAGGTACTTTTATTGGCTATTCTTCAACTAGTAAAGCTTATAGGATTTTTAATAAAAGAACAAAAATAGTTGAAGAATCTATTCATGTTAGGTTTGATGAGTTTGCTTCATGTGTAGAAAAGAAAATTACAGGAAAAGAAGATGAACCCCTTCCTTCGGTGGAGAATGATGATGAAGAACTTGGAGAAAATGAAGAAGAAAAAGAAGAAGAAAGAGAAGGAGAAAGAGAAGAAGAAGATAGAGAAGAAGAAGAAAGAGAAGAATATGTGCCTCCAAGTGAATTGAGATTTTCAAAGGATCATCCAAAGGAGCTTATCATTGGAGATCCGCAAAAAGGGGTTAGTACTCGTTCATCGTTACTTGTCTTATTTTCAAACCTTTGCTTTGTCTCTGAAATAGAACCAAAAGATGTTTCCACCGCTTTAAATGATGAATTTTGGTTTTTAGCTATGAATGAAGAACTTAATCAATTTGAACATAATAAGGTTTGGAATCTTGTAGAACGACCCAAAAATCGTCCTGTCGTTGGAGTTAAGTGGATTTTTAAAAATAAATTGGATAAAGAATCAAGAATTGTTAGAAATAAAGCCAGATTAGTTGCAAAAGGTTATGCACAAATTGAAGGGGTAGATTTTGATGGAACTTTTGCACCCGTAGAAAGATTAGAAGCGGTTAGGATATTTCTTGCATTTGCTTGTTTTAAAAGATTTAAATTATATCAAATGGATGTCAAAACCGCATTTTTAAATGGGTATATAAAAGAAGAGGTTTATGTAGAACAACCCCCTGGCTTTATAAATGAGAAATATCCAAATTATGTTTATAAATTAGATAAAGCGCTTTATGGATTAAAACAAGCGCCTCGTGCTTGGTATGATCGATTAACTCAATATTTATTAAAGCACGATTATAAAATAGGAAGTGCGGATTCTACATTCTTCATTAAGCAAATTGATCATGATTTAGTTATTTTGCAAATTTATGTTGATGATATTATTTTTGGAGCCACTAATGAAGAGTTGTGTAATGAAGTAGTTCAAATTATGAAAAATGAATTTGAAATGAGCATGGTAGGAGAACTTTCATATTTTTTAGGTTTATAAATTACACAAAAACATGATGGTATTTTTATATGTCAATCCAAATATATTCATGATATGTTAAAAAGATTTGGATTTGAAAATCTTAAGCATGCAAACACTCCTATGAGTGCTTCACTAAAATTAGGAAAAGATGAAAGTGGAGTTTCAATTGACCAAACCCTTTATAGAAGCATGATAGGATCTTTATTATATTTAACCGCATCTAGACCTGACATTATGTTTGTCGTTTGTTTATGTGCTAGATTTCAGGCTAATCCTAAAGAGTCACATTTAAAAGCAGTGAAACGCATCTTTCGATATCTTATAGGAACATCTAAATTAGGATTATGGTATCCTCATAATGATTCCTTTATTTTACATGGCTTTTCGGATTCAGATTATGCGGGATGTTCTTTAGATAGGAAAAGCACTAGTGGCACTTGTCATTTTATCAGCCCTTCACTTATTTCTTGGTCGAGTAGGAAACAGAATTCTGTTGCCCTCTCTACTACCGAGGCCGAATATATTGCACTAGGTAGTTGTTGTGCCCAAGCTCTTTGGATGTCACAAACATTAGAAGACTTTGGCATGCAACAAAGTAGTGTAGAATTAAAGTGTGATAATAAAAGTGCTATAGACTTAACTAATTATCCCGTATTACACTCTAGATCTAAGCATATAGATGTCCGACATCATTTTATAAGGGATCATATTAAGAAGGGTAATGTAAAAATCAACTTCATAGGAACGGATTCACAACTAGCGGATATATTCACTAAACCGTTACCGGATTCCCGTTTCTCTATGCTTAGGCTAGAATTGGGAATCCTAGACATTTCACACTGATTATATCACTACTTATTATCTATACATTAAAAAAAACAAAAACTAAATCTTAACATAGACATTCACCAACATATAACATGTCCAAATCTTAAAAATTATTACAGCACTTTAACAAAAGGGTACTTAAAATGTCTCATAAAAGAAATTCACAAAAATTGAAGAAAGATCTGGGCTGGGCAGCCGTTGGATGGCGACAGTAAGATGTCGGATGGCGATAGCTCCCAGGAGTCTTTAACACTATGAATCCTCATCATTTCTACTGCCTGCTCCACTACTTTCTGGAATATCATAATCTGATCTCCTTATCACTGTCTTCCTCCGCCGAGCCTGACTAACCGAATGGCGACGCGGCTCCTCCTCCGTCGGCACTTCCCATTCCGCGGCTTCAGAAGGTGTAGGCTTTAATTTATGTCCTTTTACAAGGAATTTCATAAACTTCTGCATCCGTGTACGATCCTTCTTCACCTCCACCTTGTGTACTTCAAAAGACCTTCTATGCTCTTGAAAATCATCTATATGTCTATCCAACTTTGTTTGGAACGAGTCGAGTGCCTCCCGCATAGACCCTCCACGTGCAATAGGAGGTTCTCTCATTTCCGTAGTAGGCGGCTTCCTTTGATTTTTCTTACCTATAGCCGTCGTTTGATATATCTCCGGGAAACAATCTCCAAGATAAAAATTTTGATCGATCCATGCGTATTTCTTGAATAGGATATGCTGGATAATCGCACCCAAAGGGAGGGTGTGTGTCTTTTTCCACTCCGGATTTTTGAGGCGATATGTATAACGAATCATAGATAAAAGAAGATCGGCCACATCAAATAACTCCTTCTCCATTATAAAATAAGTCACAAGACTAAGTTGAGCCGTAATACTATGAGTATCACCGGACTTCAACATAATCGTGTGCCTTAGTATATCTTGAACAAGACACGCATCGTCTGTCAATGTCGTCATAGTGGTTATAAGGTTTTTGTGGAATTTCCATGCAAAGACAAATTCATTATGGTCCAATCTCTCTCAAGTCTATAATTTTCCACTATGTCCAACACATTCTCACTCTCCATTATTCCAAATTCACTTCTTAAATCAAATGGAGTGATCTCCACATATTGGCCTTGAATTTTGGATCTAACTCCTCCATTCAAATAGGTATATGACGGATCCTCAAGATGACTATAAAATTCTCGGACTAAAAAGGAGGAGAAAATGTCTTGGATAATGACCGAGAGTATACCTGCCTCAGCAAGCATATAATAGACTCGTTCATGCCAGGGGAGATCAAATTCCAGGACTTTTGAAATTCCGATTTGGGCCTTTTCTATGCCCGGGAAACTTTGATAAGAAGAATGAGCGTCTCCTGACTCACCCCTTCTCGATCTCCAACTGTAAGACATATCTGCATGAGACATAAATTTTTAAAAAAAAAACAAACAACAACAAAATGGACCTGTCGGATATCCGATACCCCTCTGTCGGATATCTGATACCCCTCTGTCGGATATCCGATAGCTAAAAGTTTATGCTTCCGAAAATTTTTTCACAAAAAATCTTCCTATCACAAATCCACACAGTTTTTACACAGAAAATATTCTTCAACATTTATATAATTTTTGAAAAATCAAAATTTTGGTGAAAATTACTATTCATCATCTTCTTCCTATAACACTTCAAATTTTTTTTGTCATCATCTTTTTCCTATAAAGCTGATACCTTTAAACTTCTAGATCTCCACACAAACAACAAGAAAGAAACGAAAATCATGTTTCAACACAAAAATACAACAAAAATTTCTAATTTTACTTCAAAATCACATGATCTAAATCTCTTATAAACACCAAGATCTAAAATGTCTAGATCTCCTAAACATTCTACAAATTATCTTCACAAAACTCCATGAAAACCAAGAGGATTATCAAAATCACAAAATTATTGGAGAAATTTTAAACAAAACTTGCAAAATCCACATATCTCACCTTAGATCTGAAGTTTTCCGTCACCTGGAGCTCTAGATCTCAGAATTTTGCCTAAAACTAAAGTGAGGTGTCTGTCAAATGACGAAACGCATCCTTTTATCTTTTTCGAGCTGTCGGATGGCGACATCTAGCTATCGGAAATCCGATATCTCCCAAAAAAAATTAAATACCTATTTTTCACTAGCTTCTTCATTACCTGTTTCTATAAACGTTCATAAGGGATTTTTTTTTTAAAATCTGGCATAAATGCTTCTTCATGTGTTATTTTCCCTAACAATAGCTTAACACATGCTTATGATGTTCAATGTTCAGTTATCAAAAATGACACTTTCATACATTACTAAAGAATTATTTTCGCATGCCTCTAAGTATAAGAAATCTTTTATCTATGACAATGAGCAAACACAAACACATACTTTAGTAATACATGTTCATAAAATTTATTTTATACATATATCATGATTGATCAAACATAACAAAATACATTTCATAAATGCCACTTTAACCTTTGCTACTTTGCACTCATTCACATTATACCATTTTTGCATGCAAGTGAATTCGGAGATCCTTTCCATATACAAATATTCAGAAAAAAGGGGGCAAATCAAAAAGCAAAACATATATTTTGCCAACACAAAAATTTAAAAGCACTAAATAAAGAATTGAAAAGGATCCTCCACCAAGCACTACTTAGCCTCCTGATAAGTCTTAATGAGCATTGTGAGGTTAAGCACCTTGGAAAGAATTGTAAAGTGTCTTGTTATGCAAAACCAAAATGGTCCTTTTATGTATACTTGCAAAGTTTCTATAAGTTCATAAGTTTGGCTTTATGTATATTTATGTTATGTTTAACAATTCCATGATCATGTATATTTTAAATATATTCATATGTATTCTTTCTCAAAGTATCACTACTACACTTCATTGTTATTTATAAAATTACTTCTTATGAGAATTGGACCGAAACGATTCAATATTCTATATTCTCATGTGTCTTTCTCTGATAATTGAAATTGAATCTCATCATGGTTAAGTATATTTGCTTCTATACATTATAACACATTACTAGAATGTTTAGCCTAATCTCTACGGTTTCCTATCTCATATCATATAATGAACAAGGCTTCCGCTAGTGTACTCCAATTTCCCTATACTCTTTCTTATTTTTCTTCCATATATCTATGATACTATTTCCTCGCCTCTATTCTTTACTTTTGATAATATCAAAGGGGGAGAAGATAATAAGAAATCATAAGTAATAAGAAATCATAAGTAATCACTTAAATCACTTAAAATACTTAATTAATTAAGTGAGCATTCATGTAGGGGGAGTTTATATGTAGGGGAAGTTTATATGCCGGGGGAGAATATTTTGGGGAAATCATATCATATTAAGGGGGAGATCATGAAGATCAAACGTTCATATTTGTACACACATGATATACTTTTCAATATCTCTAAAGGATTTATTTGATTTCTTTTTTTAAGGATTTGTTATTATCAAAAGGGGGAGATTATTGGAGCATGCGTTCCACACTCATCCGGTTTGAGAATAACAAATCCCGAATGTATTTGATCCTATTTTTGATTAATGGTGTGCAGATAACAGGTGCAAGTATAACATGTTTGCAATTGGAGCAAAATACAGATTTTGCAGAAATAGAGCTATCGGAATTCCGACAGCTAGCTAACGGATTTCCGATAGCGCACGATTTCTTCCCAGCGGTTGAGAGCTAACGGATTTCTGACGGCGCACGATTTCTTCCCAGCGGTTTAGTGCTAACGAATTTCCGATAGTGATATCGGATATCCGACAGCCCACAATCTTCTCGCAACTCTACGACGTGCAGCAGTTACGCAAGCTAATGGATTTCCGATAGTGATATCGGATATCCGATAGTGCACGATCTTCCCGCAACAATATGACGTGCAGCAGTTACGCAAGCTAACGGATTTCCGATAGTGATATCGGATATCCGACAGCCCACGTCTCAACCACGACCTCAACTCCGCTCAGAAACGTCAAATTAGTGGGACACGTGGCAGCCTCTGGAGATATCGGATTCTAGCGATACCTAGCTAACAGACGGCGACAGCTCTTTTTTATTAAAAGGGTTCAGAACTTCGTGGATTTTATGCCTTCAGACTTTCAAGCCTTCTTCCTGAGTGTTATCGTCCAGAGAGCTCCAGAGAACGAAAATCCACATCCTTGAAGAAAAAAAGAGAGATCGAAGACGAAGATTGTACACGCGTTCCAAGGAGACTTTCTCAAGGATTCTTCACTGCTTTTGTCCAGAAATTCTAAAGGGGGTTTTTTAATTTGTATTTCAATTATATTTACATTCATCTTGTAATCATTGTAGAAATCGTCGTCTTGCGTGCGACGTCTAAGTCTGTGTGAGGCTTGGGGGAAATCATCACCTTGTGTGTGGTGTTAGATCCTTGTGTGGTCTAGGGTAAATCATCGTCTTGTGTGCGGTGTCAAGTCCTTGTGTGGCTTGGGAGAAAATCACCGTCGTGTGTGCTGCGTCTAGATCAAGATTTGATTTAGGGAGAGGCTAGTGTCTTTATCTGGGAGATATAGGCTATAGCCAACCGGTCCTTGGGAGAAGGACCGGTGAAAAGAGACAAGAGATTTTATTAATTGTAAGCCTTTGATTCCAAGCTTTATTGGAATTATTTCTACACATTATCTTTGATGAAATAAAATCGTGTTTTTAAATTCAATTATTTGTCTTTATATTCATATATTGTTTCGTTTGTTACAAAAAGTATCAAAGTTTTAAATTGCCCTTATTCACCCCCCCCCCCCCCCCCCCTCTAAGGGCGCTACAAGATCCAACAGAACTTTCATGGACCAGCCACTCTCCACGCTCACCGCACCAAAATGTTGAAACCGATTTCTCGGCCTCTTGTGGAGTTCGGGGCCCTCACCGAAATGAGGGGCAGCTAGCCCTTACTGATCCCTCGGAGAAGGTAGACTGAAGACTAGAAAGAAGACTAAGACCTTAGTCGCAGCGAGGAGGTCCCTCCACTAACCCGGAAGATTGTTGAGCGCTTCCCCTCCCAAGCCAAAGCTGAGACTTGGGCACCTTGGAGAGCTCTGAAAATGCTAACCAAAGAAAGCCTGAGGAGAGGGAAGCTCAAGTAACCTCCCTCCAAAGGTGCCCTTGAGGTCTTATTTATAGGTTTTCTAGTCTGGCCTGCAAATAGTAGGATTCCGCCTTTTGGTTTTACTAAACGCACCCTAGATGGGTCTGCTAACAACTGAACTCTGCTATTTGGATAGGCTAATGGCAGGCCAACGGGGATAGAGAGATGATTTCATCGATCATAGATGATCAGCGGATTCGTCGAATGCGGCGGGTTGGAGAGTTCGTCGAACGCATAGTTTTGGCGAATTCGTCGAACGCGACCCGCACTTCGTCGGGCGCCGGGCTGAGTTCGTCGACCTCGACTGAGATTCGTCGATCATGGAGACTTTGGAAGAAATCCGGCTCGCCTGTCTTCTCGCGATCCTTCGGCGAGTTTCTGGCTCGCTCGCCTCCTTGTGAGCATTCGGCGAGCACCTGGGTCGCTCGCCTTCTTGCTGGTCGACCTTGAGGCTCTGGCTCGTGGGAACTTGACTCGTGCCTCTTCCCGCGGTTGACCTTTGATAGATCGGGTTCGCCTCCTTTGGGCGAATGGTCTGTGAAGACCTCGCTCGCACTACTGCCCCGCTCGCATTCTTGACTCGCTTGTCTTCTTGCGGGCAGCCGGCTAAATGTTCATCCCAGCGGATCCGCTGAGACGGGATCGTCGAGCGCTGCTTGGATTTTGTCGAACGCAGCTTTGAACCCTTTCGTTGAACGTAGAGCATCGTTCGTCGAACGCAGAGAGCATATGCCAATTTTTCTCTTTCTCTTATTTTCTGCATATTAACACATATATATCCCGAGAACCTAGCTCGCATTACTTTTATTTGATCATCCACTAGGCCAATATCGGGGTTGTACAATGAGATATTTTCACCCGTGGTGAAAATATCTTCTATCAAACTAGTATTGGGGTTGGCTGCCTCCAGGAATCTTTAAGTTGAGCAGATGGATGTCAAGACGGCATTCCTACATAGAGATTTGGAGGAGGGGCTTACAAGGAGAAACTCGAAGGTTTTGAAGTCAAGGGGAATGAGCATTTGGTATGCCAACTCATAGAGTCTATATGGGTTGAAGCAGGCACCTAGGCAGTGGTATAAGAAATTTGACTCCATCATGACGAAGAGCAAGTTCCAGAAGACCATAGCTGATCACTGTGTCTCTGTGAAGAGGACTGAAAGACCTTTACCATTCCGATGTTGTATGTTGATGACATGTTGATTATCGGTGATGACATGTCCATCATTGAAGAGTTGAAGAAGGAGCTCAGTAAGTCCAGTGAGATGAAGAACTTGAGACCAGCAAAGAAGATCCTTGGAGTGAAGATCACCAGGGACATAAGTGTGGTTCTGTTATGGCTATCTCAGGGAGAGTACATGGAGAAGGTTCTAAAGAGGTTCATGATAGATAAGGCTAAGCAGATTGCTACTCTACAAGGTGGACACTTCAAGTTATCAAGCTCCCAGTGTCCTTCATCTGAGAAGGAAGTGGAAGAGATGGGCCAGATCACCTATGCATGTGCAGTGGGGAGTTTAATGTATGTTATGGTCTGCACGAGGCCAGATATAGACTTTGCAGTGGGGGTGTGAGCAGATATCTAACAAATGGAAGATCCATTAGGATGTTGTGAAATGGATACTCAGATATCTCAGAGGTTCCACAAGTCATTGTTCGTAGTTTGGTGGAGGGTTACCAATGTTAGTTGGGTACACTGACTTATATTAGGAGATGTTGATTCTCGGATGTCCACATTAGGGTATGGTGTTATATATGCAGGGGGAGCTGTGTCATGGAAGTCGAGGTTGTAGAAGTGCATGACACTATCGACAATGGAGGTAGAATATATAGCACTGACAAAAGCATCCAAGGAGGTCTTATGGATGAAGAAGTTCATGCTTGAACTTGGAATCCAGCAAGATGAGTTCACTGTGTTCAGTGATAGTCAGAGTGCAATATACTCAGCCAAGAACCCCACCTACCACTCCAAGATAAAGTACATTGATGTGAGGTATCATTATATATAAGATGTTGTCGAGGAGAAGCTGCTAAAGGTGGATAAAGTCCACACAGATGAAAATCCTTCGGACATGATGACGAAGGTCATACCGAGGGAGAAGCACGAGTTGTGTTGGTTGTTGTTCGGCATGAAATCCACTTGAAGAATTAAGGTTGGTGAACTCCTCTTTATGGTTTGGAGGGAGAGTTTATTGGGGTCCAACCCCTAAAGAGAAAGCTGATCAGGAGATGGAAACTATCGCCGCGCAGTAACCCTACCACTGGCGATAGTATATCAACTTGAAGTCTGCAATTTGTCGGCTTGACTGGGTGCATGTCGATGAGACATAGTACATATCGGCGAGACCATATCGGCGAGACAGGTTTTAGATATAGGCGAGAAGCTGGAGTTATGTTGACTGGAAGTCTAGTTGTAAGTTGTTAACGCCCATCAATATGGGTAACACTGGCAATAGCAGATCATCAAGATGAGTCTCCAATATCGTCGAGATGAGTCACTGATATCGTATAAATGAACCTTTTGTTGGCTAGAGCTAACACGAGCGGTACTCATACCTCCGATGGTGGGTGACAGACCCAGTTCTATCAAATCTCTTATTTCAGCTATTCGATCTCTCTGATCTCACAGCCTGTGGCCATGAGAGGTGCTTATTAAGTCTTTTAGGGGGATGACCCTATTTATGGGAGAGAGATTAAAACCTAATATAAGATCTCTAATTTCTTGGCCGTCAAGTTGTTGTTCGTGGAAGAAAAGCCATCTGCAAGTTTTTTAGGAGAATGAACAGGAGGTTTTCACCTTTGGTGCCCATCGCCTTCACTGTAAGGATTCTTCATCTTGTCTTCATTGTCGGAGTGCTTGAAGAAAGGTTGGAGGTGTTTCCCTTTTTGAAGAGATTTCACAGTGTGCTGAGAGGGGGATTTGATTTGTGAATCCAAAGGGGGGGTCTAGGTTGAGCAAACCTAGTGTATATTAGTCTTGTAATCATTATCAGATTATAGTGGATTTTTATATGTGCCCCGCCCCGCGGTTTTCCCTCATTGATTTGGAGAGGGTTTTCTACGTGAATTTCTGTGTTCTTTGCGTTGATGCATTTTAATTATCTTCTTGTGAGCCCGAATTGCGAGTGGGTCATTCCCAACAGATAGTTTACGGTGCGATGAAGAAAATTCATTTGATCAGAATTTTCATTCCTACACATTTAACCCACAAAGCTCTACTTTTAATGTTGGGGATTCAATAGAGTTTCCTTTTCCACATTTGAATAGTTTTTCTCAAGATCAAGAAGATATTTTGTAAATTAAATTCCAAAAAACCATGACTTTGTCGGATGAATTAGTCGTTGAAAATAATTATTTTGAACCTACTCCGTCCGGATTCACTACTATGTTTTATGAATTTCATCTCCCCCCCCCCCCCCCCCCCCCCCCCCCCCCCCCCCCCCCGCCAAATAATTATTTTGAAAGGGAAGTTCAAGAAAATATTTTGCCCCATGATTATATTGAAATTGGTACACCATCTTTAGCAGATTACACTTTTTATTTAGAAACTAAACAATCTGCACTTGATCATATATTTGTACAAGAAACTTCTTGTGACAATTTTCTGATTCGCTTATTTTTAATTCTTCTTACAATAATAATTTTATTTTTGTGGATAAGCCATTGCAGTAAAATGTCTTTGACGATCCATTTGCCGCTTATATCCACCAATCCAAATTACTTCAGGTATGTTTAAGTGATTTGGATTCACTATTTCAAACTGAAGGACAAAAGAAGAATCAAGAATATTGCGGAGGAATCGTCAGGCATCAGACATCAGCACATTCACCTCGACGTGACTTATGGGAGTTGCCCATCAACTTACAATATGAATATCCTTTTAGTTAATCGTTATCGTTGAGCTCACCAATGTTAAACAAAGCGTTCTTGGGAGGCACCCTTTGGTTATCTTTATTTTTTTGTTCTTTAATTTTTATTTCTTTACATGTTTTCTTTTCCTCCTTATTTTATAAACATTGGGGACAATGCTTATTTTTAAGAATGGGGGTATGTTCACACATGTTTTGTTTTTTTATTAAAAACATTAAAATTTTCAAAAATCATGAAAAAAATCCTTTGTTTCATTGTTTTCGATTTTGCTTAGAATTTTCAAAAATTAAAAAATGTTTTTATTTAAATTTTTTTCAAAATTTTAATTTTCTTTCTCTTATTTCCTTTTCTAAGGAAATAAAAAATCACAAAAAATTCAAAAATCTAATTTCCTGCGAAAGGGCTGTTTGGGCTTTCATACAAAACTGCATAGTATCTTGAGAGCACGTCACTTGGCATTCCTTGGGAAGTCCAAAAATTAACCAAAAAAATTAGGATATATAAAGTAACAAAAATAATTAAAACCTATAAACAAGTTTTTTAAAAACCAAAAAATATCTAACTTTTAAATAAATTATAAATTTTAGATTATTTAAATACTCCTAACTCTGCTTTCTCCAAAGTAGCTTTTAATTCAAAGAATGAGTATTTATTAGCATTTCAAAAAAAATTGTTCTCTTTTATGTAATCTTGTTTTATTATGATCTTTGTCATAATTTACTTGATTTGATTTTCAGAAGAGTTTGATTTAGTGAATATTTCATGTTTATGATTTGCTTAGAGAATTTGTTAGTTTAAAGTCTCTCTTTAAGAATATCATGATTCAACTTTGCAGAAATTTTGCTCACATATCTAGATTTTAATTATAGCTACTTTTAAATGGTTTCTTATTAATTCTCATTTTATTTTCTATGCTCTCTAAATCATGGAATTTATAGACTTTAAACCCTAGCCCTTGCCCTACCTTTTGTTTAACCTATTGTTTGGCAATAATTCAAGAGTTTAATATGATCATGTCATGGAATAAGAGGATAAAATTCATTATTTCTAAGCATATGCACTCAAAATTTTACAAAATTTTAAGAGATTATATGTCATGGAGATGAGAGGATAAAATTCATCACACCTAAATCTATATATTTTGGGAAGTTAAAAGAAGAACAAAATATTTATAAGATTATATGTCTTGGAATTGAAAGGATAAAATTCATCATTTCCTAAACATATACAAAATATGTTCTTCTATGCCAATTATTTTTACACCCCTTAGCCAATATTAATTGCAAATCCAAGATATTTATGTAAGAGCTTATTTAATATTTTGTAGTATTCTACAAAATTTATAATGAACTAAAATTTATATAATTCTAATATTTGTTTATTTTGCTAAATTCAATACAATTTTGTTTATGAAACTATTGACGCCAGGAAAATCCTGACCTCAAGATTCGGACTGATGCAGCCGGAGGCTACTCGACCAGCAGTCCAACGAGATGACTTGGCTGGCAATGACGAAGAAGCTAGAAGAGCAACAAACAGGACCCCGGGTGCTGCGGTAGGGAGGACCCACCACGTACGCAGAAGCTCAAGAGAGTCTTCCCCTCTGAAACCAAAGTGGCCGAGCTTGGTACAGGGAAGGCACCGACTTGGCTAAAAGCAAGGGTGACGGGCTCGAGAGTTCAGAAATCGGGGTCCAAAAGCTCAAGTCTAGGTGCCAATCCAAGTACCCCTGGGGTCCTATTTATAGGAAAACCAAAGGGCAGGGGGATTTTTATTTCCCAGCCCCCAATCCGGCGACTATGGGATACTTGGCGAGTACTTATGCCATAGTCGCCCATCTGGCGAGTATTGGGTGTTGCTTGCACACGCCGGGCCTGTTTACCCGGGAAACCGCTTTCAAGAGGATTACTCGCAGACCGAGCGGTTTGCAGATCCAAGTCGCCCGGCTCAGGTTAAGCAAGCTCCATCGGCACCAGCTAACACTGGACGGGCGGTCTATAATAATTCAGGCCGCCTCCAAGAACCAGAGGTAATCCAAGCCCAAGTCCAACAGGGCAAGGCGCGGTCTCAAATCGGAGGTCGCGCGGTTTAGGCCATGAAGACAAGCCAAGGTCCAAAGCCAAAGAACAGGTCGCGGTCTCAAGACAGAGACCGAGCGGGTAGAATCGTCACCTTGGCTGCATCATCTCCAGCTTCTGGTCAGACAAGTCGGAAGGGCAAGCCGCCAAGCCGCGCGGCTTATTCTCTTTCCCTCTTTGTGTATCCCGTCACCGCCTGCCCATTTCTCCTGTACCCGGGCAGGCGGTTATTCTATCCCTGCCTGCTCGGGCAGGCCCCCAGGCCTATAAATAGGGGGCGGCACTGTTCCCAAGGCACGGACACTCGAATCTAGGAGCTCGCTTGTTTGAGCTGCGGACTCGAGTTTCTCGTCTTGCGGACTGTCTGACCGGCCGGCTTCTCTTTTTCTGCACTTGCAGCCTGCTGTAACCACTTTTTTCAAATCAAAGGAAAGCCCGTCGCAGGAGTGGCATTTGCCGCGGCGGGCGAAGTCTGGCCTTGACCGCTGCTAGCGGTCTCATTCTTCTACACAAAAAGTAACCGGCAACCCGCAGCCTCCGGTTTCCCCCGGAGGTGCGATCTCGGACTCAACAGAAACACGCGACCTTCAGATCGCGGATTGTCAGTGAAATCCCTTTTCGCCATAATGTCAGACCGTCAGTTCCCCCTTAAAGACCGCTCCGATCATAGCGAGGACTCCTTGTGGGAAGCCCTGGAGCAGTCAAAGAGAGAAGCCGAGCGGGCTCAGAGGGCCACTGATCAGCGACTTGAAGAGATCAGTCGGACTTTAGCAATACTAACTGAGCGACTAGTTCCACAACAAGTCGCGACTAATCAAGCGGTGACCCCGGTCCTTCCTCCACCTCCTCCTTACTCGCTACCGCAAGCCGCTAATTTCCAGCTCCATCAAGAAGACCCTGTGGCTAGGAAAAACTTCTATCAGGAAGCCGCGCACAACATGCCAGCTCGAGTCCTCGACTTCCAGGGGGCAACTTCTCACGCTGCCCATCTTTCCTACCCGCAGGAGGGCGCGGCCCGTCTCTCCTACCCGCCTAAAGTTCCTGTTCATCTCTCCTACCCGCCAGAAGCAGCCGCCTGGTCTTCTTATCAGGTGGCTTGTCCGCGAATAGCCGCAGCTCCAGCGGCTCATTACTCTACCCCTCTATATGAAGACATGGAAGAAACCTCTCCCTTTGTGGACGAAATTAGAGGGGAGCCTGCCCCTAATAATTTCAGGGAACCTCGCCTGCCAGCATTCAATGGGGAGACTAATCCCACAGTTCATTTACAAGCTTTCGAGTCAGTCATTGCTCTCAGAACCTTGACTGATGCAACCAAGTGCAAGCTTCTTGTAACCTCCTTTGAAGGGCAAGTGAGGGAATGGTTTTATGGTTTGCACCCCAGGTCGATCCATTGTTTCACGGAGCTGCGAAGAGAATTCCTGCTGAGATTCTCCACCTCAAGGAAAAGAAAGAGCGGCCCGGCGGCCCTTTTCGATATAAAACAACGGAAAGGCGAGACATGGGCTCGTTTTGTGGATCGATTCCAGAGAGAGATCATGGAAGTCCAAAATGTGGACCCGGAGCTGTATAGAGTTGCCCTCATCCATGGCCTTAGGGAGGGGCCCCTAAAGTTCGAAGCAAATTTAAGGGAGCCTAAGACTTATCAGGAAATGATAAGTTTGGCAAATATGTTTATCAGAGGAGAGAAGAGCAATCCAGACTACGTCGCGAAGCTGGTAAGCGACAAGGAGCCATCGAATCCATCCTTCCGTCATCCACCATCGAATCAGTCCCACTTCGAACCCCGTTCCCAAAGGGGGAGGAATTACAAAAATAAGCAACCATTTATGGGCCATCAGCGGTTTCAAGATCAGAAACCACCGTTGGCCATCGCTCCCGCTCCATCCGCTCCCCCTCCGCAAATCATGCCGGTATATTTACAACAGTATGCCGCGCAGCCACCTCCAGTCATTCCATCAACACAATACGATGATTCGCAAGAGTCATTCACTCCCCTAAACGTCACCATGGACGAGGTAGTCCAGATTCTGCAAAAGAGGCCAGATTTCAAAAGGCCTGCTCCTCTGAAGTCAGATATTCGCAGTCGAAATCCGAACCTTTATTGTGAGTATCATAAAGAGGGGGGACATCTAACTGAAGACTGTCGAGCTCTTCGTCTGCTTATAGAAAGACTCCTGGGAGAAGGAAAGCTCCGGGGTCTAGTTCGGAAAGATAAAATTGCTGAGCCAACTACCGAGAAGAAAAAGGAGAAGGAAACAGTAGAAGTGACCTGGGAATGCGCCGACGTCAAGGACGCCGACTACTATGGTGATATCCATCCTTATACCGAATGCGTCGAAGTCAATGATGTGGGCCCCTTAGGGGACATCTATTGTATCCATGGGGGAGCTGGAGCAGAATCATCTCGCAAATCCAGCATCGCGAGGGTTCTAAAGCAGGAAGTGGCAGCCACTACGAGTTCTCCTCCCGAAAGTACTATTGTCACGTTTGGTCAGGATGACCTTCCCCCCAATGCTAATCCTTTCGATGATGCGGTGGTTATCAGGGCCGTCATCGAAAACTATACCGTCCACAAGATTTTGATTGATACTGGCAGCTCCGTCAATCTCCTTTTCCGCCCAACTTTCGAGGCCCTGAAGACTGGAAAGCATCTGCTTTCCACCGATGGGCCCCTCTACGGTTTTTCTGGGGAGAAGAAAGAGGTAGAGGGTTCAGTGAAGCTCCTGGTCTCTCTTGGAGGAATAATAAAGCTGATCAATTTCGTGGTAGTGGATGCCCCGAGCAACTACTGCGCTATCTTTGGGAGGCCGATTCTCAATGCGTATAGGGCGGTAGTGTCCACCTTTCATCTTGCCCTCAAGTTCGCTCCTGAAGGAAAACAGTATCGGGTCAGAAGCAACCCAAAGGTTGCTCGGGAGTGCTACGTCCGAACTGTCAACATGGTCACCGACGTTCCGCTTCCCGAGATCATGGATGAGGTTTTGGAGGTTGCTGAGTCTCCAGAGGCCGTCGAGGAAGGAAAAGATCGAGAAGGGGCTCACTTGGAACCTGCCCAAGCGACCCAAGAAGTTCCTATTGCTGAGGGGGCAGAGAAGAAGCTGGTCATCAACGCTGAATTGTCAGAAGAGGAGAAAGTGGAGCTAATCTCATGCCTGTTGGGGAATCTGGATATCTTCGCTTGGTCAGCGGAGGATATGCCAGGAGTGGATCCAGACGTGGCTTGTCATCATCTAAACGTATCTCCTGAGTTCAAGCCCGTCCAGCAAAAGAAGAGAGAAGTGGCGACCAAGCTGGCGTTGCCCATCAGAGAGGAGGTTTCCAAACTCCTAAAAGCGGGTTTCATTTCTGAGATTCAATTTCCCACGTGGATGTCGAATGTTGTAATGGTTAAGAAATCCGGCGGGAAGTGGCGCATGTGCGTGGACTTCACCAAACTTAATAAAGCGTGCCCTAAAGATTGTTACCCTTTTCCTCGGATAGATGTATTAGTTGATTCCGCGGTTGGGTATGGTTTTATGAGTTTCCTCGATGCCTTCTCCGGGTATCATCAAATTAAAATGCATAAACCTGACATCCCGCATACCTCATTTATCACAAATGATGGGTGTTACTGCTATCTCGTAATGCCCTTCGATCTTAAAAATGCGGGTGCAACATACCAAAGAATGATGGATACCGTCTTTAAACATCAAAAGGGCAGAAATCTCGAAGTTTACGTTGATGACCTTCTTCTCAAAAGTAAAACATTCTCATTGCACTTGGAAGACCTCGTGGAGACGTTCGCTACTCTACGGAGGTTCAAGTTAAAATTAAACCCATTGAAATGTGTGTTTGGGGCGAACAAAGGAAAATTTCTTGGGCATCTCTTAACTCCTGATGGCCTTGCACCAAATCCAGATAAGGTGAAGGCCATCCTTGATATGTCCCCTCCTCGAAATACTAAAGAAGTTCAACAACTTGGGGGGAGATTGGCAGGATTGAGCAGGTTTATCTCTAAATCCGGAGATAAAAGTGCCCCATTCTTTAAAACATTGCGAAAGGGATCAAAGTTCGAATGGAGCGAAGAGTGTAACAAGGCTTTCGAGCAGCTGAAGGGACAGTTAACTTCGACTCCACTACTCCAAAGTCCCTGTGAGGGGGAAAAACTATTCTTATATCTGGGAGTCGGACCAGAAGCGGTGAGTTCCGTCCTCTTTCGGGAAGAAAAGAGGAGGCAGTTTCCAATATACTATATCAGCCACATCCTAAAGGATGCAGAAACCAGATATTCGATCCTGGAGAAACTGGCCTTGGCTTTGATTATGTCCGCACGAAGGCTTCGCCCTTATTTTCAGGCTCATTCTGTCCAAGTTGTTACTGATCATCCTTTAAAGAATATCCTTGAAAAGCCAGATCATTCAGGGAGGTTGGCAAAATGGGCTATTGAACTAAGTGAATTTGAGGTTCGTACATCCCCCGAACAGCAATCAAAGCACAAATCTTGGCAGACTTCCTGGTAGATACAATAGAGCTTAGTCCAGAACAGGTGGTACGATCTCCTCTGGCTTGGATCATTTATGTGGATGGGGCTTCTGGCAAAAACTCCGTGGGAGCCGGAGTAGTGTTGATCAGCCCAAATGGCATCAGGCTGGAGCAAGCTATCAAGTTCTTCTTCCCAGTTACAAATAACCAGGCAGAATATGAAGCACTTCTGGCTGGGCTAAGGCTCGCGAAAGAGTTGGGCATAGAATATGTACATGTTAGAATTGATTCATTGGTGGTGGCTTCCCAGGTCTTGGGAAATTATGAGACAAGAGAGTCGATTCTGCGAAAATATCTGCTATTAGCCAAAAAGGAAATCGGAAGATTCAAGTCATTTATTATCGAGCACATCCCAAGAACGCAAAATGAGGAGGCAGATGAATTGTCGAAGTTCGGTCTTCCATCCGGGGGAGTGACCTTTGAACTTTTTCATCCGGCAATAGATGAGTCAGAACTCATGCAAATTGATCATAATCCTTCATGGAAGGATCCTTACGAGCTATTCCTATCAAAGGGAGAGTTCCACCATTCCATCAAAGATCGGAGAAGATTCAAAAGGAAGGCGGCATATTATTATCTAATAGTAGGAGTACTCTACAGAAAAACTTTGATTTCCCCCTCAGCACGATGTGTTTCAGAAAAAGAAATCCCTATCGTACTTCAGGAAGTACATTCTGGGGAATGTGGTAGCCATTCAGGGGCAAAAACCTTAGAAAAGAGGATCCTGCGGTAAGGATATTTTTGGCCGACCATGAGAAAGGATGCTGAAGCATTTGCCAAGCGGTGTGTGCAGTGCCAAAAGTTCGCTCCTCTTCAGAATCTGCCCGCTCAGTCGCTTAGGTCAATAACGGCACCCTGGCCCTTTACAGTTTGGGGGATGGATCTCATCGGACCCTTTCCAATGGCTATCGGTCAGCGCCGCTTTATCATAGTGATGATTGACTACTTCAGCAAGTGGATCGAGGCTAAGGCACTGGCAAGAACTACTACCCAAATCATCAGAAACTTCATCTGGGGAGAAATTGTCTGCCGACACGGAATTCCGCTGGCAATTGTCACTGATAATGGTCCACAATTCAATAATCCCGAGATGATAAAATTTTGCGATCAGGTTGGAATTGACCTGCGGTTCTCCTCAGTACATCATCCAAGGACCAATGGTCAGGTAGAAGCAGCCAACAAGCGAATTCAGCAGCTCCTGATGAAAAGGGTTTGGAATCAGAAAGGAAACTGGGCGGATCAACTTCCCTCCATCCTTTGGACTCTTCGTACTACTCCATCTTCAGCTACAGGGGAGACACCATTCAAACTGTCTCATGGCTCGGAGGTTGTTGTTCCTGTGGAGTTTGAGGTGGTCACTCCAAGAGTTGTGTACGGAAAAGAAGGAGGAGAAGCGTGGGTAGACTACAATGACGAGGCCATCAAGTATAGTCTGGATCTAATCGAAGAACTTCAAGACGAGGAAACAATCAGGCAAGAAGAAGTTAAAAGGAGGATGGCAAAGTACTTTGACAAAAATGTCAGGGTAAAACATTTCGCGGTCGGCGACGTCGTACAAAAAAAGGTTGATGCAGCAGCCCGAACAGGTAATGTCGGGAAGCTAAATCCTAATTGGTCTGGACCTTTCATCGTCAAGGAGGCATTAAAAAGTGGGGCTTATCGCCTCCAAACAAGTGAAGGAGAAGAAATCCCGCGCACCTGGAGTGGCGACGATCTCAAACGGTTCTATCCTTGAAATGTCTTTCTTACTTTTCTGCAGTTTTTTGAGATATTTTAATAAGAAGCTCCGTACTGACACTTCTCCATGCCTGATGTTTCTTTTCTGCATTTTCCCATATATCAAACTCACTGAACCACGGAGACATCGCCAAGTTCTGCTCGAACCCCCTCGGATTGTAGTCATTAGCGTAAAACCATGAAGATCATGTGTAGCGGGGAGTTTTCGCACACGTGTAGTGGTAGCTTGCCAATTCCCGTGCGGTGGTCCTCAGAACCTTGGATCCCGGCTGATATCCGACACACCCCTGCATCAAGGGAGGTCTAGGTGAATGTTGGCTCTATCATGCCCCGAGGGGGATATAATTACAGCTTTGATGATCTTTCTGAGGAAAGCAATGTCGGTATAGCCCCCGCGGTATAACCACACCTGCCCAACTGATCATCTTAGTCTGTGACTATCGAATACTCCAAGGTACTCTCAAGCGATGCCTAAGCGGGACCCACAACTGAGTTGATCTCTCTGAGGAAAGCAATGTTCGCCGCCTAGGCCCACCTGCCCAATTGATCAACTCGGCTTGTAACCCTAGGCAAGAGAGCAGTCGAGTCGCTTACAGCCCTTATGACCACTTGAGGAAAGCAATGTTCGCCGCCTAGGCCCACCTGCCCACTTGGTCATCTGGGTCTGTACTTGTTTCTCTTTATTTCTACAGCTCTTATGACCACTTGAGGAAAGCAATGTTCGCCGCCTAGGCCCACCTGCCCACTTGGTCATTTGAGTCTATAATCATCTCTATTGCATTACAAGGGATTATTTCATCCCATATGGTCATTATAGACCATTTGGAGGAAAAAAGCAGGATTTCTATATGCAGCATAAACCGGACGGCTTAATACTCAAACCGGGCGGTTTGAAAAGCACGTACCAAGGTTTTCAAGCGGTCTGATTGTTAATCCGGGCGGTTTGGTTATTAAACCTGGCGGTCTGAAACCAGCAGGTTCAAAAGATGTCATGCGATTCGGTTTTATACCGGGCGGTTTGAGATAAGCAGGTTCCAAAGGGAAGCAAGCATAGTCATGACCGGCCGACCTTATTGTCCGGATTATAAATTCATCATACTTATGGATTTCCACTCAATCCGATCGGATAGTCACAGCTCGTCGGGTTATGATTCTCGTTGAAAATATTAAACCTGCTAATCGCACAAATTCTATATACAGTTCGTCAGGTTATGATTCTCATTGCAAGTATTAAATCTGCTAATCGCACGAATTCTACATACAGCCCGTGCGGCTTGTCAGCCAATGTTATATATTGCTGTCATATAGATTGTTCGGGTTAGATGTTAATCGCACGGTCTATCAGCTGATCTTCGAGGGACATTCCGTTTTGCAAGGCAATTACGTAGGACCAGTTTATGGTCGCACGGCTTAATTATTCTAAATTCCGGGTCGGTTATCTGGTTACATTCCCGGAGGTGGGATTTACAGCAGTGTTAGCTACAAGTCGCCTAAGTTAAAAACTGACCGCTCGGGCTGATGATTGTTCTCATAACTTGTATTTCTTTATCCTAAAAGAGCAAATATGCCGGGTCTAACAGTAATCGCGCGGCTTAATACATTAGCAATAAGTTAGCACTTTCTCAGAATAAATCGGATATATTAGATTCGGATTAAAAGAAGCAAGCCATGCGAGTGGTTTTCTAGATACTCTACCGGAATCGTATCCTAACCGGGTGAGTTAACATTTAGTCGCACGACTTGGTTAAATTTAACACGGAAAGAGATTGCAAACAAATGCAAGTAAGTCGCAGAAGGTAGACGTATAGACAGGAAAAAACTTTTCATTTCATCATCAAAACATTGTTTACATTATGTTTTAAGCCGTCCGGCTAACAACATCAAGCCGACGGCTATTCAAAATAAAAAGTAAAATACAGCTACTGATCATGCGACTTGAGTTTCTTAGACGCAGGAGCACTTGAATGTTCGCTGCCACCAGTCGAAGCATCAGGGGAATAACCCTTGCTACCCGACGAGGATGAGCTGCTCAATTCGCCCGACTTGCGACCAGCATCTTCTTCAGAATCGCTGGATTCGGACTCCGAGCCGCTCTCGCCACTCTTAGCCGCTGCGGGTTCTTCGACCTCATCATCCTCGTCGTCGCTCTCCTCTGAGCTAGATCCATCGGCTTTGTTCTTTCCCTTGGCTTTCCGCCTGATTTTCTCTAACTTCTTTTGCAAAATCGGGTAGGCGTCCGAGAAGGTGAAATGTTCGAAACCAGGCGCGAACCCGTTGAGCTCCCGCAAGCGGTTAAAAGCATTATCAATTCCCTCAGCGACATGAGGGAAAAGTTCCTGCTGATAGACCGGGTCGGTCTCATCATACTTAGCCTGCAAAAGAAAAGAATAAGGTAAGACCGTGCGGTCTGAGAACATTGGTATTGATACTGGCCAGGTGACGACTTACCGACTCGGCTTCCTTTAGCCGCGCTTTTTCTTTCTTCAATTCGGCGATTTCTTTTTCTTGAAGGGTGTTTTCTCTAATCAACCTCTTTAAAGTCATTCCCATGAAGGCGTTGGTGATGAAGCTCTCACCACCAACCCGAGCGGCCTCCCTGGCGAGCTCTTCCTCAGGGATTTTCCTCAGCCTCCTGAAGTTCCGTCGGCCGAACATACCGATGCTGGCGGCCTCAGCATGACGACCCGACTTCTCGTTCGCCCAGTGGGGGAGCGCAGTAGAGATCTGGACACTATCGCTGTCCGGGTGCCAAGTTAAAACCGGGCGACCTTTCAGATCCTTCACCTTGCTGAAGGAGCGAAGAGCGGCAAAGTCGCCCGAGGAGCCCGAATCCTCCCCATCAGACGGCAGCGGCTTGTTCCTGGCTTGCCTCTTCCTCTTCTCCGTCTGAGTCAAGACTAAACCAGCCGGACTGATCGGCTTGTTAGCAGGAACAACGGCTTGGGCTATAAAAGGAGAAGAGTCAGCACGAGAAATCGAGCGGTCAACATTGAAGTCGGAAGCAAAAGGAAGCTTACTATCTTCAAGCCAAACGTTCTCTAATTCGGCAAGTAGAGGGATATAGTAGCTTATGTTAAGCCGCTCATCCTTGAGAAGCTTGCAGATCCCTTTCTCCACCTCGCTTATTGGGACCGGTTGAAAGGCCTCCTCCGGCCGTACTTGCGGATTCGGGTTCAACAGACCGAGTCGGCCTTCGAAGATCAGATACCTTTCCGACCAGGCTGTGACCTTGTTCGCAAGGTTAACCAACTTCAACCCGCGGCAGCCGAAATAAAGATGGCCTTTGAAGACGTTCGATTCAGAGTCCGGGATGGCCCGCACCGAGAATATCTTCCTGAAGAGATCCATAGAAAAGCGGACTCTCTCAGACCGCAGGTAGGAGATGAAGCTATATATCCCGGCCATTGAGTTGGGGGAAATCTGGCCGGGAACAACTCCATAATGGTCAAAGACCATGGCGAGTTCAATCGAAATCGGGAACCGAAATCCGCAATCGAAATGGTCGATTGGGATCGCAATTTGGTTGGGGCCAGACGAATTCATCCGCTCATCCCGGAGCGGAAGCCGCGCGAGTAGCGGGCTGTCGGTCATGTGCTTCTCGACGAATTCATCCAGCTCGGCTTTTGTCAAGCGACACTCCTCGAGGTCCGCAGAATGAAAGGCCAAAGCGGCTTCGGAGCGGGTAGCAGAAGTCTTGGCAGGTCGCTTCGGCTGGCGCTTTACTCCCATCTTGAGATTTTGGTAAAAGGACTTCCGGAAGGGCGCTACTTATAAGAACGGCTGATCTGCATTTAGTAAAGGTCAAATCACGGCTAGACCGGTCAACCCGTATGGGTACATCACCACAAAAGCCAACCACAAAGACTAAATATACCCAAACAAGCGGATTAAAGGATCACAAAAACAGGCAGATCGGTTTATGTAAAGCAACCCGCAAGCATTAATCAACACAACAAGGCAGAAAAAATAATAAGTTCGAATACTTAGGCCGCACGGCCTGAAAGGTAGATCGAATATTACATAATCAGAGTCATGCAATTGTCCAAAGGACCGAATTGAAATAATATTACAAGCTCATACTTTAGAGCCACTCATTACGGGCGGTTTTCACCCGGCTCGTCCTCCCTGTGAAGCCGCGCGACGTGATCACCGATCTGAAGGACAGTTCCCTGCATTTGGTTCATGTTATGATTAAGGCGGTTGATCATGCTATGAATCCGCGCGGCATCTCTCTCTACTCGCGACGCGGGGATCACGCGAGTAGGCAAGGCTGCTGCGGGCTCATGAACACTCATAACTGGGTGGGTCGTCCCGGCTACGGGGAGAGATGAACTCATCCCTGCATCCGGGCGGCCTGACCCACGCCGGCCTTCGTCAATCATGTTGGTAGGGCGCCGACTTCCGCCGGCTTCCTTCACCAAATGGAGGTATCTGTCCCTATAATATGCGCAGTCCTCTTCGAGCTTGCGGACTTCTTTCTTTCCCCGGTCAATCCGGGCGGTCAGCGCAGCCACTTGGTCCTGCTGCGCCTTTTCCTTCTCTCGGCGCTCTCTCCGCTCGACCTCCAGCGCCGCATGGTTCTCCTTCCTTTCGGTCTCCAATTCGGCCCGAAGAGCAGCTTTCTCGTCCTGGGCGGTCTTCTCTCTCTCCTCCACAGCCCGCAACAGCTTGGAAAGGGTTTCCAAGTTCTTTTGAAGCCGAGACTTCTCGTCCTCCATCCGGGTATCCGGCAAAGAAGAACGCAGCAGGGGAGGATCAAGAGGGGGAAGATAAGTCACCAGTTCGCCCGGCTTCGGAATCGAACCAAGGTCATCTGCAATAAGAGAAAATGGTCAAGGAGTGTTCAAAAGTAAACCGCTTTCATCAAATTTTCCTTGCTTACAAGCCGCGGCAGTTTGAATTGAAATCGGGCGGACGGGTCGCCTTGCCAGCTCGGTATCGAACTTTCGGCGTTGTTCTCTCCATGATCTTTCACTTTGCCTCCGCTTAGCAGCAGAAAATTGAGCGGCGGAGGGAAAGAAGCTAGGCGACGGGTTCAACAATGAAGCGCGCGACTTGTTTCGAGGCCGCGGCATAAAAAAACGAATAGAGGGGTAATCCGCTCCCCTTTTACCTTGTAGCAAAAGATTGGGTTGCGGCGGGGGCGGCCTGGCAAGTTGATCTCTTACTCGCTCCGCCTTCACCTGCATAAGCCGCAGACCAGCCGTCACGGTATCTTCAGGTACCGTCATTGTTCTTTCAGTCGCGACCTCAGGAAGGATGGCCTCCTTAAGGCTGGTCGCATCCTCAGACAGGGCGGATCCCTTCTCTCCTGGCAGGTTGGCAGCATGCAGTTCGGAAGAAGTCCTCAGTTGTTCATGTTGCTTCTGAAAAGAATCAAAATCCTTGAGGAGGTCGATTACGGAAATACTATGAGCATCAATTAGAACCTGGTCGTTCGGCTGGGGGGAAGGAGTAATCAAGCCTTCCGAAACTTCATTCTCGCGCGACTTGCCTTGCAGGCTGTCCGCTTTTGATTTCCCAGATGCTGCTTTATTCTTGGCCTTCAGCCTCTTCATCTTTTTGAGAAGCCTGTCCGCCGCGGACTCTTCCTTCTTCCTCTTCTTCGACTTTTGAGCGGTTGTTTTTTTCGGACTATCCTCGATATTGACTATTGAGGTTTGCTGTTCGCTCGGCTTGGGGGAGTAAACTGCCTCTCCCCCTTCATCTCTAATTTTTAAATGAAAATCCCCGGACGGGGTGACCTCCAGCTTGAAAGACTCATCCCCGTCGCCTTTCTGGGAAGCAGCCTCCAAGTTTGTCTTATCCGGCGGAGAAGGCGGGCTATTTCCTTTGTCATAAAAGGTTGGGGGATCAGCTGGGGGTGGGTTCAGACAGCTCTCCGCATTCTTGGTCGACAAGACGACTGTTTGCTCAGGAAGCAGTTCGGTCGGCTTATTCCCCTCCTGTTTAGATGACAAATCGATTGTCAACTCCGCAGGCAGGTTGGTCGGGTTACTCGCAAAAGCAATTGTTACGGTTTTATCAGGCCGCTTCACCTTTTTCTTCTTCTTCTCTTTCGCGCGGTCTCTCTCGCGGTTCTTCCCGAACTTCTCGAGAACTTCCAGCTCAGCCATCAGGTTCACCATCTTTTTCGGGCTGTTCAAACCGAAAGCCCAAACCGCAATAGGCGAGTAGTGACTCGTGGTAACAATGAAGTTATGCCAGAATCGAAGCTTCTGGAACATTTATAACCAACGAGTTGAAGACGGCGCGGTCTCCGGCTAGCAATGATATTTTCGAAATCTTCACGGAAATTTAAAAATATGCGGGGATTATGTTTACCCGGGAAACCGCTTTCAAGAGGATTACTCGCAGACCGAGCGGTTTGCAGATCCAAGTCGCCCGGCTCAGGTTAAGCAAGCTCCATCGGCACCAACTAACACAGGCCGGGCGGTCTATAATAATTCAGGCCGCCTCCAAGAACCAGAGGTAATCCAAGCCCAAGTCCAACAGGGCAAGGCGCGGTGTCAAATCAGAGGTCGCGCGGTTTAGGCCATGAAGACAAGCCAAGGTCCAAAGCCAAAGAACAGGTCGCGGTCTCAAGACAGAGACCGAGCGGGTAGAATAGTCACCTTGGCTGCATCATCTCCAGCTTCTGGTCAGACAAGTCAGAAGGGCAAGCCGCCAAGACGCGCGGCTTATTCTCTTTCCCTCTTTGTGTATCCCGTCACCGCCTGCCCGTTTCTCCTGTACCCGGGCAGGCGGTTATTCTATCCCTGCCCGCTCGGGCAGGCCCCCAAGCCTATAAATAGGGGGCGGCACTGTTCCCAAGGCACGGACACTCGAATCTAGGAGCTCGCTTGTTTGAGCTGTGGACTCGAGTTTGTCGTCTTGCGGACTGACTGACTGGCCGGCTTCTCTTTTTCTGCACTTGCTGCCCGCTGTAACCACTTTTTTCTAATCAAAGGAAAGCCCGTCGCAGGAGTGGCATTTGCCGCGGTGGGCGAAGTCTGGCCTTGACCGCTGCTAGCGGTCTCATTCTTCTACACAAAAAGTAACCGGCAACCCGCAGCCTCCGGTTTCCCTCGGAGGTCTTCTGCTGCTTTCCTGCACTCGATGAACTCCTCTGGTCAATACTCGCCTATCTGGCGAGTATCAACTGCATACTCGCCAGGGTCTTTTCTGCTTCTGTCTTTGGTTGCTGGTCTCTGTGTTGACCCTTTGACCTTTGACTTATGTCTACGTGGCCTTGGGTGGGTCCACCCTCGGAGAATAAGGGTTGTACACAATCCCCGCTGTTTGCGAGTAACGTAGTTACTCGAAAAGAATCGTCCATCCCTTATTCGACGAGCTTCCTTACTGGCGACTATTGGCTTATACTCGCCATCTTGTTGGCCGACGCTCGAACTCTATAAATAGAGGGGCAGGGGTCTCTGGTGGTGAAAGTGCACAGTTAACCTCACTAGAATTTTCTAGAGGGGGGGGGGGGGGTGAATAGAGATTAAAAATATTTTGTGCAAAGTTAATATATATATGTGTGTATAATCACAGATTAGAGCTTCCCACACACCAACAAGAATTAAGCAAGAAAATAAAGAAAATGCAAGAAAATAAATCACAGCACAACACAAGAAAATATAGTGGTTCCCCAAACTTTGGGTAGTCCACTCTTCTACCCCCTTGGTAGGAATTCACTATCTTGTACTGAGTCTTTTGATAAGGAGACTCTTAGAACCACCCTGAGTCTTTTGACAAGGAGACTCTTAGAACCAACTGAGTCTTTTGACAAGGAGAATCTTAGAACCAGTACACTGAATTTTTTGAAGAGACATTCTAAAAACTCTTTTACAATGTTAGATGTAAGAAACAAAGCAGGAAAGATATAAGGACAAGAATGAATCTTCTTCCTAGCAAGAAGATTGGAAGCACAAGAAGTGAATTGAATCTTTCTTTTATAGAGAGAAGAAGATTTGCCGACTTTCTCTCTTTGTGAGAGCTATCAGATTTTGCAGCAGTGTGATTTCAGAAGCAGAAGAAGAAGAAGTGGTTGAATGTTGCTGCAGAGCTTTTTCTCAATTTCTCTCTTTTCTCTTGGGAGCTTTTCCTCTATTTCAAAATGTATGTGGTGGATCACTCAACTGTCATTTTCTGCCGACCTCCTCTTTATTTATAGCTCTGTGTATTCAAAATAATGCTATAGGAGGATAATTAATTAGCAGTCAGAAAAATAGAAAGAGGAAAATGTTTCCATAATATTTATTTCTATAGAAGGAAAGAACCAATTCAGATTTCAAATAATATCCAAATAAGTTAAATCAAATTAGCCAAGAATCAGATATAAGGAAAGAATGATTTAGAATGGCTATAAAATATTGACACTTATTCCATATAAATCAGATCTATTGAAAGAAGGAAAGAGATCTGGCGCATATTTAAATTCTGTCATGGAAATCGACGTGCATCGATTACTATTCGACGCAAGCGTCGAGAGCATCCTTTCTGGTCGTCGAGAGAAAAATAAGGAAGGTGCGTCGACTGAGGTGCGTCGACTTCATTAGATGCGTCGACTAGAAATCAGAGTGGCGTCGACTAGACTTACGTCGAAATCTTCCTAGAGTTACTTCGACTCAACCTGAAGGAAACGCGAATACTATTCGACGCATATTTACTTAGCCTTGTTTTTTTTTTCATTCTTAGAATTCATTTCTAGGGGTTAAGAGAAATCATTTTCCCAACAATCTCCCCCTATTTGTCTTAACCCTATTTAGAGGGAAATTGTACTAACATATAATTAACCCAGCACAGCATTTGTAAAGATAAGAAATATATTGAGTAACCAAAAAGGAAATAAGGAAAGAAAGTTGTATATACACCAACTCAGAAGAGAATATATATATATATTGACCAATCAATGTTTTGAACATAAAAATTTTCATTAATGTTTTTAGAAACCAACTTAACACTCAGGAGGGGTAGGAGGAGTCTTTCTTTTTCTTTTGAAGACTTTGGTAGGTTGCTCTTTCTCAACAGCAGATAGCACCCTCATCTCCCCCTGAGTCACAGCAGTTGAGTCCCTTTGAGTTTCATCTAGCTCCCCCTGAGTTTCAGCTTCAGGTAACACAGCATCTGGCTGCTCTTTTTCATTTTCAGCTGTATTCACAATGGTATCCAGCTCCTTAGCTCCTACTTCAGCTACCACAATTTCCAGCTCCCCCTGAGGTTTAGTTTCTTTAACTTTCTCATCATCTGCCCCATCTTCTTTTTCAGCTCTGCTTGCTTCCCCTTGCAGTAGTGCCACTTGGTCTGCAGCCTCTCTTGCTATGCTGAGTACCTCTATTGTTTGTTCATCAATATGGAGCTCAGGTACTATCTCATTCCCAAGGGTTTTGAGCAGTGCTAGACTGTCAGTTTTTGAGGTAGGAAGGGATTTGTGAGAAGGAGATTTAGGATTGGAGGGTTGATCTTCATCTAGATTCTCCCCCTTCTTGACCTTCTTGGCCAAGGAGGTTAAGAAAGACCTAGTCACTCTAGAGGAAGAGAGAGATGACTTCAGATCTTGCACAGAGGCACTGACCCCATCTATTTGGGTGTGCATGTGAAGGATGGAGGAATGAATCTGGGAGCAATGCTCATCTAGCATTGCTTGGAATCTTTGAGCTGTGGATTGTATGCACTGGGTAATGAGAGCCTCAGTGGATTCAGATGGTTCATGGTGCGAGAGTTGATGAGGAGGTGATGGTGGAGGAAGAGGTGATAGAGGAGGAGGAGGAGATAATGGATGTGGAGAGGGGATTCTATCATCTTGAGGAGGTATATTTGATGGAGGAGGTGGAGGAATAGAAGAAGGTTGAGCAGGTGATTGAGGAGGTATTGGTGAGGATGATGCTGGGACAGAAGATGTGACTGTTTGAGAAGGAGGAGGAGGAGGAGGATGAGCAGGAGAGATAGTAGGAGATGGAGTCCTTTCAGGGATGGAACCAGGCTTAGGGATTTGCCTGGCCCATTTAGAAAATAGGGCTATGGACATCCTTTTTCCTGGAGGGATGGGAATTCCTTTTGACCTACATAGGTCAGGGAAGGAGTGGAACAGTACTTGACTCATCATTCTCATGTAGGCATTTTCTTTGTGGGAATATCTAGAGCCTATCATCTTGAGCAAACAGCTGGCCCGGTCTATTTTCTTCTTTAACACCAGAGCTCCCATGATGTTCAGTTGCTGCTTGGGCACTGCATCATCGGCAGATATCTTACATAGTAGTATCTTTCCTACTATATCTGCTAGTAGTCTATACTCCTCAGAAAAGTCTATTTTCTTTAGATAGATTGGTTTATCCCTTGAGAACTTCATGGTGGTTAGCAGATGCTTGATTTCATCAGGTGTGAGGTCTATAGATTCATCACCTAATAGGAAATGATGAAGACTTATGAGATTTCCTTTCCCTATTTTAGTTGAACAAAGATGACATTAGGATATACCTGATGGGAGATCAAAGGTGGCCCTAATGTGTTATGCAGAGATTGAGACTGGTCTCATATAGTGTTCCTTGGATTTCTCCTTGTTCAGAAATCTGAACATGAGTTATGAGCTCTGTGAGCTCAGTTTCCAGAAGCTTGCACCTAGTGGAGATGAGCTTGACCATTCCTGCTTCAGTGAAGAGAGCTATGATGTTCTTATAGTTCTCTGCTGCTGCTTGGAAGGATTCGAGGTCGATATCGAACCCAGAATTTATCTTGGGAGCCATTGAAGATCGGTGAGAGAGGGAAAAAGAATCAGCTGGACAGAGGAGCAAGAAGGATGATAGATGCAGAATCGCGAAGGTTTTCTAACTGAAGAGTTTATTTAAGTCAGGTGAAGCGTCGAAACGGGACTCAATTCGAGGCTTATTTGGTACTTCAGTGGATGTGACTGAGAATATTTTAGTATTGCCGCTCGTTTTTATGAAGTCGACGTTACGGCGAGTGGAATTCGACATGAACGTCGATATGGTCTGATTTGGTATGATAGGGTTTCCTATCGACGTATGCGTCGATAGTAGTCGACGCATGCGTCGATTACACCTGTTGATCTGAGTCATCTACGGAGCATCGAGTAGAAGTTGACGTGACTTTTGATTTTTCTGAACCACTCTATGTTCTTATTTCTTGTTGTCTCTTCCTAGTCCTAAAGCTTTTTTAAGACAGCCTAGGACTAATTTTTACAGTTAGTTTGATTGATTATGCCAACATTGTTTGGCAAGGTGGCCAGTTTTGTTACAAATATAGCATTTGATTATCCTATTATTATGAGAATTTGAGTTTAGAGTAGGATAGAAGTGTTGATGAGGATAAGAGTGTTGGTTAGAATAGAGGGTTTGATTTGGATAGAATTCATGATTAGGATGAATGGGTCCTGAATAAGGTTTAGGATGAAAGACTTTTGGAGGAAAGATGTTTAAATTGTTCTGAATTTTTGTGCGTCGATATCCATTCGACGCATGTTGATAGTCACGTTGATTTGTATTCGGCGCTTTCTCCAGATGGTGTCGATCAGATTTTGACGCATAGAAAAAGTTGCGTCGATTGGAAGTCGACGTGCTTTTGTTCATCCATCTAGAAGAGGTCGAAGCATCTGAGAGATTGCGTAAAGTAGAAGTCGACGCACTATCGTGCATGCGTCGATATGAAGTCGACGCAACTGTATCTTCATAAATTTTCATTTTGCCTTTCTCTGTTTTTACTCCTTTATGTCTTGTTTTTCTTGGTTTGATTGTTTCTTCAGATGAAGTTTGTGAGTCATCAGCTGAATAATAAGATGTTTCATCAAATTCCTTTATTTCTTTGAAGGAGTTTTCTTCCTTATCTTTTGGGTCTTTTTTCTTGGTTTGTCATTTTGACAGGTTTAGTGAATTTTTACAGGGCTCATCCAAGCAGGTTTGTTGGATGGAATTAGGCTGATTGAGGGATCAGCCCCTAGCCCAAGATGGTTGTGTCTTATTGTTTGTTTTTCAGTGATTTCCTTAAGAGTTTGGCTTCTCATTTTTATTGATTCTTCAAAGGCTTTTGCCTGGGTTACTTTATCCTTAAGGAACTGATTTTCTATTCTAGCCCTTTCTATTTCCTTTTCTATTCTGCTAGCTATTGATTCATAATCTTTAGAGGATTTAATTTCTGTGTTTCTCTGGTTTTTAGCTACATTGATTTGTTCTTTTAGATCTTTAATTTCTTGTTTTGTTTTTAGTTGATCTAGGTACATTCCCATAAAATCATTTCTAAAATTATCACTTTGAAAATCTATTTCATCAAACATGCTTACCTCATCCTCATCCTCATATTCCTCAATGAGAATGAGGTTCTTTTCTTTTTCATCATCAGAAGATATGCTTTCTTCTGATCCTGTTTCACTCCATGATTTATCATCATTCTTTGAGTCTTCAAAGGCCATCAAGCATAGGTCTTCTTGCCTAGATTCTTCATTGTCACTCTTAGAGGATGAACAATCCTCAGAGTTTGTTTCACTCCAGACTTCTGCAATGAAGCCTCTTTCTTTCTTCTTCCCCTTTTTCTTCAGATCTTTCTTTTTCAGACCCTTTTCTGTTTCAGCATTCTCTGGACATTCTGGGGCAATGTGTCCAGATTTCCTGCAAGAATAGCAAATAATTTCTTTAGTGGGGGTTTTGTCATACCTTGGTTTTGACTCCCTCCTTTTTGATCCATCTGTCTTGACCCATTTCTTAAATCTTCTGGCCAAGAAACTGAATAATTCTTCTTCAGTGACAGGGGTTCCTTCTTCTGTTGCCTTTAGAGCAATGTTCCTGCTTTTTGAGGAAATTGGAGTGTTTTCTCTTCTTTCCTTCTCCTCTCTAGTTTTCAGTAACTGCTCATAGGATCTGAGTTTTCCTAAGAGAGCATCTGTTGAGATCTCTTTTTATCCTCTTGTGTCTCTTATTGCCCATATTCTTGAGTCCCATGAACTAGGGAGACTCATTAGCAATTTGTCATTAATCTCAGTGAGAGAGATTTCTCTATCCAAGTCTCTTAGTTGATTGATGATCAGACTGAATCTGTCATACATTTCAGAGATGCTTTCTTCAGCCTTCTTTTGGAAGTTCTCATATTGAGAGATCAATAGAGCCTTTTTATCTTTCTTTTCATCAGCACTTCCTTCCACCATCTTTGTGAGAGCATCCCAAATTTCTTTGGATGATTCACAGTCAACAACCTTTTGAAAAATGTCATCTGAGAGAGTTGAGACAAGTATGTTCATGGCCTTTAGATCATATGTTCTTGCCTTCTTTTCATCTTCTGTCCACTCAGATCTTGGAACAAGTGTTTGCGTGACATTGCCATTTGCATCCTTTCTATAAGGCTTTGGGGGACCTGTCATAGTAATATCAAACAAGTCAGCATCAATGGAATTCATATAAATTCTAATTCTTGTTTTCCAAACTGCAAACTTTTCAAGATTGCACATTGGAGGTCTGGTGGAAGCATAATCTTTGATTTGTGCCATATGATAAAATAGTTTTGAAAAATATATATATATATGAGAGGTAAGATCTTTTTGATCAAGGAGTTATCCTTTTTAGATCAACCTAGCTCTGATACCAATTGAAAGTGCACAGTTAACCTCACTAGAATTCTCTAGAGGGGGGGTGAATAGAGATTAAAAATATTTTGTGCAAAGTTAATATATATATGTGTATAATCACAGATTAGAGCTTCCCACACACCAACAAGAATTAAGCAAGAAAATAAAGTAAATGCAAGAAAATAAATCACAGCACAACACAAGAAAATATAGTGGTTCCCCAAACTTTGGGTAGTCCACTCTTCTACCCCCTTGGTAGGAATTCACTATCTTGTACTGAGTCTTTTGATAAGGAGACTCTTAGAACCACCCTGAGTCTTTTGACAAGGAGACTCTTAGAACCAACTGAGTCTTTTGACAAGGAGACTCTTAGAACCAGTACATTAAATTTTGGAAGAGAGATTCTAAAAACTCTTTTACAATGTTAGATGTAAGAAAGAAAGCAGGAAAGATATAAGGACAAGAATGAATCTTCTTCCTAGCAAGAAGATTGGAAGCACAAGAAGTGAATTGAATCTTTCTTCTATAGAGAGAAGAAGATTTGCCGTCTTTCTCTCTTTGTGAGAGCTATCAAATTTTGCAGCAGTGTGATTTCAGAAGCACAAGAAGAAGAAGTGGTTGAATGTTGCTGCAGAGCTTTTTCTCAATTTCTCTCTTTTCTCTTGGGAGCTTTTCCTCTATTTCAAAATGTATGTGGTGGATCACTCAACTGTCATTTTCTGCCGACCTCCTCTTTATTTATAGCTCTGTGTATTCAAAATAATGCTATAGGAGGATAATTAATTAGCAGTCAGAAAAATAGAAAGAGGAAAATGTTTCCATAATATTTATTTCTGTAGAGGGAAAGAACCAATTCAGATTTCAAATAATATCCAAATAAGTTAAATCAAATTAGCCAAGAATCAGATATAAGGAAAGAATGATTTAGAACGGCTATAAGATATTGACACCTATTCCATATAAATCAGATCTATTGAAAGAAGGAAAGAGATCTGGCGCATATTTAAATTCTGTCATGGAAATCGACGTGCGTCGATTACTATTCGACGCAAGCGTCGAGAGCATCCTTTCTGGTCGTCGAGAGAAAAATAAGGAAGGTGCGTCGACTGAGGTGCGTCGACTTCATTAGATGCGTCGACTAGAAATCAGAGTGGCGTCGACTAGACTTACGTCGAAATCTTCCTAGAGTTACTTCGACTCAACCTGAAGGAAACGTCGAATACTATTCGACGCATATTTACTTAGCCTTGTTTTTTTTTCATTCTTAGAATTCATTTCTAGGGGTTAAGAGAAATCATTTTCCCAACAGGTGGCACGACTTTTTTGAACTCGCTCAAGATGGCGTGCGACTATGCTACAGAAGCTAAGGCATCCATGGATGGTCTCGTGGGCCTGTTCGATGTTCCCTCGATCACTCCACGCCTAGGTCCCGAGGTTGATTACTTCCTCGCTACCAAGAAGAGGAAGAGGCTTGCGAAGAAGAAGAAGAAGCAGGAGAAGGAGAAAGCCGCTGGAGAGGATGTCACCGCCCCTTTGGGCGACCAACACCAGCAGCTGCTGGAGGAGATGGGGCTGTCTAACGAGGGCAACTCGCCGACCGCTGATCTTCCTGCTCCAATGTTGGAGTTTCTGAGGTGATCTCAATACAATCAATAGTTAGTCTTGCTGCCAACGCAATATGAGCCTATAGGGTCGCACATAAAAGCGTTTGGAGAAATTGGAGAAAGGATTGTGTTGGCCTTACTCATATTGGATATGAGTAGAGGACCAATCCTGTGACTGCTTGGAATTGAGTTGAGAATGTCTCAACGGGAAATCGTTTAAAGGGTTTAAACCAATGAGTTTATACTTGACAAATTCGGCTAAAGGGTTTAACCAAATTGTGTCAAATTCGGCTAATATGATTAACCGAATAATGTTGTTTTCAACTAATGAGATTCGACTAATGTGATTACCCGAATTGTGACAGATTCAACTAAAGGGTTTAGCCGAATCATGTCAGTTCGACGAAAGGGTTTCGCCGAATTAATATAGCCGAATTTATATAGACGAATTCGTCGAAATGGTTTCGCCGAATCTGAGTCGAATTCGGTTATATCGATTAGTCGAATTCGGCGAATGTAAATCTGGACAGAAATGTTCTGTTTTTCCTATGGTCTGTGGATAGCCTATTTTATGCCTTGCGTATAAAATGAACGTGATTAGGGCTTCGGAGATACACGGTTTAAGATCGAGCCTTCTCGTGATTTCCGTAGAGCCGAAGACGGAAGTGTTCCGATCGCTCTCGATCCGTTCGCCGCCGCTAGTCGCCGCCGTCGGTCGCCGCCTCCTCTGGATCGGACCTAGCAGTCCGTGAGGACGTTGAGAGCTTCCTTCTCCGACCTAGTTCTTGTGCGACAAGAAGCTAGGGTTCTCCTTTGCTTGTGTGGATTTCTGTAGAGGGATCGATCCATTTCGTTTCTTGAAGAACTCAAAGAAAGTATTCAGATTTCTCTTTGGAGCACCTTGGTTGAGTGTTGACTCAATCCCACAAAGGTACCTTGTATTTCGTTTTGTTTATTCTCTTGAATCATGAAAAACCGCAAGATCCGTTAGCTTCTTTTGGGTTGTTCTTGTTATTATCTCCACTGCGCATATTTGATATGTCATCCCTTTCGAGGGGTATAGAAAACCCAACAGTGGTATCAGAGCCAGGTTGCGGTCAAATGCGTGTAAATTGGGACATGTAGAAGCATTCTAAATGCCCTGATTACTTCTTGGAATATCACATTTGATGTGATTTTGTGTGGTTTCTGGTGGTGGGATTTCAAAAATTTGGTCGGGGCTCTGCCCCGCACCCCGCAAGGACTCTGCCCCTTGACCCCGCTCGCTGATCGGTCAGCGAGACCACCGCCAGGGGCGCTGCCCCTTGGACCCCATTAGGGGATCTGACCCTAAGACCACGCCAGGGGCGCGGCCCCTTGGAACCCCGCCAAGAACGCATGTGATTACGTTGCGATTTTCATGTTTCAGAGGTTGTTTCTCCTCTGCAGTAACCGTCCCTCAAAATGGTTTGTGAAACCAAATGTTTAGATTATTGAATCTGACATGAGAGACGAGCTTGTCTACTGCACTTGTGGAGTTGTTGTTCATATGTCCAATGCATGTTAATCTGGAGATTTAGAAGTGTTCTAAATGCTCAGATTTAGCCCTGTTTTGTCAAAGTGTTGATAGATTGTTTTTGTGCACATCTGGGATGTATCTGGAATGTGAATGTTGTAATTTTATTTTCTGATTATGCACTATGATTAAATGTTAATCATGATTAAATGTTAATCACGATGAAATGTTCATTAATTGAAAGATAAAATCCCTTATCTAATATTAAGTATTCGGATGCCTTCCGATGGATGACACTCTTCCTGCCTCGATCGATGAAGTGTGGGCTTGCCAAAGCAAGGTGCATTAATCTATCTTGGTAAGGGTGCGAGCGGATAATTGTGATATCCCACTGTCGACATCGAGTGAAACTTAACTAGGTGACCTCAAAGGTTGAGTGCCTAGAGGCATAGGGTTGGCATGCTCCATATGATGGATGCGAATAAAGAGTTATTCACCAACCATATAAGAGTTGCATAGTGATGCAATTGACAAATGTTGTCTACCTAAATAACCGCATTATGAGAGGAACGCCAAAGCGGACTCGTGGTGTTGGTGAAATACGGATCTTGTCCACTAAGATAGTAGCTCGCATAAACTCTCTGAATCAATATCAAGGGTTATTGATTTGATTAAAATAGTGGGAGCTCTTTAATAAAAGTCCTTATTAAAATATATAAAATGTATTTTGAAATATAGTACTAAAATTTTACTTTGCAAAATTCCTTGTAGAATATCCATGGCAAGTGGATCTCACTCCGCCTTGTCCCTGAGAGCGGTCCTTGAGAAGGATAAGCTAAATGGGACAAATTTCCTTGACTGGTATAGAAACCTGAGAATTGTTCTCAGGCAAGAGCGCAAGCTCTATGTCTTGAAAGAAGATCCCCCTGAAGAGCCAGCCTCTAATGCACCACGTGCAGATAAAGATACTTATAAGAAGTATGGAGATGACTCCTTGGATGTTGAATGCCTTATGCTCGTGACTATTAACTCTGAGCTTCAGAAGCAACATGAGAACATGAGTTGTTATGAGATGGTTGAGCACCTGAAGAAAATGTTTTAAGGGCAAGCTCGCCAAGAGAGGTTCGATATATCCAGGGCGTTATTTCAGTGTAAGATGGGAGCTCGATACCCAGTAGGTACTCACGTACTCAAGATGATTGGGTATAAAGAGAGCCTTGAAAGACTGGGGTTTCCTTTGAGCCAAGAGTTGGCCACTGATCTGATCCTGCAATCGTTTCCGGACAGTTACGAGCAGTTTGTCTTAAATTACAATATGAATGAAATTGACAAGACACTGCCCGAGCTCCAAGGCATATTAAGAACTGTCGAGATCAACATGAAGAAGACCAAGCCTGCTAGCCCCATACTGATGGTGCATAAAAGCAAGGGCAAGGTCAAGGGAACCAAGAAGACTAAGGTAGGACCTAAGTCACATCTTGATCCCAAGTCTTCAGCACTATAAAAGAAAGGGTTGGCTAAGGAAGGGAAGTGACACCATTGTGGTAAGGCAGGGCACTGGAGGAGGAACTGTCCTCAGTATCTAGAAGATCTGCAGAAGAAGGGAAGTATGACTTCCACTTCAGGTATTTTCGTTATAGAAATAAACCTTTCTACTCCTTCATCCTGGGTATTGGATACGGGATGTGGTTCTCACTTTTGTATAAATATGCAGGAACTGAGAAGGAGAAGAATGCTGGGTAAAGGGGAGGTAGACCTGCGCGTCGGGAATGGAGTAAGATTTGCTGTCATCGCCGTTGGTGTTTACTGTCTTTCTTTGCCCACAGGGCTTGTAATAGAACTAGATAATTGTTATTATGTTCCGGCCATAACTAGAAACATTATTTCTATTTCATGTTTGGACATGATTGGTTTTTCTTTCGTAATTAAGAACAACTGTTGTTCTATTTATAAGAATGATGTTTGTTATGGCGTTGCCCAAATGTTTAATGGTTTATATGTTTTGAACTTAGACCATCCGATCTATAACATAGAAAATACTAAAAGACTAAAAACAAATTATTCGAATCCTACGTACCTTTGGCATTGTCGTTTAGGCCATATAAATGAGAAACGTATATCCAAGCTCCATAAAGATGGACTACTGGACTCATTTGATTATGAATCATTTGAGAGATGCGAGTCATGTTTATTAGGTAAGGGACGAAAGCTCCTTTCACTAGTTGTAATGAGAGGGCTAATGATCTTTTGGGTATAATACATAGTGATGTATGCGGACCCATGAGTTCTATGGCTAGAGATGGGTTCTACTACTTTGTTATATTTACTGATGATTTCAGTAGATACGGATACGTGTTTCAAATGAAGAACAAATCCGAGACCTTTGAAAAGTTCAAAGTGTTTAAAAATGAAGTGGAGAACCAACTGAGAAAAAGGATAAAAGCACTCTGATCTGATCGAGGTGGCGAATATCTGAGTCATGAGTTTCGTGATCATCTGAAAGAGTGTGGTATTGTATCACAGCTCACTCCGCCCGGAACACCTCAACATAATGGTGTTTCTGAGAGGAGGAATTGTACCTTGTTAGACATGGTGCGATCGATGATGAGTCATGCAGATTTGCCCGTTTACTTTTGGGGTTTTTCTTTAGAGACTGCTGCTTTCACACTAAATCGAGTTCCAACGAAAACGGTTCTAAAGACACCATATGAGATATGGACTGGGAAGCGTCCTAGTATGTCGTTCATCAAGATTTTGGACTGTGAGGCATACGTGCGATGTCAAATGCCTGACAGGATGGAACCCAAATCAGATAAATGTTATCTCGTGGGGTATCCTAGGGAAACCAAAGGATACTACTTCTACTTGTCGTCTGAGGGCAAAGTGTTTGTCGCAAGGACTGGTGTCTTTTTGGAGAAAGAGTTCTTATCCAAAAAGAATGCAAAGGTAGAACTCGAAGAAGTTCAAGAGCCACAAACAATGAATGAACCGGAATTGGAACCTGAGCAAGGACTACAAGAAGTTGTAGCTGGAGAGCCTGCTCAAGAAACACAAGTCCAACGTAGATCTAGTAGACCAAGATTTGAGCCTGAGAGATATGGATTTCTCATGACTCAAATAGGTAATGCGTTGCTTATGGATCATGATGATGAGCCTGCAACCTACCAAGAGGCTATGAATGGACCTGACTCCGAGAAGTGGCTTGAAGCCATGAAATCTGAAATGGACTCCATGTATGCAAACCAAGTTTGGACCTTGGTGGAACCACCTGAAGTGGTACGAATCATAGGGTGCAAATGGGTCTTCAAGAAGAAGACCGACATGGATGGGAATGTACAGACATTCAAAGGCCGGCTGGTGGCTAAAGGTTTCAGGAAAATTCATGGTGTTGACTATGATGAAACCTTTTCCCCTGTAGCAATGGTCAAGTCCATCAGAATTCTACTTGATATTGCTGCGTATTATTACTACGAGATCTAGCAAATGGATGTCAAAACGGCTTTCCTTAATGGAAACCTCCTTGAGGAAGTGTATATGACACAACCTGAGGGTTTTGTATCTCCAGATGAAGCCACTAAAATATGCAAGTTAAATCGATCCATTTATGGACTGAAACAGGCTTCTCGAAGTTGGAATCTACGTTTTGAGGAGAAAATCAAAGAGTTTGGTTTCATCAAGAACGAAGATGAGCCTTGTATTTACAAGAAGATTAGTGGGAGCATTGTTGTCTTCCTGATATTGTATGTAGAGGACATACTGCTGATCAGGAATGACATTCCGACCCTGCAAGTTGTTAAGAACAACCTAGGGAACTGCTTTTCTATGAAAGACTTGGGTGAAGCGACTTATATACTTGGTATTAAGATCTATAGAGATAGATCAAAGAAGTTGCTAGGTTTGACCCAAAGTACATACATTGAGAAGGTGTTGAAACGGTTCAACATGCTTGAGTCCAAGAAGGGATTCTTACCCATGTCTCATGGCGTGACTCTCTCTAAGGACCAATGTCCAAAATCTTTGGAAGATAAGGACCGCAAGAAGTTGATCCCATATGCTTCGGCAATTGGATCAATCATGTATGCAATGTTATGTATACGACCCGATGTCTCATATGCTTTAAGCATGACTAGCAGGTATCAATCTGATCCGGGTGATGGTCACTGGATCGCAGTCAAGAATATCCTAAAGTACTTGAGAATGACTAAGGATACATTCTTGGTGTTTGGTGGAGAGGAAGAGCTCGTTGTAAATGGTTACACGGATGCAAGCTTCCAGACTGATAGAGATGACTCAAAGTCACAGTCAGGTTTTGTGTTTTGCCTTAATGGAGGAGCTGTAAGATGGAAGAGTTCCAAGCAAGAGACAGTTACTGATTCTATGACTGAGGCCGAGTATATCGCTGCAGCGAATGCGGCGAAGGAGGCTGTATGGATTAGGAAATTCATCAGCGAGCTTGATGTAGTTCCTAGCATTGTTGATCCTGTAGTTCTCTAATGTGACAACAACGGTGCAATTGCACAAGCTAAGGAACCTAGATCACATTAGCGCTCCAAGCACATACTTTGGCGCTTCCATCTTATTCGAGAGATTGTCGATCGAGGAGATGTGAGCATATGCAGAGTACCGACTGAAGAAAATATAGCGGATCCACTGACAAAGCCTCTTGCGCAAAAGAAGTATGATGGTCATGTTAGATCAATGGATATTAGATACCTCAATGATTATCTTTAGTGGGAGCCTTATGGAGTGCATATTTGTTGGTTGTTTGTTCATTGGATGAATTGTAATATGTACTATGTATTTCATTTTATATTTATGGCAAGTTCTTTTATTATGTCATTTATATCTGTCTGATAAGATTAATTAGCATAATAAATGCCCTTAGAGTGTTTGCTTCCATAGGAATTCAAGAGCGTGACTTGAATGTGAGAGCCTATGTTTATATGAAGCTTCATTCTTAAATGGTCCCTGGTCGAGGTATCATCCTAGAAATTTAGGGCGAGGATGAGACCATCAGACTAGCATGTGCGTTGACTGATGACCGGTTCTCACAGGTCATGATATTGTGATATCGAGTCATCACATGGGTACTTGTTAAGAACAAGTTGTACTGGACAGACCCACCTTGAGATTACTTTGTGGATTGTTAAATGAACGTGTCATAAGTAGCTCAGCTGGCAATGGTGTTTGTAGTTCTTTGACCTGAGGTCACAGCATTCATCAAGTGAGGAAAAGCGTACTTTGATGCCATCTAAAGTCTTCCTTGAGAAAGGTTGATGATAAGGGTGGTTATTGGGTATGTTACGATTCATTTGGGTGTTTGTGTGTGGACAGATATGGGATTTGTCCTCCTTTATGACAGGAGTTACATCCATGGGCCCCTTGATGGAATGTGACTGAGAAATGCATGGCCATGCTTGGTAGAGTCAATATGTGATATTGAGCTCACCAATTTTCAGACAGTCTATTCTGGATCAAGAAACTAGGATTGAATAATTATGAGGGTGACACGGTCAATGCCTCTAGTTCTATCCGGGTGTAAAGGACAAAGGAACATGACAGCACTGATACATTGGTTAAGACAGGCTTATTGAGTTATGAACTCTTATTGCTTGGGTAGCAATGATGTATTGCTAGATGCCGCTCATTATTTGTGAAACTTTTGTTGATACTTTGTGATCAAGTGGGAGACTATTGGAGTTTCTGAGGTGATCTCAAAGCAATCAATAGTTAGTCTTGCTGCCAACGCAATATGAGCCTATAGGGTCGCATATAAAAGCGTTTGGAGAAATTGGAGAAAGGATTGTGTTGGCCTTACTCATATTGGATATGAGTAGAGGACCAATCCTGTGACTGCTTGGAATTGAGTTGAGAATGTCTCAACGGGAAATCGTTTAAAGGGTTTAAACGAATGGGTTTATACTTGACAAATTCGGCTAAAGGGTTTAACCGAATTGTGTCAAATTCGGCTAATGTGATTAACCGAATAATGTTGTTTTCGACTAAAGAGATTCGACTAATGTGATTAACCGAATTGTGACAGATTTGACTAAAGGGTTTAGCCGAATCATGTCAGTTCGACGAAAGGATTTTGCCGAATTTATATAGCCGAATTTATATAGACGAATTCGTCGAAATGGTTTCGCCGAATCTGAGTCGAATTCGGTTATATCGATTAGTCGAATTCGGCGAATGTAAATCTGGACAGAAATGTTCTATTTTTCCTATGGTCTGCGGATAGCCTATTTTATGCCTTGCGTATAAAATGAACGTGATTAGGGCTTCGGAGATACACGGTTTTAGATCGAGCCTTCTCGCGATTTCCGCATAGCTGAAGACGGAAGTGTTCCGATCGCTCTCGATCCATCCGCCACCGCTAGTCGCCGCCGTCGGTCGCCACCTCCTCTGTATCGGACCTAGCAGTCCGTGAGGACGTTGAGAGCTTCCTTCTCCGACCTAGTTCTTGTGCGACAAGAAGCTAGGGTTCTCCTTTGCTTGTGTGGACTTCTGTAGAGGGATCGATCCATTTCGATTCTTGAAGAACTCAAAGGAAGTATTCAGATTTCTCTTTGGAGCACCTTGGTTGAGTGTTGACTCAGTCCCGCAAAGGTACCTTGTATTTCGTTTTGTTTATTCTCTTGAATCATGAAAAACTGCAAGATCCGTTAGCTTCTTTTGGGTTGTTTTTGTTATTATTTCCGCTGCGCATATTTGATATGTCATCCCTTTCGAGGGGTATAGAAAACCCAACATCCAAATGTCGTCGAGGGGGCGAGCATGCCTGGGACCTCGGCCCAGAATCAACCGGAGAATCTGGCTCCTGCACGAGGTGGGAGCTACCTACTCGCCACCTCCTTGATTAGTCTCAACTTGGTTTGTAATGCTAAATGCCTCTTTTATGCTCGCAGACTCGTCTACCATCGGTGCTTGATGAGTCCTGAACATATACACATTTATGGACTCATCCGGGCCGTTATTTAGTCATTTCTCCGCACTTTAGCCTTGTTATAGCTTATATTTGATAATCCATGCTAGGTGCACATCTAGGCCCACTTTGGTGTGATTTTCGTGCTTATTGTCATTAGTAGTATTCATGTGCTGTCAAGTGCCACTTTCAGTGGCTAGATCTGTGGTTGTGCTGGAATAGGAGTCGTGCAAGTGTTCCCGGTGCAATTCTGCACAGGAACACTGCGCACGATCGCCGGTTCTATTGCGCACGATCGCCGGTTCTATTGCGCACGACCACTGGTCGTGCGCCACTGATCGTGTGCACTTAACCTTCTTTTCACGAGTTCTGTTTGGTGCAGTGCGCACGCCCACCAATGCCAGCGCGCACGACCACCGGTCGTGCGCCACTGCTCGTGCGCATTTGCCATTAAATTTCTAAGTTCTGTTTGCTGAAGTGCGCACGACCATCAACTCCAGTGCGCACGACCACCGGTCGTGCGCCACTGTCCGTGCGCACTTAACATTTATTTTATGAGTTCTGTTTCATCTAATGTGCACGACCACCGACGATAGTGAGCACGACCACCGGTCGTGCGCCACTGGTCGTGCGAACATTTTATTTTATAATTTCGTATCTTGCAGGTTCCACCCAGGCAGTGTGCACGATCGCAGAATTCCAGTGCGCACGACCACTGGTCGTGCGCCAATGATCGTGCGCAGTATTTATTCCAGCGCCTATTTAAACGCCTGTTGCGATTTTTAGGGCATTATCAGCCGCCGGGAGCGGGATTCCTATTCCGCACGCCGCCGACCTCCACCGTGGGACGCCTCCACTTCATCTTCTACGCAAGGGGAAGCCTCCTCCACCCATTCCAAGACTTCCTCCATTGTCCTTGAGTGTTCTCCATCGTCCGCAAGCCTCCAAGCAACCAATCTCTCATTCCGCCCGGTGAGAAGAAGAAGGAACCTGAAGTCGAAGACGACGGAGCTACGTAGGGAGATCGTGACAGCTCTCTACGCCGGAAGCATAGTCCGCCCGAGTCCGGAGGTAGCCCGACAACCTACCATTCCGGCCGTGAACGGCCGCTAGTCTTCACCATCGGTTATTTCTTTCCTCTTTCCTCCATTGTACTCGTTGAACCGTGTAAACTCGAATATTATGATGATGTTTGTTGAAATGAATGTTTCCTTGTTGTTCTTCATGATTTGCTTGTGATTCACTCCGTTCTCACTTACTCACTCGCACACGCACGCAAGGTGTTTGTTCCATGTTAGCAAGAGCTAACGACGGTTGTGAAGAGGTGTTTACGACCCTCACCCTTTCGCGCTAGAACACACTCCATCCGCCTCACGAAGCACGGCATCGCGGCCGTTGCATCCATCTCACCTTGCGAAGCGGTGCTTTCGACCCGCATCTCTTTTACTGTTGTTAAGATTAGGACAAACCAACCAAAAAACCCCTTTTTCATGTGTGTTTCGTTCGTGTAACAAGAGTCACGCTACGCGTCTCGTTCACCCAACTTGCATTCCTCAAGAGATCGACATTCGGGGAGGCTACTCTCCACATTTATTACTTGACAGCGACCGGTGCACTTGCCGACACGCATCAAGTTTTTGGCGCCGTTGCCGGGGAATGCAGGCGTGTTTCGTCTTGTGTTGTGACTTTCGTTATACGAGCAGTTGTTTTTGATTTTCTTTGTTTTTCTTTTTGTTTGTGACAGTGCATGCAGAGACAAGCCGCAGGGGAGCTAGTACCCTTCGATCCTGATATTGAACAGACCGCTCGCGCACGAAGGCGCGCTGCTGCCGCGCAAGCGGCCATGGGTGATCAGGTAGACCCAAATGATGTTGATCCGAGAATGCCCGGCGTGGGGGAACATCAGCCTGGGATTGAGCAGGAGGAAGCTAGGCCTCGACCCCGCACGATGAGGGACTACACCACTCCAACTGCTGGGAGTGTGTATCCAGGGTTCGGGCCAAATATTATGAATAATCAGTTCGAGATTAAGCCAGCAATCTTGATCATCATCCGGAACAACGCTTAATTCTCCGGGCTGGCCAGCGAAGACCCGCATCTGCATCTGGAAGAATTTTCTGATATTTGCGGAACCTTCCGCTACGCAGGGATTGCTGACGACACAGTCAAGCTCAGACTGTTTCCCTTCTCACTCCGCGAAAAAGCGAAGGTGTGGCTCCATTCCATTCCGCCCGGGACTGCTGCAACTTGGGATGCCCTCGCATCCAAATTCCTGGCTAAGTTCCATCCTGTGGACAAGGTCGTGAGCTTGCGGCGGGAGATCGCCACATTTCGCCAACTTGACCAAGAGACCCTTGCTGAAGCTTGGGAGCGCCTCAACGATCTCCTTCGCCGTTGCCCTGGCCACGAGCTCCAACCATGGAATGTGGTTGAATTGTTCTACTTCGCGATCGAGCCCAACTACAGGGCAATGATCGATGCTGCGGCGGGTGGCACCTTGATGAACCACACCCCTGACGAAGCCCTTCGAATTCTGCGCGACACTGCCTCCCACAGTACATTCTGGACTGCAGGGAGAAATGCTCCAAGAAGCGGCCGAGGTCTTTTCATGGTCGACTCTCTCCCCTCTCCATCCGCGACTGCTGCTGTCATCACCTGTGAGGGATGTGGAGGCGGAGGCCACCACGCGTATGAGTGTTCGGGGAACAACGTGGCAGGTGACTTCGCACACTTGAACTTGAACGAATCTGTTAATTATGTAGGAAATCAGCCTAGGGGGGCGCCTTTCAATAATGCTTATAATCCGGGAGCGAGAAGTCACCCGAACTTCTCGTGGAATCCAAACACACCTGGCCAATGATGGGCACCGGGGCAGCATCAAAACGATGCTTACGCCTCTGGGAGCCAACCGAGGCCACCACACCCGGACTATAATCAAGCACCCCCTACTCAAAAAAAAAGTAATCTAGAAGAGATGATGGAGAAATTCATGCAAGTAGCTAATTCGAATATGGTAAATCAAACTGCATCCATGCGAAACCTGGAAACGCAGTTGGGCCAATTGGCCCAAGTGCTAACCGAGCGATCGCAGGGGACCCTTCCCAGCAACACGGAGAAGAACCCAATTTATCAAGGGAAGAGTCTTGGGGATGTGGTAGAGGTTGAACCGAGTGAGCTGGTAATTTCTTGTTCCATCAACAATTTTGAAACGAAAGCTTTGTGTGATTCTTGTTCATCTCGCAACGTCATTGCGTTGCAAGATGTAGCTAAATTACAACTGAAAATGAACACGGAGGAAAGGAAATCCCTTGTGCTTGCCAATGGGACTGTTATTCAATCCGAGGGGGAAGTGAAGAATGTGGAGGTAACAGTTGAGGGGACAACTGTTGTTGCTGATTTTCAGTTTTTGGTCCCGCAGGACAATCATTCTATTCCTATCTTGGGTGTGCCGTTCTTGAAAGAGAGCGGCGCCACCCTTGATTTTGCTACGGGGTGCATTTCCCTAACCAATTTGGTGCTGCAGCCCATTTGCCCCGAAGCCACAGCTGAAACATTCACTCCGCCCCCTCCGTTTAATTTTGATGAATTGTTGAGCTGTGCAGGGCCTGAAGAAGTAAAAGAATCAAGTGAAGGGAAAACGGAGGAGTACCTGTCTAGTGAAGAAGAAGAAGTTGATCTTCGGCGAGAGTTCGGTTCCGAGACGGAGGAGGACTGCAATTCGGGAAACGTTGACGTGAATGTAGTTCGGGATGCGGATTATTTATCTCCCTGTGTTGAATCTTGTAATAAACAATCTAAGCGTTCCATCTCCTGGGCCGATCCGGTAGTCACCACGATGCCGGAAGTGACGCCACCCGCCACTAAGGCGGAAATTCTGAAAACTTTCAACGGTGGCAGTCTCCGACTGTCACCAAACTTAAAAGGGAAAAACTTCTGCGCGACGCTCGTGCTGCCGCTCTTCGTGGCAAGGTGGCGGAGGTTAGGGGAGCATTGGGTAATACAAGTGCTGGCCCTAAAGCCTTCACCTCCCGCCTACGTGCTACGGGAGACGCGCACCATAAGAGCGCTTTCAGCTGATTTGTGTTTTATTTGATGTGGTGAACTGTTTCTGAGTATCTCTTTTAATTCCTGCACTTTACAAACAATGCTAATACAGGTATTTGGTCCAGCTTAAGGACGTTAAATGAAAGCGCTACTGGGAGATAGCCCAGATTCCCTGATTTTGTAGTTTTTTTTATCTAACTTCTTTTAGTTTAGCTTTTGCATATTTGTTGTTTTGAGTTTGTGCTTGCAGGTTTTGTGTTTGATGGTGCGGATGCTGCGGACTATTTTTGATCGTAAACGCCAATCGTCTGGTATGCTCAATTCTGAGCATTGGGTAACACTTCCTCCCCTCTTTTAGCTTCAAATTTCTAGATATATTGTTTAGCTTAAGTCTGGGGGAGCGTATGTTGTCACCCACTGTGCACGAGTTGCACTGCATACTAGAAGGTTGTTTCTTATCTATTCCAGTCATTATCATTGTTTTCATGCTTCACACACCACTTCACCCACTTGAGTGCGTGCTTATCTTTTTGTTGTTGTTCCGTTTAAACTATTTTGGTCGGAATGTGAAATAGATTGTTAACGTAGGAATTATTATTTGGAGTGCGATGTTGACTCATGTAATGTTCTAGTCACTTCGCATGCTATGGTAGAATTTGAGTAGAACTAGATTTTCTTTATGCATCTAATTTATGTTTAGTATTTCTGCGTAAATTTAGATTTAATATACTCAAGTGGTGAATTTGTATGGAATTGACGATAACCCGGTGTTGTGTTTGTGCGATTACTAGTCGTGTGTTGCTCGAGTCGGGAGGAAGGTTTACCTTTCTCGTGGGCTAAGAACTTGCCCCAAGCGACTCTCGAAGCATGGGTGAGAGCGACTCGTCGAGTTAAACATGATGTAGGCCACCCTTTGGCTAGTTTGAGCTTTGTTATTCCATGTCCATTTCGTTCACCGTTGCAAGCCAAATTTGTGCCTACCAATCCTTTGTTCAGCTCCTCTTCATCAACCAAAGCCTGAAGCCTATCCTACACCCGCAACCAAATTGTTTTAAACTGCGCTCATAAGTCTCAACTTGTGTGGTGAGTGGAATCATTGTGTCATGAAGGGAAATAAAGTCTATCTGCTGATTTTGAACCAACCGGAGGATACAAGTAAAATATGTTAAAAGAAAAAAAAGAGAGTATTTTGAAAAAAATCCTTCCGAGCTAAAAAAGATAATCTGTTGGTATTTGTGAAGTAGGCCGTGTGCACACCTGGTTTTCATGATGAGTCTGGGGGTGTGTCACACAAGCATTGTTTGTTGGTCTTGAGTGGTGCAGCGTTCTTTAGCTCACTTGGGTTGCGTAGCCGCCGTGTTTAACTTTGAATATCATACCGTAACCTAAGCCCCGTTTTAATCCTATAAGTCCTACTGATTTGATTTGCGAGTTTGCTAGCACCGTGGAGAGAGTGTGACCGGGCAAGCGTATGGTTCACGACGTTGATGGATTTCAGCGGAGTTATTCCTAAGCCCCGATCTTTTGCAACACCCGCCTCAGTATCTTATCACTTTCACACCGGGCATGATCGTCAAATTCTTCATAATTCTCCAACTGAGTATAACTAAATCTTTACTCACACTTTAATACTCATGTAAATTAGTTAGCACAGTTAGAATCTCCTTCTGCTAGAATCTCTACTCGCATGCGTATGTTACTTCGCACCGTACTCGCTTGTGTAATTCTCTATGTTAACTATCGTTTTCACACTCCGCCGGATTCGTTTGCTCGGGACGCGCAAGCAGTTAAGTCTGGGGGTGTGATGAGTCCTGATCATATACACATTTATGGACTCATCCGGGCCGTTATTTAGTCATTTCTCCGCACTTTAGCCTTGTTATAGCTTATATTTGATAATCCATGCTAGGTGCACATCTAGGCCCACTTTGGTGTGATTTTCGTGCTTATTGTCATTAGTAGTATTCATGTGCTGTCAAGTGCCACTTTCAGTGGCTAGATCTGTGGTTGTGCTGGAATAGGAGTCGTGCAAGTGTTCCCGGTGCAATTCTGCATAGGAACACTGCGCACGATCGCCGATTCTATTGCGCACGACCACTGGTCGTGCGCCACTGATTGTGTGCACTTAACCTTCTTTTCACGAGTTCTGTTTGGTGCAGTGCGCACGCCCACCAATGCCAGCGCGCACGACCACCGGTCGTGCGCCACTGCTCGTGCGCATTTGCCATTAAATTTCTAAGTTATGTTTGCTGAAGTGCGCACGACCATCAAATCCAGTGCGCACGACCACCGGTCGTGCGCCACTGTCCGTGCGCACTTAACATTTATTTTATGAGTTCTGTTTCATCTAATGCGCACGACCACCGACGATAGTGCGCACGACCACCGGTCGTGCGCCACTGGTCGTGCGAACATTTTATTTTATAATTTCGTATCTTGCAGGTTCCACCCAGGCAGTGTGCACGATCGCAGAATTCCAGTGCGCACGACCACTGGTCGTGCGCCAATGATCGTGCGCAGTATTTATTCCAGCGCCTATTTAAACGCCTGTTGCGATTTTTAGGGCATTATCAGCCGCCGGGAGCGGGATTCCTGTTCCGTACACCGCCGACCTCCACCGTGGGACGCCTCCACTTCATCTTCTACGCAAGGGGAAGCCTCCTCCACCCATTCCAAGACTTCCTCCATTGTCCGTGAGTGTTCTCCATCGTCCGCAAGCCTCCAAGCAACCAATCTCTCATTCCGCCCGGTGAGAAGAAGAAGGAACCTGAAGTCGAAGACGACGGAGCTACGTAGGGAGATCGTGACAGCTCTCTACGCCGGAAGCATAGTCCGCCCGAGTCCGGAGGTAACCCGACAACCTACCATTCCGGCCGTGAACGGCCGCTAGTCTTCACCATCGGTTATTTCTTTCCTCTTTCCTCCATTGTACTCGTTGAACCGTGTAAACTCGAATATTATGATGATGTTTGTTGAAATGAATGTTTCCTTGTTGTTCTTCATGGTTTGCTTGTGATTCACTCCGTTCTCACTTACTCACTCGCACACGCACGCAAGGTGTTTGTTCCATGTTAGCAAGAGCTAACGACGGTTGTGAAGAGGTGTTTACGACCCTCACCCTTTCGCGCTAGAACACACTCCATCCGCCTCACGAAGCACGGCATCGCGGCCGTTGCATCCATCTCACCTTGCGAAGCGGTGATTTCGACCCGCATCTCTTTTACTGTTGTTAAGATTAGGACAAACCAACCAAAAAACCCCTTTTTCATGTGTGTTTCGTTCGTGTAACAAGAGTCACGCTACGCGTCTCGTTCACCCAACCTGCATTCCTCAAGAGACCGACATTCGGGGAGGCCACTCTCCACATTTATTACTTGACAGCGACCGGTGCACTTGCCGACACGCATCAGTGCTCAGGAGGAGCCTCTGGCAGTACCTCCTCTGAGATCATCACCCATGATCTCGCCTAGGGTGGTGTGCGCTCGACGCGAGTTCTCCACTACTCTTCTTTGGAGAAGAGGCCGATGAGCGAGCAACGGGCTCCTCTGGCGGGCAGCGTACTTCCGCTACCACCGTCTATTCAATCTTTAGGGCTGGCGAGCAGTTCGCAGCTGCCCGTGGGTGGGCTTCCGCCACCTCCTCCTTTTCCTCCTTTTGCGACTACTCAGGGCGAGCAGCGCCCTTCGATTTCTACTACTCCCTCAACCTACCAGGGCGAATCCTCGCGCCGTGGCGAGACTGAGGGCCCTTCGGGCTTCTTTCCCCCAAGGTGGGGAGGGCGAACAGGGGATAGTTGCGGTCGAGGGAACGCGCCTCCTAGCCGGGGTCAGACCGCTGGGTCCCATTCTGCTCGGCGAGGTGATCACCATTGCAGCGCGTCTCCTCAGCGAGGAAGGGGCTCACCTCGCCATCACTCTCGCATTCCTCGGCCAGGTACTGGGTTGCTGTCCTCGATAGTCGCCACTGTCCTCACTTTGTTCCTTTCGTCGTCAAAGCTCTGACGCTCTTACCTTTTTTGCAGCTCGCGCTCGTACTCCCATAGGAGCCTTGATTGACGCCGTCGGGCTTCCTTCTCACGAGTACCAGGAGAGGGCTACTCGCGCGATCCTGGATTTGGAGGCGAAGTTAGAGCGCCTGGCGGTCAGTGAGCCTCATCGCCGCCTGACTAAGATGGAGTCGCGGGTTAAGTGCCTGGCGAGCAGTGACGCTCATCGTCGCTTGACTGAGTTGGAGGTGCGAGTATCACGGCTGGAAGAGTTTAATACTCGCCTGGCTGGGGCAGAATCTCGCCTTCATACTGTTAGCGACTTGGAACGTCGAGTTGCGAGGCTCGAACATCGCCAGCAGCTGCACCATGACGAGATGGTAGGGATGCACGTGAGCATGGGCTCGGTTGGTCGGCTGGCAAGGATTGAAGACCAGCTGCGGCAGGGCGAGGGCGCGATGACCGTAGCCTTCGAGCATTTCAAGCAAGCTCGCAGCTTGGGCTGGGTCGGGCGACATCCTGAGCCTCAGGATCCGCAGACGAATCTTCAGGGGCCTTCCTAGCTGCCGTCTTTTTTCTCTTTTTTCTTTGTAGTTGCTTGATCGCCTTTGGGCGAGCATTCCTGTAGCTCTGAACCATTATTTACTGATGTAATATTATTTTGGCGAGTATTTGGAAACTCGCCCTCTATTACTTGCTTTGCTTTCTTTTTCTGTGATGGTTTTCTGTCAGATATTTTCTATCTTCTTTAATTTGGCGAGTAGTATCCGAATGTCGCCTGCACCTAGCAAACTTTTTTCATGCTTCTTCTTGTAGGTCTTCGCGCTTTGGAAGTCGGCACCTTTCTGACGCACGCTGCTGAGTGGGCGACCTTAACTTAATACTCGCCACCCCCTTATTCTTAATCGCGCCATCGTGCTTGATAAGCCAAGCTACCCGACTACTATAAATAGGGGGCTGGGTGAGTATTAATTACGCTTTCGGCGATCTTCTAGTTCATACGCGAGTATCCTCCATCCTCTTCTCTTCTTCTCGCATTCTCTGATACTCGCCCTTCTTTCCTTCTTTCCACGAAGATGACTGCCGAGGCGACCATTCGGCGTGCCAATCACGCCAAGAACTTCACGGCGACCACTTTCAAAAAATCGATCACAACCGAGAAGGATTTGGAGATATTCTCGGTGAAGTACATCCCGCCGGGGTTTGTCGCTCGACTTCCTCGCCAGGGCGAGCGACTAAACACCATCTTGACCACCGAGAGGGTGTTCCCTACTCGCCACATTGAGGTGGACTTGCGACTACCATTGTGGATGGAGTTCTCCCAGATACTCCGCTACTTTGGGATAGTCCCTGCCCAGATCAACCCAATGGAGTGGCGATGATCATGGGGTTCCTCTGTTATTTGCGCGACCAGGGGATCGCCTTCGACCTCTCCGTCTTCAGACGGGTGTTCCACTTCATGGCGACTGGCGAGGGCGTCGTCTTCCTGTGCAGCCATGTCTGCATGCTGGTCGGCACAGCGAAGAAGAATCATCGCTGGGGAGAGCGATTAGTCGTCATAAATGGCGACTTACAGGCCATTCCCGACAGGTCCTTCCAGCCGCCGGAGTGTTGGATCTTACGGCGCCCTTAGAGGGGGGTGAATAAGGGAATAAAATTATTTCTATAATTTTCAAGATAATTACTAAATTGTTTTATAATGAAGGAGATTGAAATAAACAATTTACGGCGCCCTTAGAGGGGGGGTGAATAAGGTATCAGAGGGAGGTTATTCCAAATCGGCTTAACAACTGGGAATAATGGCGTCTCTTGATCATGATCTCGCTTCTACTAGTGGGGAAAATTTTAATATAAATGAAAAAATATTATCACCACCTTTATTTATGGGCAAAAATTTTAAAGGGTGGAAAATATTAATGAAAATTTTTCTTAAGGCCTTAGATGAAAAAGTTTGGAATATTACTATTAAAAAGCCATCTAGCGTACTAACTAGAAACGAAATTATTTTAAATGCAAAATCTATGAATAGTATATTTTGTGCGTTAGACCAAAATATTTTCAAACTTATTTATACTTTACCTACCGCATATGAAATTTGGAGTTTTCTTGAAAGAACTTATGATTCTCCTTCTACAGGTACGGAACATTCACAAGAACCGGAGAATATGCAAGCCTATGCAAATATTCAAGAAAGCTACACAAAGGATGGATCCATAGAATGCTCATCAAGCGGAAAGGATGATGGACACTCTTGTTTGGAAGAGGAAGATGAAGAAGACAACGTCAAAATATTGGACTCAGTTGATGGCAAAACATCAAGCAAAAGAGAAGACGGAAACTATAGCAAGGTAAGAAAATCTAAATCTTCTCTTTTAGTAACTAATTCTATTTCTACATTTCGTGTGCTTAAATTTGCTAAACGTAAAATTTCAAAGTTGAAACATGCTAATTCCAAATTACGTTTAGAAAATAAAACTTTAAAAGCAAACACTAAAGTAGAATCTTATATTGATGTTTCAAATTCTTGTTCATGCTCTTTAATTGAAAATGCTAAACCTTGTTTTTATTATAATTCTTTTAAAGAAGAACTCAAGGTTTTAGAAAAAGGACTTTTAATTTCAAAAGAACATAATGACAAATTGATAAAAGAAAATGATAATATGAAGGATAAACTAGAATCATTAAAAATGTTTATTCAAAAATTTTCATATAATGAAAAATCTCTTTTTTCTAGTTTATCAAATTTTCAAAAGTCTAAAAACTTAACTTCATATTATAAGAGTAGGTCTATAAGATTGAGTGGAAATGAAAATCATCTAAATAAGGACCAATCATTTAAAACATTTTGTAACTTACTCTTTCAACATTCAATTCTAAAGAAAGACAATCACTCTTATAAATTTTCAAAGAATCCATATAATAAAATTCATTATGATGATCAACATCAATCTATTTTGAAAAATAATTTGAATAAGCATAAATCTCAAATGAATTATTTTTCAAACAAATACAATCATATAAAGATGTCACATAATCATAATATGAATTTTAAAGATAAACAACCAAGGTATGAATGGAGACCCTTAAAGAAAAATGACACATCAACTTTAATAGAAAGGGCTCATTTATCCTTGTCTCCTAAAAAATCATCATGTCGTATTTGGGTACCCAAAGGAACCATCCCTCATGGTCCTCTTTGGATACCAAAATCTCTTATTCATTAGTATCCTATCATTTGCATGAAGTAGAAACAATTAAAAATGAAATATCAATTCTCTACTTCATGATATGCTTAATTGTTTTTTCTTTTGTTTGTTTTCTTATTTTTGAGCCAACACGCTAAGGTCACTTAGATATATTATGAAATATGACTTTTACATTTTAAGCCTAATGTTTATCAAATCAAAATTGAATTAAATTAAACATAAAGTCATAATTTGTAAGTGATCTATCTTTTCTTTTTGTTTTATCCTTTTTAAATCCTTTGCCTATAAATGTCTTATATTATCATTATAAATTGAATGCTAAAATTTCTAAATGATATTATCAAGACTAATGAAATTACTTTCAAAATTGGATTTAAATGGATTTTTAGGGTCTTAGGCTAAAATATTAAATGCGCAACTAATTGCATATTTGTCTATTTTTCGTTGCTGCATATAATAACCCCTATATTGAAAATCATAATCGAGAAAAATCAGAATCAAATAATATCAAAAACAATGTGTTTTAAATCAAATATAGTAACTTTGTTGCTAACGCTGGCGGTAACATATTTTCCTAAAAAAAAAATTCTGATTTCTCTGAAAAATTATTTTTACTATCATTATTGTCAAATACCTTGTATTTGTTTAGTCTAATTTCTAAAAATTAAAATCAAAAGAAAATTTTCAAAAATGATAAATATGATTTCACAATCACCACCATGATCTATTAATATCCTATGCTAAAATTCACTATAATCATATATCATAATTCATGATCCATCAAGACCTATCTTAAATCAACTAATTCTATCAACCTTAGGAATTATGAAATATATGATTGCAATTGGTATTATAGTTTCATATCTTGTTTTGTGTGTGTGATGTGCATCTTTATTATTTGCATGTATATCATTATCTTTAGACCTATGAATTAACTTGGTATCAACAAGATGAAATCAAATAGAATTGTCACTTCATTCTAGGTCTATAAATTTTCAAAACTCTAAAATTGATTACATGCAAACCAATTATATAAATTTAGCATATTTTGCATAACATCCAAATTCATTATCCTAGCCGCACCTCTTTGTATATGCTCAAATTAGTGTTTATGTTAGGATTATCAATATAGTGACATGCTAAAGGTAGAGAAATTTGAACTTTAAAATTCATGAGTACATTGTGATTTCAAAATCTACTATATGTTCTAAAACTAAAACAAAATCATGTTTTATGAATCAATCCTTAGACTAAAACGCTTAGTACATCAATAATCATTAAACTATGACATGTGTCTCACAATAGCGAGGGCGTAGGATTGTGTGCATTAGAGACCTAACCTCTAAGTCATGTCTTGTCCTTAACCGGGGAGGGTTCTAGTGGGGCCTTGAGAGGCACTGGGGGGAAAGAGTGCTAGGTTGAGCGTCGTCTTTTGTATGCATATGGGATTAACACCCCAACCTACAGCATGTGTGCAGCTCCTCATGCCCATCCGTCACTTAGTACGGGGCTAGAGTGTAGTCATGTAGTTAATGTATCTTGATCTTAGATATACTTATATTATATTCATTGCATGAAAATTATCTCACTCTATACATAAATCATGCATATTTTTTTATTCTAACATTGCATCATGTGTTTGCATATTTTAATATTTCGAGCTTTAATGATTTTACCAAACACAAGTATTTGAAAAATCACCAAATACATGCTAAAAGAGCCTTCAAATCTAATCAATATACTCTGAAATTTCAACTGAAGGAAGGTCTCTTTATAATACAAATGAATTGAGAAAAATATTTTTCAAAACATCAAGAAATGCAGTTCTGTTTTTGCGTTAAGAAGTTAATGCCCGGCGTTAGCTCCTTTGCTCCAAAATATTTTTTTTTGTGTTTTGAATTATTTCTGGTATTATTTTAATATTGTTTGTGTTTTGTAAAAAGTTTATCTTTTTATTCCTTTTAAAACAAAATTTTATTTCTTTTAAATATATATATATATATATGTATTTTCTCATACATTATTTTTGTTTATTTCTCTGGCATAGAATATCATTTACTGAAAGGGCTATTAAAGACTTCTATGAGTTCTAGAGAATATATATATATATAAAACAAATACAAAATTACAAAACAATTTCAAAGAACAAAATATGTTTTTCTTTATGTGTGTTTATTGTTTTGTGCATATATAAAAAAAAAATTTCAAAAATTTATAAAAATAAAATAAATAAAATAAAAAAAACTGATTGTTATTCATTGCCATTGTCAAGGATGGATGATTAATTATATCAATTAAATATTAAATACAATGTTTAATTTAACTTTCAAGTTTCTTAAAAACATTATTTTGTATTTGTCATGCCTTGAGAATTATCTTGTTATGTGCAATGAAATTGATTGTAGATAAACATGTGTAGAAATGTTTAGCATGCCTCTAAGTATGAGTAATGTATTATGTTTGATAATGATTCATTCACTCACTTATTTTTGATAACCTACATGTGTTTACAATCTTATTCTTACATGATTGTGTAGTGTAATAACATAAATAATTAAAATGCCTAAATAGATTACCTACACAACATTGAATTGGTTATTACAATTCTTTGTCTTTCATGCACTTATTCTTTAGAGAAATGTGGTTTAAAATGCTATGTTTGCAAAACAAGTGAATTCGGAGTCCTTAGTCACTAAACTAAAAAGCAAATAATAAATAACAAGGAAAACTCCACCAAGCACTACTCACTCTCCTGATAAGTCTTAATGAGCATTGTGAGGTTGAGCACCTTGGCTAAGAATTGTAAAGTGTCTTGTAGCAAACAATTTATACACCACTTCTCTTTTGTACACCGGATCACAAAAAAAATTGAAAATAAAGCTAATAAGTATAAAAGTGATCCTCCAAGCACTACTTTGCACCCTGATAAGTCTTAATAAGCATTGTGTGTGCAGAGCACCTTGTTAGTTGTACTATTTATTCATGTGCATTGAAATAGTGTGGAAGTAATATTATTTGTGTATTTTAATGTTGTGTTATTTCATTATATATGTCATGTGTTTTTGATTGATTCACTTGTATACTTTATCAAAACACTACTTTGTACACATCATTATCTTTCATAAAACTTCTACTCATGAGAATTGGATCCTAATGCTCATCTACTCAAATCTCTACAAACTTAAGTAAATGCACTAGATAACAAAGCATGACCGCTACAATGTTTATGTTTACTTGAAATGAAAATTTTATTACATTGTAGTTTGTGTATCTTTTCTTGATATTATGAAATCATGCTTGCAATTTTTTTTTATCTTAATGGAATAGCATCTCTTCAATCTTTAACTCAAACATCAACTTTTCAAATTTAAAACTCATTATCCTTTATATGGTTTTATCTTCTAAAATGATGTTTATGTTTAAGAGTGCTTATTATTTTTAACACTATGTTTTCCTTTAAGCAAGTGGTATCTTAAAATAGAATGCTTACTTTATCATGTTAGTTATGTTGCTTACTACTTTATGTTACATCATGCCTATATTTTTCTCAACAAGTAGTATTTAACAAGCTTTTGATTGCATCCTATTTTTCTTCTCGACATAAAATCTATTACTCTTATATACTCCCATATTTATTATTTCTTCATAATTATTCATTCTTTATTTCAAAATAACTTTTGATAATATCAAAAAATAGGAGAGAAATATAAATTCAAGAAATCTCTTACTAATCTCAATTTTTCAGAATGCACCATTGCAATTAATTATAAAATTTAGGGGGAGCATACATATAGGGGGAGAATACAATTTAGGGGGAGTATATTAAAAAGTTTTCATGGAAAGCGTCTATGTAGAGGGAGTGATATTGCTCGATCATGATAACCCACTTTTGGTAATAACAAAAGGGGGAGAATAAAATGAGAAATCTAGTGACATAGATATTTAGGGGGAGTCAAATCTATCACGCAGTAAACCTTTTATTCATGCATATCTTTTATCGCACTTATCTATAAACTCACTAATTTCTCATATGGGTATTTGTTATTATCAAAAGGGGGAGATTGTTGGAGATTGCTTTCCGCATCTCTTGGTTTGAGAATAACAAATACCATGATGTATTTGATCTAGTCTTTTGTGTGTTTATAGTGGCCAGGTTGTACAGGTTCAATGAGGAGACAAGTCCTCGTTCATGGGCATGATCCGAGAACGACAAGTCTCAGGTTGGATGAGTTTTGTATGCTGATCTTAAAATGGCAATAACTTTCAATCCAGGAAGAGTTACAGAACGTGCCACCCCATTTTGGAGATGAGAACGACTCAATCTACAGGCTGGAGCTAAATTTGAATATGGGAAACTTCACTGTCAAATGATATAAATCAAGTAAACACAAAAGATTGAGTCGTTCTCATCTCCAAAATGGGGTGGCACGTTCTGTAACTCTTCCTGGATTGAAAGTTATGGCCATTTTAAGATCAGCATACAAAACTCATCCAACCTGAGACTTGTCGTTCTCGGATCATGCCCATGAACGAGGACTTGTCTCCTCATTGAACCTGTACAACCTGGCCACTATAAACACACAAAAGACTAGATCAAATACATCATGGTATTTGTTATTCTCAAACCAAGAGATGCGGAAAGCAAGCTCCAACACGGAGAGCGTCTTCGGGGCTTCTCTCCTAAGTGAGAGCGGTGAGAAACTGCTCAAGTCCTTCAAGAATCGCCGCCTTGACGTGGTGTTTTGGAGGAGGCGAGTAGACAAACTCGCTGAGGTGTTCCCGGGCGAACGTAACCTACCGCGCGAGTATTCGTTATACTCATTCTTCATCTTCAATCGAGCTACTTAACTGGAGATGCCTTTCTTTTTGTTGCAGTAGTCCACATTCTACCACGCGAGCTTCTCCCTGTGGCGTTGAAGGCGACGGCTTCCACACAAGGAGGTGCGGGGACCTCCGCTCGCGGGGATGGGGTCTTCTCGCCCATTGATTTGTCGCCAGGAGGCGATGAGCCCTTGAACGTCGGTGATGGTTCCGGGCCATCCAAGAAGCGGAAGAAGTAGGAGGTCGCCCATAGGGACCTCGACAAGAAGGCGGACCCTTCTGAGGCTGGCGAGCCTTACGCCCACCCGAATTTCAACCTTGGCGGGCATGGCGAGGACGCCTATGGTCGCCCCTTGGTGGCCTGGTCGGAGAGCGCCCACGTGGTGTCTCTAAGCTCCAACCTCCCGCCATGGTCGGAGGACTGGGAGGACAAGGGCGAGGGCTTCTATGTGCTCCACGCCATTTATGGTCGCGAGGATGCTGAGAGACTGTAGGAGGAGTCTTCCGAGTATCTGGCTCACCAGACCTCGCGATCTCTGCTACGATCTGCCGATTTGGCCCATTCGACAGCAAGGCGATTGCTTGAATATGAGGGGGGTGATCCGGACCTAGTGTAAAAAGATGATCGCCATGGGGATCAAAGAGAAGGAGCATGAGGTACTCGCTTTGCTTCTTTACTCGCTTCTGGGATACTCGCCATTTTGCCGAGTAGTTTGCTTACTTTCCGCATTTTCTCGTCTTTGTAGGCCGCCGAGGTGGAGATGGTGAAGAAGGCTTCCCAGCTGGAGAAGGAGCTGGACGACACCCGGCTGGCTTTGGAGGCCGCCCAAGTTCGTATTGCCGAGCTGGAAACTCGGCCTGCCGAGCAACAGCCAACGACGACGGGCCCTTCCAGGGTCAGCAAGCAGATCAGGATGTACGTTGACGATATGCCTCGCATTCGTCGGGAGATCGCGCGAGCCACTGGGACTGTCATCTTGAGCCAACTGAAGGAAGACGATCTTCTGAAGCCGGCGGCGATGGAGTTGACATTGGTGGACCTCATCCCTGCGCTGCTCGCTGAGGAGTCCACCTCCCCCTTGCGAGTATCTCCCCAGTTGTCCAGTGACTCCGAGGACGATGATTCTGAGGACGAGGATGATGATGATGATGGCGATGATCCAGATGCAGACATTGATGGCGAGGATAACGCCTAATCGCCTGGGTACCCTTTTTGCTCACTCGGCGACCTTTTGTAAACCCTTTGAAGATTTTTTGTAATTTATACCAAACATATAAATGAAAGGACAAGGTTTTTTGCTCGCCTGTTTCTTCCGTATCTGCTTCCTTTCTTGAGTGTCGCTTAGGCTCCTAGGCTCGAGGCGAGATTGAGTGCTCGCTAAGCTCTTAGGATCGAGGCGAGTTTGAGTGCTCGTTTTCGTTAGTGCTCGCATGTGGATACTCGCTTCTGCATACCCGCACCTGCATGCTCGCTCGTGTATACTCGCCTAAGTACTCGCACCTGCATACTCGCCTTTTTTCAAGGGTACCCTTTTGATAGAGTCGAGCTGTGAGGGGCACTTGGATGGTCTCGAGGGACACATGCTCTCAAGGCATTGCCTTGTACCTGGTGAAGAGTTCATTAGGATCACTTAATAATAATTGGGTTTTTAAGGGAAAAGAGATAGGGAATGACAGTCGGGGAGGTCTGGAGGGACATATCATCCTGAGGCCTCCATCCTACTTGGATGCCGGATGTCGACGAAGAATGACGTTAAGTAGGGAATGGTGGTAGGGGAGGTCCAAGGGGACACACCGTCCCGAGGCCTCCATCCTACTTGGATGCCAGAATGTCTCCATTCTTTGGTCGGTCGAATCGGTCTTGCCCTTTTCCAAGTTGGAATGTCGGCTTCCAGACTTCCCCCAGGTAATCTCTCTAGTCGGATGAGAAGTGCGGTCGGTGGGAACCGCGGCCAACGTGCAAGGGGGAAGCTGATCTCGACCGTCATTGCAGAGGTTTGGACTTAAGGGAACGCACACCCGAGGCACTGTCCTATCATTCGTTCTGAGTTTTTACGAAGGTTAAGTCGGAGGCTCGTTTTCCAACGTGCGGCGTCGAATGTTGATGCAACATGACGTCAAGTAGGGAATGGCAGTCGGGGAGGTCCGAGGGGACACACCATCCCGAGGCCTCCATCCTACTTGGATGCTGGATGTAGATCAAACCTGCTTCCTGTTACTCAATAATTTAGCAGGGAGTTAAGCACACTTAAGCACACCATCTCGCATGATCGGACACAACAAATTAGGAAACAGATTGCTTTGCTGCGAGCTTTCAGCTCTCGAGGTTACACGACGCCTTTATTCAAGGGTCCCCTGAGCTAGTTAAATCGATCATCTCTTTGTCGAATCGGGAGGTCGGCGTCCAGACTATTTCCTGGTAATCTCTTTAGTCGGACGAGAAGTGCGGTCGGTGGGAACCACGGCCAACGTGCGAGGGGGGAGCTAATCTCGGCCGCCATTACAGAGGCTTGGACTTACGGGAACGCACACCCGAGGCACTGTCCCATCATCCGTTCTGAGTTTTTACGAGGGTTAAGTCGGAGGCTCATTTTCCAACCTAGCGTGGAGATCGACTTCACTGGCCTCCTTTCTTACAAGACTTCTCTGGATAGGAAGGACTGCCTCATCCCATGTTTCAGGGAGATGTAAATTTCTATTTATACATAAATGAACTTACAAGGGGGGCATGTACATTCCCTTTTAGGGATAAAACCTTTTCAGGTCATCGCCGCTCCAGGTGTTCCCCAGCAGCTCGCCTTTCTGGTTCTGCAAGAGGTACCCTCCTGTCAGGAGTGCTTCCAGGATGATGAAGGGTCCTTCCCAGTTTGGGTTAAGCTTCCCGACGGCTGTTGATCTTCCTGCCGCGTCCACCTTTTTTAGGACCAGGTCACCTGCTTGGAAGTGCTTGAGGCAGAAATTTTTGTTGAAATGTCTTGCCATTCGGTGCTTGATCTCTTCTTGCCTAGCTGAGGCCAGGTCCCGCATCTCTTCTATGTAGTCGAGGGATAGCTTCTGCGCTTCTTCATTCTCTAATCGCCATTCTTCGTTTCCGTCATCGGCGGCTACCACCCTTGGGCTTCTGACTTCAAACTCTACTGGGATGAGAGCTTCCGACCCGTGAGAGAGCTTGAACGGTGTCTCCCCGGTGGCTGAGCTAGAAGTGGTCCTCAAAGCCCATAGGACCGAGGGGAGCTGGTCCGCCCAACTACCTCTCAGGTTCTCCACTTTCTTTTTTAGCAGAATGATGATCAGCTTGTTGGCGGCCTCCACTTGACCATTGCTCCTGGGATGGTGTACGGAGGCGAATCGAAGATCAGTTCCCAGCTGCCTGCAAAAATCATCCAATTCAAAGCTGGCAAACTGGGGACCGTTGACGGTGACGATGGCGAGAGGGATTCCAAATCTGTAGACGATCTCCCCCCAGATGAAGTTCTTCACGACTTGAGAGGTGGTCTTGGCCAAAGCTTTGGCCTCGATCCACTTGGAGAAGTAGTCGGTCATGACGAGAACGAACTTCCTTTGGCCACTTGCTTGAGGGAAAGGGCTGATCAAGTCTATCCCCCAGATGGCGAACGACCATGGGGTGGTGATCGATCGGAGCTGCTGGGCTGGCTGCAATTGAAGGCGGCGAAGAGCTGGCACTTCTGACACTTCTTCGAGAAGGTCTCAGCATCCTTTCGGATAGTAGGCCAGAAGTAACCTTGCCTCAGGATCCTTTGCTCTAAAGTGCGAGTACCAGAATGGCTTCCACACTCTCCCGAGTGGATCTCTTCCAACACTCGGGGTACTTCGTCTTCTGAGACACATCTGACCAGGGGGCCTGAGATGGTTTTGCGGTACAGCTCTCCGCATTGTGGTAAATAGTACGCCACCTTGTACCGAAATCATCTTTGATCCCCTACGCCTGCTGGGAGCTGGCCGCTGACCAGGAAGGCCACAAAGGGATCCATCCATGAAGGGCGCTGCTCGATCTCCATTATCTCTCCCTCTTCAATGGATGGGCGGAATAGCTCGGTAATAGTTCCTGCAGCCCTCGGCCCATACTTGGCTAAGCGATCTGCTGTCGAGTTCTCCTATCTTGGCACATGCTCGATGAAGAAGGACTGGAAGCCTCCTATCAACCCTTTCACTTTTACTAAGTACTTCTGCATGATGATGTCGCGCACCTCGAACTCTCCTCGAATCTGCAACGTGACCACCATCGAATCCGTGAAAGCCCGGACATCACGGATCCCTAACTCCTTGGCAAGGCGCAAGCCTGCCAATATGGCCTCGTACTCTGCTTGGTTGTTTGTGACGGGGAAGAGGATATCGACGGCTTGCTCGATCCTTGTTCCCTGTGGGCTGACGAGCACGATGTCCACTCCCACAGAACTTCTGCCCGAAGCTCCATCCACGAACATCATCCATGGAATTGGATTGATAGCTTCTTCCCCTGGCTCCGTTTCCACCGAGAATTCAGCCAAGAAGTCTGCTACCGCCTGGGCCTTGATCGCCACTAGGGGTGAGAAGGAAATGTCGAACTCGCTGAGTTCTACCGACCATTTCGCTAACCTCCCTGAATGTTCCACTCCCTCTAGGACATTTCGGAGAGGATGATCAGTCACAACCCGGATGGAGTGAGCTTGAAAGTAAGGCCGGAGCTTCCGGGCCGACACCACCAGGGCGAAAGCAAGCTTCTCCAGGATCGGATATTTCAATTCCGCCTTCTTCAACACCCGACTGACATAGTAGATGGGCAGCTGCTTCCTTCCTTCTTCTCGGACCAACACGGAACTTACTGCCTCTGCTCCTACTCCCTGGTATATGAGCAGGTCTTCGCCTTCCTTCGGGCTCTGAAGGAGAGGTATCTGAGTCAACTGCTCCTTCAGTATTTCAAACGCCTTCTCACATCCTTCGGACCACTCAAAACTTTCAGTTTTGCGGAGTGTCTTGAAGAATGGAGAGCACTTCTCCCCGACCTTCGATAGGAAGCGGCTAAGACCCGCCAGCCTTCCTGTCAACCTTTGAACTTCCTTTATTGTCTTTGGGGACGGCATCTCCAGGATCCCTAACCTTGTCGGGGTTAGGCTCTACTCTCTCCGGGGTAAGGAGATGCCATAGGAACTTTCCTCTTCCTGCTCCAAAGACGCACTTCATCAGATTGAGTCTCATCTTGAATTTCCTCAGCACCGCGAAGGTCTCCACCAGATCAGCTACGTGTTCCTGGACGCTCTTGCTTTTGATCAAGATGTCGTCCACGTACACTTCCAGGTTCCTCCCCTTCTGCTCCTTGAAGATGTGGTCCATCATCCGCTGGTAGGTAGCTCCCGCATTCTTCAACCCGAAGGGCATCATCTTGTAGCTGTAGCAGCCATCATCGGTGATGAAGGAGACATCGCGGCAATCAGGGGGATGCATCCGGATCTGGTGGTATCCTGAAAACGCATCAAGGAAACTCGTCACAGAAAAACCGACGGCTGAATCAACCAGCGCGTCGATTCGAGGCAGGGGATAACAATCCTTAGGACAGCTTTTATTCATCAAAGAGAAATCAAACACATCCTCCAGCTACCCCCCCCCCCCCCCCCCCCCCCCCCCCCGCTTTCTTCACCATTACAACATTGGAGACCCAGCCTGGGTACTGCATCTCTAATACAAAGCCTGCATCGAGAAGCTTCATCACCTCCTCCCGGATCGGCTTGGCCAAGATGGTGGCGTTCCTCCTCTTCTTCTGGTGGACGGGCTGGACCGCGGGATCCAAGTTGAGGCGATGGCAAGCAACCTCAGGATCGATTCCTGGCATCTCGGTGGCACTCCAAGCAAAGATGTCGACGTTCTTTTGCAGACACGCCGCCATCTCGATATTTTCCTCCGTCTTTAGCGACCCGCCGATCTTCAGCAACCCAGGTACTCCTGCTGTGGAGAGTACCTCAATTTCTTCAACTTCTTCGGCCACCTCCAGCCTGGCCGGGCTCTCCAACACCCTTCTGAACTCTTTCGCGTCATCCATCCAGCTGATGGTACTGACGACGCTGAGATAGCACTCTCGAGCTGCTCTTGAATCGCTCCTTATCCTCACCTGGACATCTCCCTTACAGTACTTCAAGCACTGATGGTAGGAGGATGGGACGGCCTTGAAGGCATTGAGAAGTGGCCTCCCGAAGATAGCCCTGTAATAGCTCGGGGCGTCGACGATGACAAATCGACAGCTGATGGAGGTGCCACCGAGCGTTACAAGGAGATCTGCTCCTCCTTCCACTTCTTTCTTCTCTCCGGAGAAGCCGAAGAGGGGACCATCGGCTGCCCGAACCCTTGCTGCTCTGACTCCCAGTCCGTCAAACGTCCCCTTGAAAATGACATTTACGGATCTACTGTTATCGATCAGAATCCGATCAACGGTGAAGTCCTCTACTGCGGCTTGGATCACGATGGCATCATGGAAGGGATTCTCATTCCCTAACATGTCCTCCTCAGAGAAGGTGATCTCCTCCATCGGAGGCGGTGCTTGCGAGGTTGAGGCGACGCTCCTGCGATAGATCTGATGGAGGCTCCCCTTGCGGGAAGCTTCCAGCCCTGCTCCCCCGTGGATCACTCCGACTCTGCCTCCCTAAACCAGGTCTCCTCGGCCTCCCTGGTCGACCCGGTCTTCATTCCTCCTTCGAGCGACGGCTTGTACTGCCGGCGGCTCGACAGGGGCTTCGATTCTTCACTGCTCCCCTCCACCTTCTCCTGATGCTAGTCTCCTCCTGGCTTCCCAAAAGTCTGGGCAAGACATCATCGCATGCCCTTCTGCCTGGTGGAAGTCACAGTAGAGGGGAACCTCTTCTGCCTGCTGCCTTTTCTGGCCCTGCTTCTTTCTTCCTTGACGGCGGCCACGCCCGGCTACCGCCATCGCTTCGTCTTTCCTTCTCTCCTGACGCCTCTCCGGCTGGCGAAAGGGTCTTCTCTCCGGGGATCCTCCCCTTTGATCCCGACGCTAGTGCCGTCCAGCCGGCCTCCAAGGTGGCCGGTTGACGGGGACCTGATAGCGCCTTTCCTCCTCCTGACGCTCTGGGGTCACGATAGGCCTCCTCTCATCGCTTCTCCTGGCTTCCTCCCTCCGGGGCTCCTCCCTTTTCTTCACTTCTCCTCTCCTTTCTTCGCGCCGCTCCAACCTCTTCCTTTCCGCCCTTCGGAGCTCTTCTCTCTTCCTCTTCTCAGGGATCCTATCCCTCTCTTCTCCCTCACCTCCGGTCACCCTAGCAAACCTGGCCAAGAAGTCAGGGTTGGAAGCCTCTCCTCGGAGAAACTTGTTGGCCCTCTGAATGAGGTTGTCATAGGAATAGGGAGGATTCCTACTGAGCTCCAACATGAAGAGGCCTTGCCTTATACCGAACGTCAAGGCCAGCAACAGGATGTTGCTATCCACCTCCTGGATCTGCAGCACCTCCTCTTGAAAGCGCTCGACGTAGGTTCCCAACGCCTCATCCGGCCTTTGTACCAGATAGAACAGGGTCGTTGCTTCCTTCTTCAGCTTCCGGGCCATGTCAAACTGGGTCGTCACTCCACGGCACAGGTCTTCAAAGCAGTAAATCGAGCCGACGGGCAACTGGTGGAACCAGTCCCAGGCCTTTGCCCGGAAGGTGATGGCAAACAGTCTGCACTTAAAGGCATCCGACATGGTTCGGATAGAGACTATATCCTCGAACCACTGGATGTGCCAGACTGGGTCATCCCTCCCTGAATAATAATTCAGCACGAGGTCCCTGAACCCTTCTGGCACGGGCGCGGCAAGGATTTCCTCGCAGAAGGGGCTCCTCCCTCCTGTCCGGCGATGATCATACTCGCCATAGGGGCGAGTATCGCCACCATACTTGCCATAGGGGTGAGTATCCTGGTACCTCGCCTGCTCCTCTGTCTCGCGGAAACGGATCCCTTGCGAGGTCGGCTGGTAGAACTGCGACCTCCTTAGTCGCTCGGTCTCCTCCTCTACATGCTCCTTTCCTGCTCGCCGAGGGGAACTCCTTCCCTCGGTCAGAAGCGGGCGATGCGGCGAGGTCGCCGTGACCTCGGCGCGCGGCTGAAGCACTGCCCGCATGGTCCCCTCCATGCGCTGCGCGAAGGCCTCGAAAACTGCCAACGTCACGAACTCTCCGCTCGTGGATGAGTTGCCGACTACCTCCTCATGGTCGCCAACTATGACCATCTCTCCTTCTTACTAGACTTCCCTTCTCTGACTACGGTCCACGCTCACCGCACCAAAGTGTTGACGCCAGGAAAATCTTGACCTCAAGATTCGGACCGATGCAGCCAGAGGATACTCGCCCAGCAGTCCAACGAGATGACATGGCTGGCAATGACGAAGAAGCTAGAAGAGCAACAAACATGACCCCGGGTGCTGCGGCAGGGAGGTCCCACCACGTACCCAGAAGCTCAAGAGAGTCTTCCCCTCCGAAACCAAAGTGGCCGAGCTTGGTACAGGGAAGACACCGACTTGGCTAAAAGCAAGGGTGATGGGCTCGAGAGTTCGGAAATCGGGGTCCAAAAGCTCAAGTCCAGGTGCCAATCCAAGTACCCCTGGGGTCCTATTTATAGGAAAACCAAAGGGTAAGGGGGCTTTTTATAGCCCAACCCCCAATCCGGTGACTATGGGATACTTGACGAGTACTTATGCCATAGTCGCCCATCTGGCGAGTATTGGGTGCTGCTCGCACACGCCGGGCTAATACTCGCTTAGGTCTTCTGCTGCTTTCCTGCGCTCGACGAACTCCTCTGGTCAATACTCGCCTATCTGGCGAGTATCAACTGCATACTCGCCAGGGTCTTTTCTGCTTCTGTCTTGGACTGCTGGTCTCTGTGTTGACCCTTTGACCTTTGACTTTTGTCTACGTGGCCTTGGGTGGGTCCACCTTCGAAGAATGAGGGTTGTACAGAAACTTCAATTAGAGAACTCTGAACTAATTTTAATTCTACCCCTTTCATTTTATGACAATATTTATCTCTATTTTAGTATAATATTTAGTTATTAAATAATTAATTTTCATCTTATTTTATCTTCATCATGACCTAAAATACATATTTTACATTTTCAGGATTTTCTGGGTTGCTAATAACAAATTGGAGCCCATGGCCATATTCTGGGTATTTTCTGGAGCATTTTGGACGAAAGTCAAAATTACATGCTCTAGGGTCACCCCGTGTACACAAGATGTGTACCTCTTCATGCTCCTGGGATGTCCTAGCAAGTCGTGGCACGTTCTGACTCAAGTTTAAGATTACACACCCTAGGGTCACACCGTGACCCTAAGCCGTGGCCTTGTCAGGACTTCTCTCCAGCTCCTCCTACCTGTGAACAAGCTGCCAAATCAGTTTTATTTTTACATGCCCTTAGTCATACTGTGACATAAGGGCATGACCTGTTTGAAATTGGCGCATTAACTCAAGTCACGCCCATTACTTCTATAATTCCAGATCCATCCAGTCACGCCCTTGGTCACACCGTGACCCAAGGGCAAGAACCATCAGAAACTGGCATATTAACTAAAGTCACACACGTTGCTTCTGCCATTCTAGTTCCATCCAGTCACGCCCTAGAACACGTCGTGTACCTAGGGCATGTAACATCAACTTATTGTAGAGATTTTGGCAGTTTTTCTCCCAAACGCTTCCCCCAATAATTTTGGAGGTTTCCCACCAAGTCATGCCCCCATACCACGCCATGTTCTTACGACATACACTTGGATTTTTGCATCTATAAAAGCCACTTCCTTCCAAGAGTCCAGCATCCAATTCTTGCTTTGATTGGATCAATTTTAGTTTAGTTTTCTGCACTTCTACTGTATTTTCATTATTTACAATTTACTTTATGTCTTGCACTTCCAATCCCTAGCATAGAATTTACTTTTCTTGCACTTGTAATTTCTCTTCTAATTTATAAAAATTGTTTTTCTTGTACTCTCTATCTCTCTTTACATTTCTCCCATCACGATGAATAGCTAATTTCAATTTAGCATTTGATCATGTTGAATTTTAGAATAAAATAATCATATTTTGATCTCAGGTATTTGCAAGTTCTCTTTAATAAAGAATTTGATTTTTCTTTGATTTTAAGTTGTGTTGATTGCAATTCGTCGACATATGTATTTCAAACCATGATTCATATTCTAGTTGGCCAAGAGGTTTGTGCATACGAGGAGATCGCTCAAGGGTAAATGGAATTTCATGCACTCCTCAAGAGAGGGTGACATAAATCTTCAGGATTGGAGTCAAATCCAATAGTGGGGTTCGCCATGTAAAGAAAGTTTAGGGGTTTCAAATGGTCGAGAGATCTTAATCGATCAATCTAAGGTTAGTTGGTAGTATTCTTCTAGCAAGATGCTATCATAATTTAGGAATCTCCACAGTCAAAGTTGTTTATTTAAAACTCGCAAATCATTTTTTGTTATTTTATTTTTATTCCAAAGTGATTCTAAGATTAAGTGCTAGCCTTTTAAACCATTGAATTCTTCCTTAGAGTAATCGTTATTTGATTTTCCAAAAACTAATTTTCATCGATAAAATAATATTAATTTTCATGAGTAGATATACTCGACAGCCCCGTAGAATGCAACACTCGATATTTATTTTTAAATATCCCATGCTATGAATGACGTCACTCTTCCCTATAGTTTGTAAAATCAGAGAAATCATATTTAATTTTCCTATCACAGATGAACGTGCTCAGGGTGCTGATTGCATTGGGGTTGACTTGTGTGGGGATCAACCCAAAATATTTGAAGACCAGTTGGACCACGGGCCACAATGTTATCCTCAGCCCAGCATGGAAGTGTGGCATGGGAAAGACGAGTTCATCCTGAAAGAATGTATTGATGTGCGTGCCAGGCACTTCCCGTGAAACCGTTTGGCATATGACGAGCTTCAAAAGAAGCGAGCTCAAATGTTGAGGTCCATTAGCTGGGGAACTTGTGCTTTTTGAAGGTAGCAAAACAATTTGTGCGACCCTCCTCACTATTGGACTCGCGACCCTTGGAGAAAGTAGAAGGCAATGAATTGATAACATAGAGGGTGGGGGTCTGAAGGCAGAAAGCGTAACCAGTAATAGGGGTAACCCCCTATTTATATCATCTAATTTTTGGGCGAACCCGCGTGTAAGTCTATGTACTCGCGCACAAGCTCGCCACCTAGCATATCGACTCTAAAGTAGAGCGAGCCAATAGATGAAAGGTACATGTACAATTCATAAAAAACGAAGCTTCACTAAGCCGGAAAGGCTAGTATATGATAATGAAAATAGAATAAAAAAAAGAATAGATATCATTCATGGCGCATGGAACCGCGAACTCGGTGACGTGGGCAGGAAGGATGGCAAGAATTTCAAGTAATATGTCTGGCAGCTTGAAGGTCCTCCGAGCCTTTCGAAGGTGCTCCTCGCCTCGCCTGATATGTTCTTCAACCAAGGAAGCCTCGCCAACTATCCTAGCCACCTGAGCGAAACTATTAAGTTTGTCCTATGTGGCACCCTGGCGATTCTCTAAGTCAATACATCCTCTCTTCCAAGTCTTTGATGCGGGCGTACGACCCTTCATCGCTCTCCACCTACTGCTGGAATTCCTTTGCCCGGCTGAGGTGAGGCCATATATCATTTATCCTCTGGTTTATGTCAGCAGACAACATTTTCATGAAGAGTCATTAGCCATGAGAATGGCAGGGAGGCGAGTACTGAATTCATCGTAGACATATCGCGAGCTCTCCAAGAGTTCTCTCAGAAGAGTCATCATAATAGTAGGAGGCAACTGCAGAAGTGAGTTCGCCGATGTTGAGTGTCCCGGCGAGACATACAGGTGTCGACTTAAAAGAATCGGCAAACAGAAAGTGGTCAGCGGAGAAAGGTGAGGTAAAAGTTGAGAAGACAAAGTAGGTAACTGCCGAGGGCGCGGGGTCATTATGAAGAAGAAATAAACCTGCACTGTTTACCAAGCATCAGTTTTGTAATAATTTAATGTATTAGGCTATAAATGTTGTACCTGTTATTCTCTTATCTGTCATCCGCCCACCTTATTATCTTCTTCTAGAATGTCCTGTAGCCAAGTATAAGTATATGTATGCCGGTTCCTATTTGGTTAAGCAGATATATGAAATTATAAGTTCTTCTTTTATTTCTCCCCATATCCTTCTCCTCATCATTTATCAACAGTGGTATCAGAGCAAGTGGGCTAGCGCCATCAGATCGACGTTTGGTGTAGTATCGTGTTCCTTTATTCTGTGTCTTTCATCACATGGCTTCCACTTCCTCTTCACTTACCCCTTCATATACCCATTCATCCATTCCAATTTTTTCTGGCGAGCTATATGATTTCTGGAGTGATAAGATGGAAACATTACTTCGTTCCTAGGGCCTCTGGGATATTGTAAAGAATGGGCCTACGTCTGACGGCAAAGCCAAGGAAGGTGATCCAGCCACTTACAGTAACGATGAATTAAAACGGGATGCTCTTGCATTACATCTAATACAACAGGGGATAACCACATCCATCTATCCAAGAATTATGGGATCTAAAACTGCTCAGGAGGCATGGCAGCGACTGGAGAATGAATTCAAGGGATCAAAGAAGGTAATCAAATTAAAAATCTACTCTCTTCGACGTCAATTTGACTCTTTACTTATGAAAGAAAATGAGAAGACTCAAGACTTTTTTGCCAAAATAACAAGCCTTGTTAATCAAATTCGCACTCTTGGTGGTGTTCTTGAGGAACAGCAGGTTGTGGAAAAACTGCTTCGATCCCTACCTAAAACCCACAAACACATTGTCTCTGCCATTCTTGAAGCCCATGACCTTGAAACCATGACTGTTGTTGAACTCATGAGTTCTTTGCAAACTCATGAAGACCTCCTTTTTCATGATGAACCTACACTTAATACCGCTTTTCAAACTCAAATGAACTTTCCTCCCAAACCCCAGTTTCTATCTGACAGGAAACAAAAACGACCAACTCAAGGAAAAAACTATCCCCCTTGTGTGATTTGCAAAAAACAAAACCATGAAGCCAAGGACTATTTTTGGAGGTGTAAACGATGCAAAACACCCAACCATTCTGAACAGAGATGCTGGAATAAACCACAAGAGGAAGCAAACGTGTCTGAAACAAGTCCAGATCATGATCTGTATCTGTTTACCTGTAATACATCCCCCCATCATCACTCTTCCTCTTGGATCATTGACAGCGACTGTTCAAGCCATATGGAAAACAACAAAGCCTATTTTACTACCCTAGATGAAACACAAAAATCCACTGTAATACTTGGAGATGGGAAGAAAGAGATCATAGAAGGGAAAGGAACTATCTCTGTCATGAGCCCTGACGGATCTACAAAACTAATATCTGATGTTCAGTATGTCCCCACTCTCTCTCAAAACCTTCTTAGTGTTGGTCAACTACTTAAGAAAGGGTATAAAGTAGAGTTTGATCAGACTCTGTGTTTAATCAAAGGAGCACAGAACAACATCATTGTCCAAGCCCAGATAAATACAAGCAATATATTTACTATCTCCCTTCCTCCAGCAAACAGTTTGGTTTTTGCCTCCCAAATAAACTCCACACCTGCTCAGCTTTGGCACCATCGACTTGGGCATATTAACTACTCCTCTCTAAAGACAATCCAAGTTCAGAAACTTGTTCATGGCCTACCCTCATTTCCTTTATCCACTTATCCCTGTGATGCTTGTGCAAGGGGCAAGTCACATCGACTCCCCTTTCCTCATACCTCCACCTCTAGAGCCACCAAACCCCTTGATCGTCTTCATATGGATTTATGGGGCCCTGCCAGAACCCCCTCTCTGGGAGGAAAACTCTACTACTTCCTCATTGTGTATGATCATAGTAGGTTTATGTGGATCTTTCACATTGCCCAGAAGTCTGAGGTCTTTCAGCAGTTTGAAAAATTCAAAAAACAAATTGAGAAACAGCTTGGATTATATATCAAAGCTATCATAAGTGATAGAGGGGGGGAGTTCTTCTCATCTGAGCTTATTCAACTATGTCAAGATGCTGGCATTCACAGGCAGCTCACAACTCCAGGGACCCCCCAACAAAATGGGGTCGTAGAGCGGCGAAATCGCACGGTTGCTGAGATGATGAGAGCAATGCTCATTCACAAATCCTGCCCAAAGTTTTTATGGGCTGAGGCAGCTTCGACTGCAGTCTTTATCCTGAACAGAGTCCCTATTCGTGCTCTTCATAAAACTACTCCATATGAAGTAATATATAAACATAAACCTGATATCTCTCATCTACGTATCTTTGGGGCAATTGCTTATGCTCATAAAGTAATGGACCAGAAAGATAAATTAGGAGAGAGTAGTATAAAATGCATTCTCCTTGGATATGACAGCGAGAGCAAGGCATACCGTCTGCTGGAACCTCACAGCAACAAATTAATAATCTCACGAGACATGATCTTTCATGAAGAAGACAAATGGGACTGGGCATCAGTCTCAAATCCTGGCTCATCAAGATCATCCTCCCTAACATTGCCGGTTGAGGAGAATACCTCTCCCTGTCTTCCTGACTGTCAATCTGATCAGGAGAACTGTCAATCTGATCAGGAGAGGTCTCCTCTCTCCATCCACTGCAATGAGGGAGTCCCTGAAGCAGATTGTTGTACATCATTGCCCATTAAAATGCGCTCTTTGGAAGATATTTATCAACACACAGCTGCGGCTATAGCTACAGAAAACTTCAATTTGGGCTCTACTACAGAGCCAGAAACCTTTTCTGATTCTTATAAGGAAAAGGGGTGGAGGCAAGCAATGGAAGAGGAGCTGAGGGCAATCAACAAAAACAACACATGGTATCTTGTCCCTAAACCAACAGGACGGAGCATCATAGGACTCAAATGGGTCTACAAGACCAAGTATAATGAGAAGGGGGACATACTTAAATATAAAGCTCGACTTGTAGCAAGGGGATTTAGCCAAAAACCCGGTGCCGACTACGACGAGACTTTTGCTCCGGTGGCTCGCATGAGCACAATTCGTCTTCTTCTCGTTGTGGCCGCCTCTGCTCGATATCCAATTTTCCAAATGGACGTAAAATCGGCGTTCCTTAACGGTGTTCTCTCTGAAGAAGTTTTTGTCTCTCAGCCCCCTGGCTACGAAATTCAAGGAAAAGAAGATCAAGTGTACAGACTGCATAAAGCCCTACACGGGCTCAAACAAGCCCCGCGCGCATGGCATCAGAACATTGACACATATTTCTTGTCCTCAGGATTTATCAGGAGCATCAATGAACCAACATTATACATCAAAACCCAACCACAAGGACGAATACTGGTAAGCCTATATGTTGACGATTTGCTTATCACTGGAACTAATCTGCAGATTATCAATGAATGCAAAGAAGAAATGAAGACTCACTACGAGATGACAGACCTCGGGGCCCCAAATTTCTTTCTGGGGTTGCAAATCAAACACCTGGAAGAAGGAATTTTTCTGTCTCAAGAATCCTATTGCCACTCTCTCATACAGAAATTCCAAATGGAAGGCTGTAATCCAACTAGCACTCCAATAGCTACTGGAACTAAATTACTCCCAAGAACTGAAGACGAAGAAGGAGCAGAATTAGAAATTTTTCGAAGTTTGATCGGCTCACTAATCTATCTTACAAACACTCGGTCGGACATTGAGTTCGCCGTCAATATCCTTGCCAGGTTTGTAAGCAACCCCTCCAAATCTCATTTGCTTGCAGGAAAAAGGATTCTGCGTTATCTGCAGGGGACAAAGGACTACGGGATTCTATACCACCATGGGGAAAGCCACCAAATCACTGTCTTCTCCGACTCCGACTGGGCTGGGAACATGGAGGACAGAAGAAGCACGGGGGGCTTCGTGCTCTTCTTTGGCTCAAGTCCCATTTCATGGAGTTCACGAAAGCAGCGCACTGTGGCTCTGTCGACAAGTGAAGCTGAGTATATGGCGCTCACTGCCGCCACCTGTGAGGCCATATGGTTGCAAAGGGTTAAAAAGGAAGTTTGTTCAGAATAAGAAGATAAGGAGGAGAACACCAAAATCTACTGTGACAACATGTCAGCAATGGCAATGGAGAAGAACCCTGTTTTTCATGGGCGGAGTAAGCATATAGACATCCGTTATCATTTCATCTGAGAAATATTAGAGAAGAAGGAGCTCGAAATCATTCACTGCCCCTCTGAAGAACAAATCGCAGATATCATGACTAAGCCTCTATCTCGACACCGCTTCACAACTCTGCGAGATAAGCTGGGAGTCTCAGCTAGTACAGGTTTAGAGGGGGTGAAGAAGAAATAAACCTGCACTGTTTACCAAGCATCAGTTTTGTAATAATTTAATGTATTAGGCTATAAATGCTGTACCTGTTATTCTCTTATCTGTCATCCGCCCACCTTATTATCTTCTTCTAGAATGTCCTGTAGCCAAGTATAAGTATATGTACGCCGGTTCCTGTTTGGTTAAGCAGATATATGAAATTATAAGTTCTTCTTTTATTTCTCCCCATATCCTTCTCCTCATCATTTATCAACACATTACCCATGCGTCAGGGTGAGTTCTGTCGCAGACACTCAATGGAATGAGCCTTTGTAATGGCGCACTATTTTGCCAAGGAGGACCCATCTACAATGACTTCCCGTCAGAAGGTCAGTAAGCTAGCTCGCTGGTGCTAGGCTGTTGTTGTGAAGCCAGAGGCTGGAGTCATCAGCCCGGGGAGAAGGCCTTCACGCTACAGAGGAGGCAGGATTGACATTCTCAGATGGTGCCTAGCCCTATCGCAGTCTAAGGTGCAGATCTGTGAAAGATGGTACTGATAAAAAGAAGAAGAGGTTAGTATGCGCTCCTCGGCAATGGTTAGAGTTTAAATTCCTACCTGGTATGAAAGTGGGGCGAGATGATGAAGGGAGACTTGAACTCACAATGTCTTGCGTGTGACACTTATTTGTCGACGGGCCCAAAAATGCCAAGATCATGGCACAGTTAGCGTCAACATGCTCGAACTCGTGGGGTTGTGGGGTCAGTCATCTCACATCATAGTTTTTAGTGTACACTAGAACGAGCTGAAATTTCCTATTTTATCGGGCTAAGGGGGTCAAAGGCAGGCTGTTTAGTGATGAGCGAGCTCCCAATCTAGTTGAGTGTGGACTCATGCCCAACGGTCGACTCAGGAGGTGGGTGGGCTACCCTTTTAGTAGGAGGAGTCATAGTCTTTCTCTTCTTTCTTGATCCTCTCTCGCCGCGCTCATGAGATCGCTTTACTGAGAGCCCGTGTCGATCAACCCCAAAACGAAGATAACTGTGAGTTCCTCATCTCTAGACCATGGCATTGCGGCAGCAGGAGGGATTATATCTGAATCTATTGCACTATCAACAGAAAGTACCAGTACCCCTCTTTTTATAGGGGAGGGGAGTGGTCGAACTTGTAGATCACCTCAATCTATGGCCAAAGCTTGCTAAATAAAGGTTGAACTATTCTTTTTAATCTTTAGTGAGCTCATAAAGAGCGGGAATTGTGCACAAGACGTATTCAATAAGTGGAAGGAAGTAGCATCCAGTAAGTCATGATGAGGGATGGCCCAACCACCCAGCAAAGCGGTAATTGAGAGTTTGGAGAGATAGTCGGACTCACCGCCAAGTAAGGTGGTAATGACGAGTTTGGATAGAACACTTGGATTCACCGCCAAGTAGGCAAGGCGAGTACGGGCCGGTGTAACCTTAAAACTCACCTAGATCAGTGATCAACCACCTCTTGCAGGCTGGTATTGTTATCTACAGACTATTGTGGTCTGGGAATAGTATTCTTGTTAAGGGGGGGAGGGCTATCTGCAGACCATCTGGTTTTGGGAATAAAATTTTGGTTTGGGCGGAGGACGCTGCCCGCAAACCAATAAGACTAAAATACCCGGATAGGATGTTTTGCCTATAATTACGACCCCATAACACCTTAGAGAATGCAAACCCAACCCCCTAGAGCTCACGACTTTTCAGTTTTTTCTCTACATCATCTGAGGTGCCGAACTTAGTTCTTGTTTAGGGAGCGGAAGTTAAAAAGAGAACTTCCGGGTGAGTGGCGGGACCTAATCGATGCAGCTCGCGAGTTTGTGTGTAGGCATTCCAATCTTCTATCAGTGAGGGTCAGCTCTAGGCTCATAATACTCAGTCTCAGGTGTCCGACTCTGGGTTAAGTAACTCAAGGTACCCCCTCTTGGCCCGAACTCAATTGAACTAGTTTCTGGGTTTCAACACCACACACACTGAAGCTCACGCAGACACTACTATGGTACCCATGCGACATAGTACTTTTAGTTATTTACAAACCATGTACTCTTTCTCATTTTTGTCCAGCTTTCCTATTTTCCGGGCAATCCATTTTAAGTTTGCCTGCCTGTTTGGGTAACCCCCCACTAATATAAACAGGGGTGAACAATATCTTGAAAATGACCCTCGAATCCAACCAGAGCTAACAATAGCCTATTGCGAACTCAGATATATGTAGCTTTCTAATACTTCGATCTCTACCTAGTGTGGTCACTTATTATGTAACAAATTAATAGTGGGCAATAAAATTACCTGCGCCACAACGAGTTGTAGTTGCGAGAAATCCTAGTCTCACTGCTTGCAGTATTCTCTCTCTCCTCCTCCCAATCATCCATTATGATCTCAAAGTAGCCGACTGCTCTTAGTACACCTACAGTCCCTCTCTTGACAGAGCGTTGTATCACGGAGTGTATTTTTTGCACCAACAACCATCATATCTATGTGAAAGAATGAATAAGCTAATCTTAGGGTGAACTTGTAAAGACACCAAAATTTTAATCATATTAAGAATTTATTTAATTATGTTCATTTAATTAATTATAAATAATAATCTCAAATACAAGAAAAGCATAATTATTACATCCACGTGTTTGATGTATTTTTAATTCAGACAGTCATTTAATCATTTTTTAATGTTTCAATGATCACTTTGATCAAAAATATGACCATGTCCTGTTCTGCCACTTGCATTAGAGGCTTGGGATGTAATATGGCCATGTGGGTGACTTGAATACTTTACAATCAGTATGAACTGAAGATCATCTCATCAAGCCTATTTTTTGTGCCAGGGTCCCAGACAACATCCATGACTACTAAAAATGCAAGGATGACTGGGCTTCACTGTGCATGTGCATAGGGGGGCCCGCCGCAGGCACACTATTGTGCACTGCTATTGGTATGTACACAAAAATTGATCCATGACAATAACGAGCAGAGTGGAAACTCCAGACAAAAGATTCATAAATTTTGTAAGTACCAATCAATGCAAACAAAGACTCTTTAGTCAAAAGTCTTTTCAGTACTCTCAAGAAGGACTTGGATATAGTAATTTATTCCACTACTACTTCTTCCTCTAAAGATTAACAGAACAGGATGATGAAGCCCATCATATGTTGCTTATGTCATTCATTTCCTCATTGTTTGCTTCATTTCCATTTGTTTTACAAGAGGAGTTCAAGACCAATGATATTACTGCGATTATTCATCGTGTGGAGAACTTCATTTAGGTAAAACAAATGGAAATCGCTTGAAATAAGGCCCAACAATTCGCAACAATTTGAATTCTGAACTCACCTACAACAACGGTGAAAATAGAACATTCATGAAGTTCCTATCAAGTCGATACTTTGTTAAGCATATTGATTATGCCGACAAACATACCCAAGTTATTAATGTTGGCCTTCTAAGTGTAGGTTTGTGAACACAATTTTTTAGGTAGATTCCAAGATGAAGGAGAATACAAAGAGACATAGAAATAAGCAAGAGGCTATATCTTTCTATTTTGGATATCAATTTTTTACTTCACACACACACACACACACACACACACACATATGCCAAAAGAGGTAATTACTAGTACATTTAACAGGTATGGCATAACTCTGCTAGCGACCCTCATCTACAACAGAGCCATGTTCCATGATCTTGTCATGCTTGAATTATGATTTTCACACCTCCTATTTCGGACACAGGATTACATTAATCCTTCTTCTAATCTCTTGGAAATGTGATGGATGGGTGGCTTGGTCAAAATATCAGCGAGTTATTTGACGCGCTATTTCCACACCGCTAATTAGAGGGCACGAAATGCCGTACGACGGCAGTGCAGCGGTCGTTGTCAAGTAATAAAAGTAGGGAGTAGCTCCCCGAATATCATTCTCAAAGGACCGCAAGTTGGGTAATACGATTTGCTCGTTAGGAGATTAATTATGGGGGTTTCTAAGTTTAACAAAACAAGGGGGGTTTGGTTGGTTTTATAGAACGGGAATGAGAAAACTAAATAAACTATGCGGGTCGCAATCACCGCGTCGCTTGGTGGATGGATTTAGTGCAGGCCGTGATGCCGTGCTTCGCTTAGCGGATGGCCGGTGAGCATATGGATGAGGTGAGTGCAAATGCGAGAGTTGAGGGTCGAAGGCACCTCTTCGCTATCGCTTCCAGCTTTTGCTAGAGCGAGTACTAGATCGTGTGGGTGTAAGTGGAGCGGGGGCGGAGCGCATCACAACACAGCATAACGTGAAGAACAAGTTCATAAATAAACTCTCATTCATAGACAAACAGATGTTCACTTAGTTCATTACAACCATAAAGAGTACAAATCACAAAAAGAGAAGGGGTAGAAGTAACCACGAGATAAGAAGTCTCGCCGCGGATCTTGGTCGGAATGGGGGGTCGTCACGCCTCCTCCGAGCTCAGTCCTTGGTTGCTTCCGGGGTTTAGAGGCTGTCACTACCTCCAACCGTTGCCCGTCTTCTTCTCAGAGCTGGGTCACTTCTCCTTCGCCCGATGGAGATGTCTTCCTCATGGAATGCTGGCCGTAGATGGCGGAGAATGCTTTCAGAACCCTAGATGGACCTTAGGATCAATGGATGAAGCTTTCCCAAAGGGAGGAATGGAAGGGGGGACCTTGGAGAGGTGGAACGGCGGACTCGCGCGCAGAAATCGCGCCCCAAAACAGTGCCCGATCCCTAATTTCGCGGAATAGCGGCTTAAATAGGGAGCAGAATAAGTACTACGCACGGTCATTGGCGCACGACCAATGGTCGTGCGCGAAGGAATGCCTATGATCGTGCGCAGTCAACCTGTAGCAAAGAAAAAGATAGAAAACAACGCACGGTCAGGGGCGCACGATCAGTGGTCGTGGGCGAAGAAAGGCCTGTGCTCGTGCGCCGACGCTCAATCAGGGACGGGAATTAACGCACGACCAATGGTCGTGCGCCTGATCGTGCGCGAAGGAATGCGCACGATCAGAGGCTTTTTAGGCCAAAAATTGCCCCGCACCATCCCGAACGTGCACACGATCCCAGGACCTGCAGGAAAAATACAAATAACCCCGATCCGTGCACACCACCGGATCCATAACACAGGCATACAGTAATATATAGGAAAAACATGCCACAAAGGGGGAAGGATTGCACAAAAGGCGCAGAAACGCCATGCTATCAATATAAGCGTATATGAACAGCAATTGAAGTGCAATGACACTAAAACAAACCCAAATGAGGCCGGAAATCACTGCATAAACCAGACTCATCACACCCCCAGACTTACCTGTTTGCGCGTCCTGAGCAAACAAATCCGGCGGAGTGAGAAAAAACATAGTTGGGTTAGAAATTGCAAGGACGGAGTAATATGTAAAGTCTCATACGCATGTGGATAGAAATCTAGTTAAAGGAATTTTTAGTTATGCAAATTAGTTTACATAATTCTAACAACGTAACTATATATTATTTCTACTCAAAAGTTGAATCATAGGGAATCACTCGGTCATGCGTAGGAAGAAAGTAGAAAGGCTGCTGAGGCGAACATTACTCAACACCGGAGTTCGGAACGACCTCCACTGAAATCCATCAGTGTCGATGACCATACGCTCACCCGTTCGCACTCTCTCCACGGCATTCGTACGATTCGATGCGCAAATTAGTAGGACTTTAGGTTATGATTTAGGCTTAGGCTACGGTGCGGTAAACAATGGTAAATGCGGGGGCTTAGCACACATAACCCAAATGAGCTTGCAAACGAAACACTATCCCAGCAATAATAAAATTGTGTACACCACGTATTCCCAAATGTATCTCTTTATACAATTTTTTCTTTTTCATTTCATTTCATTTTTTCTTTTTTTTCAAATTTCACAATTTTGCACAATTAGATACAAAACAGCTATATTTTCAATAACACATTTCCACCACAATCACAGATATACACCGCATCAACACCCATTTATTTATGCACAGATTGCTTGAGCTCAGAATTTGGTGTGCGATTAGGATAGTCATTTTGGCTTTGGTGGATTGAAGGTGGAGCTGAATCAACGGGATCGGGTAGGCACAAGGGGCTAGCAAGGATAAGATGTTAGGACCGGAATACAAAGCTCAAACTGGCCAACATGATGGCCTACGTCACGCTCACGCACTGAATTAACTCATACCCATGCTTCCAGAGTCGCTTGGGGCAAGTTCTTAGCCACCGAGAAAGATGATTCTTCCTCCCGACTCGAGCAATACGAGCCTAGCACCCCTCTACACACATCCCTACACTACCGAATGATTCGCACCTGATTCAACACTTTTGAGTAGAATAAACTAGAATTACGCTATCAGAATAAAATGTAAAACTAAAAGCATATAGAAAAGTTTAATCTACACAGATTTCTATGCGAGACATGAATAAATGACTAGAGCACTCCACGAGTCAACAAAGTACTTCATCTCGCAATCCAAACCCAGCACCGTGATTTCCCATTCACACAACCGAGACGAGTTAGACTCGTCGCGCGCCTATAGTTAAGTGCGCTCACGTGGGTGTCGTGGTGTGCCATGAGATGAGCAATGCTACAATATACCACATTGTAAATCCTAGTATGTTGTGCACTGTGCATGTGCACGAGGTAACGCTAACTCTCACTCCCCCAGACTTACATTAAGCAAAAAGCATGTTCGATAGCGGCATAAGCTTAAGAAGGCTAGGATGAGAGATTACCCCATGCTCAGAAATGAGCATACCAGAAGATATGGCATTTTGTTCAGAAGGCGGTGATCCCGCCGTGCTCCAATAAATGCGGACCTGCAATTAAAGAGATCCCAAGCACACAAAAATAGCAAAGAAAGATAACAAGAAAGAACGGGACCAAATGGTCCCAAATGGGTTGTCTCCCAAGAGCCCTTTTGTTTAACGTCCTTGAAGGTGGACCAAATACCTGTATTAGAGTTAGATAGCAAAAGTCTTATAATAAAAAGCTAAAGAGACAGTACGACGCAGCAAATAACATGAAACAAGAAGCACAAAAACATCACAGATGGCACACAGCACAGCCCGGAGATCACGACACGCATCAGCTATATGCTGATTTGTGGTGGTTCTCCCCAGTCACGCGAGATGGGCAGGAGGTGAAAGCTTTAGGGCCCAAGGAAGATGTCTCTCCCTTGCCCCTAACCTCCTCCTTCTCGCGCCGGAGGGCTGCAAAGCGCACAACATGCAGGATTCTTTCCCGCTTCAGTTTTTCCACTGAAGGGGAGCGCCACCGAGCACCATGTGCGGGAGGAGTGATAGTGTTTGTCGGATTGGGATCAGCCGGGGGCTTCATTTCTGCACACTCAAAAGGGGGTAGATCAGCCCAATGAACCTGTTTAGATTGTTTACATTTCTTGTTTTGAACAAAAACATTGTTTGGAAGGCTCATCGCTCCGCCTTCTCCCATGTCTTCCCACTCCTTGGTCTCATTGCTTTTTCCTTCTATCTCTAGCTCATTATTTGTGAGCTGCTTTGCTTTTTCTTCCATCAGAGTGATACTTTCCTCCTCTCTAGGATTCTTCACGTCAAAGTCTGATTTTTCCTCATTGGACCTGCGCTTACTTTTACTTACTGAGAAGTTAGGAAGATAAAATGATCCAGAAAGGTTTGTTGCATTGGAAGGTAGGGTGACACAACCCGTGGCGATGTGGAGGGTTGCGCCGCTCTCCTTTAGAAAAGGAACCCCCAAGATTGGCATGGAATCATTTTCCATGGGGTCGAGAATCTGAAAGTCAGTGACTACAGCCGTTCCATTAAGATTTACTACAACCTCACGAATCTCACCCTCAGTTTCGACAGTCACTCCATTAGCCAACACCAGCGACTTCCGGTCCTCAGAGTTCATTGTTAGGTGCAATCTCTCAACATCTTGCAGAGCAAGAATGTTGCGAGATGCCCCAGAGTCGCAAAGCGCGGAAACCTCAATATTATTGATAGCACATTCAACAACGCATGGGCTCACTTGACCACCATCTGCGTCAGCAATGCTTTTACCTTGCTCCCGCGGGTTCTTTTCAGTATTGCTTGGAAGAGCACCTTGCATACGCTCGGAGAGCACCTGGGCCAATTGGCCTAGCTGTGTCTCCAAGTTCCGCATTGAAGTAGTCTGATTGGCCATATTTGCTTGAGCCAGATCGACAAACTTTTCCATCATTTCTTCCAATGCGCTCTTCCTCTGTGGTGGTGCATTTTGAGCAAACCCCGGTTGTGGTGGCCTCGGTTGGCTACCGGAGGCTTGCACATCAAATTGATGCGAGCCTCCTTGCCATCGTTGGTTAGGCACGTTTTGTTTCCATGAGAAGTTCGGGTGACTCCTCACGGCCGGGTTATAAGCGTTGTTAAATGGTACTCCCCGATTTTGATCATTCAAATAATTCACACTTTCATCAAAAGTTAATTCACCAGGTTGCTCACCTGAGGGGCACCCATATGCATGATGCCCGAGGTTTCCACATCCTTGACACGAAATGGCCATTACTGGAAAAGGAGGGAGGGCAGGCCTCTTAAGTAGCACGACGTTGTCATAAGGTGTTGATGCCACCTCAGCAGATGCGCCCGATGTGCTCACCTCAAAGAGTCCACGAGCATTCCTTGGGGCGTTTCTTCCAGCAGTCCAGAATGAACTATGAGTGGCGGTATCCTAGAGAATCCTCAGTGCGTCCTCGGGAGTATGGTTCATAAGGGTGCCGCCTGCAGCAGCATCAATCATGGCCCTATAATTGGGCTCAATTGCAAAATAGAAATTTTTCACTAAGTTCCAAGGTTGTAGCTCATGCTGAGGGCACTTCCGGAGGAGGTCCGTGAACCTATCCCATGCTTCCGCAAGGGTCTCCTGGTCGTGTTGCCGGAAGGTTGCGATTTCTCTCCGCAAGTTTACAACCTTGTCCACCGGGTGGAATTTTGCCAAAAACTTTGTCTGCAGAGCGTCCCAGGTGGTAGCTGCGCCGGGTGGTATTGTGTGGAGCCAAGCCTTCTCCTTGTCGTGGAGGGAGAATGGAAACAACCTGAGTTTCACCGTCTCATCAGCAATTCCTGCGTACCGAAATGTACCGCAAATCTCCGCAAATTCAGCTAGGTGAAGATGGGGGTCTTCACTGGTTAACCCGGAGAATTGGGCATTATTGCGGATCATATTCAGAATGGCTGGCTTTATCTCAAAATTGTTGTTAGTAATAGCCGGGCCAAATCCGGGGTACACACTCCCCACAGTAGGAGTGGTGTAATCCCTCATGGTCCTAGGTCGTGGCCTAACTACTTCATTCTCATCAGCCGCTTGAGCAACAGCCGGTGCATTTCCCACTCCTGGATTATCCTGATTTTCATTAACATCCATGGTGGCAGCAGCACGTAGACGCGCCCGCAAAGTACGCTCTATCTCAGGATCAAATGCTGCAAATTCACCAAGATGTTGTCTATGCATGCGCACACTACACCAAAAAGAGAAATATCAAAAACAAAAATACCCTTAAACTAATTTCCCAGGAAATACAAATTATACACGCTTGCAGTCCCCGGCAACGGCGCCAAAAACTTGACGCGCTATTTCCACACCGCTAATTAGCGGGCACGAAATGCGGTACGACGGCAGTGCACTGGTCGTTGTCATGTAATAAAAGTAGGGAGTAGCTCCCCGAATATCGTTCTCAAAGGACCGCAAGTTGGGTAATACGATTTGCTCGTTAGGAGATTAATTATGGGGGTTTCTAAGTTTAACAAAACAAGGGGGGGGGGGGGGGGGTTTGGTTGGTTTTATAGAACGGGAATGAGAAAACTAGACAAACTATGCGGGTTGCAATCACCGCGTCGCTTGGTGGATGGATTTAGTGCAGTTCGCGATGCCGTTCTTCGCTTAGCGGATGGCCGGTGAGCATATGGATGAGATGAGTGCAAATGCGAGAGTTGAGGGTCGAAGGCACCTCTTCGCTATCGCTTCTAGGTTTTGCTAGAGCAAGTACTAGATCGTGTGGGTGTAAGTGGAGCGGGGGCGGAGCGCATCACAACACAGCATAACGTAAAGAACAAGTTCATAAATAAACTCTCATTCATAGACAAACAGATGTTCACTTAGTTCATTAGAACCATAAAGAGTACAAATCACAAAAAGAGAAGGGGTAGAAGTAACCACGAGATGAGAAGTCTCGCCGCGAATCTTGGTCGGAATGGGGGGTCGTCACGCCTCCTCCGAGCTCAGTCCTTGGTTGCTTCCGGGGTTTAGAGGCTGTCACTACCTCCAACCGTTGCCAGTCTTCTTCTCAGAGCTGGGTCACTTCTCCTTCGCCCGATGGAGATGTCTTCCTCATGGAATGCTGTCCGTAGATGGCGGAGAATGCTTCCGGAACGCTAGATGGACCTTAGGATCAATGGATGAAGCTTTCCCAAAGGGAGGAATGGAAGGGGGGACCTTGGAGAGGTGGAACGGCGGACTCGCGCGCAGAAATCGCGCCCCAAAACAGTGCCCGATCCCTAATTTCGCGGAACAGCGGCTTAAATAGGGAGCAAAATAAGTACTGCGCACGGTCAGTGGCGCACGACCAATGGTCGTGCGCGAAGGAATGCCTGTGATCGTGCGCAGTCAACCTATAGCAAAGAAAAAGATAGAAAACAACGCACGGTCAGGGGCGCACGACCAGTGGTCGTGCGCGAAGAAAGGCCTGTGCTCATGCACCGACGCTCAATCAGGGACGGGAATTAATGCACGACCAATGGTCGTGCGCCTGATCGTGCGCTAAGGAATGCGCACGATCAGAGGCTTTTTAGGTCAAAAATTGCCCCGCACCATCCCGTACGTGCACACGATCCCAGGACCTGCAGGAAAAACACAAATAACCCCGATCCGTGCACACCACCAGATCCATAACATAGGCATACAGTAATATATAGGAAAAACATGCCACAAAGGGGGAAGGATGGCACAAAAGGCGCAGAAATGCCATGCTACCAATATAAGCGTATATGAACAGCAATTGAAGTGCAATGGCACTAAAACAAACCCAAATGAGGCCTGAAATCACTGTATAAACCAGACTCATCATTATTCTTAAGAGGGGCAGTGCTTGATCTCCATCTTGCCTTCTTCGATTAATTCGCTAATATGGTGATATCTAACTTTGATGTGTTTTGAATGGAAATGATAAACATGATTCATTGCTAGATTGATGGATGAGATGTTATCTAATTTTAGAACGAACATCTATGAATAACTTGCATTTTAAACTTCATTCAGTTCTTTAAGTAGGCTGGTGAGCCAAATGACCTCGCATACATTGTTGGAAGCCATATACTCTGTCTAGGCGGTGGAGGGGGCTATAGATTTGTGTTTTTTGAGATCCAAGAGATCGGCTTTGTTTCAAATCAAAAATTGTATCCACGAGTACTCTTTGTTGGATCTTAAGGCGCCCTTATGGGGGTGAATAAGGTTTTTAGAAATCTATGTATTTTTAAAGAAAAGTTTTGATATTTTATAAGAAAGAGATTTGATCAAAAGTAAATTGGTAGAATTAAAAACCAAATCAATTTAATTGAACAAATATAGACACGATTATTATTGATAAAATTGATAACAAAAGAGGATCTCTACAACGCTAAAAATTGAGGCGTGGATATGAAAATCTCTTTTTATTTTCTATACCGACTCTTCTCCCTAAGAATCGGTTGGCTTTAGCCAATCTATCTCTAGATACAGCCTCAAGCCGCTCTAGCCTCTATTTCACCAGAAAGGCCTCGAGCACCCCCTAGATGTAAGCCCAAGACCTAGTTGCCAACACACACGATGAATTCCCCTAAGTCACACACAAACCTAGTTGCCAACAACCGCGGTGAATTCTCCACTAGACGATCACAAAGATAAAAAGGTATTACAAAATATGAAATTCAAATTGAAAACCCCCTATGAAAAAATCTGAAGGAGACGACGAAGAACTGCTGAAAATAATTGAACTCGAAAGGTGCATTCTTCACATTAACTTTGCGTTAATCTGATCCTCCTATAATTCATTCTATTGAGTTTGAATGGGAGAACTTTAGTGGTCTGGAAATACGGCCCTCACAGTGATTTCAAAGAGGTGGATTAGGGCTCCTTAAGTTGTGTTAATTTTGAGAATGAAATTACCCTTTTATAGAAGAGGAAGCTAACGCCGATGTTAGACCTAATGCTAAGCATTGACTCAGTTTAGTAATGACTGAGGACACGTATCCTCATTCAAGGTAGGAGATATTGCATGATTGGAAGGCTTTATTTAGGCAACTCCAACACTGGTGTTAAGGCTAACACTGGCGTTAGACCTAGTCATTCAAAAACTACTCCCACAATCACGGTAGCTTCCCTCCATAGAATTTTTATATTGGCGGGATACAGGGTCAACGCGGGGCGTTCGCTCTAACGTCTGGCGTCATACCACTTTCTTTTCTTTTAGCATATTGATCTAGTCCATAACATAATATAACATCCTAGTGTCATCGCTGTTCAATCCTGCATACTAAAAACATAATGACAAACTTGATCAAATACAAGTAGGATTTGTTATTCTCAAACCAAAGGGATGCGGAAAACGTGTTCCAACAATCTCCCCCTTTTGATAATAATAAATCCAATTAAGATAAATCAGATCACAAAGGAAAAAAGATGTGTTTTTGTAAAGAGATATGGCACTATGCTAATTAGAGATTTGTACGAGAAAACTATTTAAAGATATGTGCTCTAAGTTCTCCCCCTTAGTGTATGCTACCATAGTATAGATTTTTTCCCCCCTTTATCTAGTGAATCCAATTCATTAATAATTAAGATTTATCATTTTATTCTCCCCTTTTGTTATTATCACAAGTGGGTGGAGTGAAACAAAACTAGGCTAGAATAAGGTAAAGAGGTGAAAGTTAGGACTACTAAGAGAGGGTTAAGAGTTTTGTTGTAAATAGAGGAAGTCATGATCGAGTTTAGAGGGATTAATGCAGCGGAAAAAATATGATAAGCGTGTAAGAAAAAAATCCCTTATATTTTACCAAATAAGTTTACCACTTGTTGAAAAGGAGAAAGTGAAAAGAGTTTTGAAACCCAAGTGATGAAAAAAACTTCAAAATTAAGACTTAAGATAAGCATGATAAATCATAGTTAAAATACATGATCATATCAATAGTGCGGAAAACAATGCAACTAAGATAATCATTTTAATTGTTAGAGAAATTTATTGATTAAAAAAAAACAAATGCAAACAATATTTAAGAATTTTCACATGTAAGGAGCATTAACCTTGAAAATTTTCAACAATTAAAGACAAGCATGATTAGTCATATTCAAAAAGATAATAGCTACAATGTAACTAATTCGAATTTCAAGTAACGAAAACATTGTAGAGATCATGCATTGCAATATAGTGCTTTTCCTTAAGCTTTTTAGATAATTATGTAGATATGCATTAGAATCCAATTCTAATGAGTAGAAGCTTTATGAAAAAAATGATGTGTGCTAATAGTGTTTTGATAAGAGTATACAAGTGATATAATCAAAACACATGACATGTAATGAAGTAGTAAAACAATATTTAGAATGTAATTTTAGAATTACTTCCACACACCAATTCTAGATTTATATTTTAAAGCACATAAAAGAGTACGACTACCAAGGTGCTTCGACCACACAATGCACATTAAGACTTATCAGGGAGCGGAGTATTGCTTGGGGATCACATAAGCATTCATATATTTTTGTGGGGTGATCAGGTGTGCAAATAGAAGTGATAAAAAAGATGTGTTTGCACAAGACACTTTATAATTCTTTCCAAGGTGATCAACCTCACAATGCTCATTAAAGCTTATGAGGAGGCTGCATAGTGTTTGGTTAAGTTATCTTTGTCATTTTATTCATATTTTTTATTTTTAGGACAAAGGTCTCGAAATTCACTTGTTTTTTTGCAAATAACAAAAATTTGAAATCACACTTCTATATGTGCAAGTTTTTTTTTTAAAAGGTGTTGGTAATTTATGCATACAACTTAATATGTTAAACTATTACACTACACAATCATGCAAGATTATGATTAAGATCACATGTAGAATACCAAAAGGGTGAGTGAATGAATCGTTATTTAACATAAAACATTACTCATACATAGAGGCATGCTAGACAATCTTACACAATTTTCTAGTCTATTTCATTGCTCACAACAAGATTTAGGTCAATGCATGATAAAGCCAAAATAATGTTTAGGAAACTTGAAAATAAAATTAATCATTGGAGAAAATTTGTAAGAGTATGCTTAGTCACTTTTGACCATATGAGAAGAAAATAACAAGATTTTTGCTCATGTGAAATTCTATATTAAAATAATATACAACAAAAGCATGACAAAGCATATTTTTGAAAATTTTTATTATTTGAATTTTTTGTGTTGATTTTTGAATAAAGAAAAACAAAGATTAATAAAAAAATAAAAACTTTCAAAACAGAGAAACAAACAAAAAATATGCATGAGAAAATACCAGAATTTTTTCAAAAATAAGAAATGAAAATTGGAGCAAGAGGGCTCACACCAGGCGTTGACTCCTAACGATGGGCGTTGACTCTTAAAGCCGAAACAGTACACGATTTCTTGTATTTTTGAAAGAAAAAAATCTTTATTATATAGAGGCCTTCTTAGTATAGAAATTTTAGACATTACATAGATGATTAGAAGGCTCTTTAAGTATGTTTTTGTTTGTTTAAAAATGGTTTTTACATTTTTATTGGGTTTTAGTTTTTCGAGAAATTAATATAAAAATAATATGCAAGCAGAGATATAAAGAGACATACAATGAAAAAGGCAGAAAGAAAGTGCCAATTTCAGGAAAACAGTCTAACGCCACGCGTTAGACACAACGCGACATATTAGCACTTCTTGTTTAAATTAAAAAAAAATTGATGACTAAAGATTCATGCATTTGAATATATGATGAGACACAACAAGCATGAGAGAATAACAGAGAAATTTGTTTTGAGGAGAAGTAGTTTTTTATAGGTTTTAATAGGATATATCTAAGACACCAAATTCTAACCAAAGCATGTTGAAACGAGCATCGGGGAGAGGTTTGATAAAGATGTCTGCTAATTGGGACTCTATTCCTATGATGCTAACTCTCATATGTTCTTTCTTAATGTGATTCCTAATGAAGTGATGACGCACATCTATGTGTTTGGACCTTGAATGATGAATGGGATTGTTGGTTAGATCGATTGCATTGTTGTTGTCACATTTTAATTCGATATTATTTAGATGAACCCCAAAGTCGTCTATTGTTTGACTCATCCAAAGGGATTGTGCCCAACAATTTTCTAGTGCAACATATTCGGCCTCAGTGGTGGAGAGGGCATCAAATTTTGTTTCTTACTCAACCAAGCTACAAGTGACTGTCCTAAGAAGTGACATGGGCCACTTGTGCTCTTACGATCTAGTGAACAACCCGTATAATGTGAGTTGGAATAACCAAGCAAAAAAATGAATCATTATAAGGATACCAAAAGCCTAGACTAGATGATCCGATTAAATATCTAAAGATTCATTTAACCAGTTTTAAATGAGATTTTATTGGATTAACTTGAAATCTAGCACATAAACAAAAGAAAACATAATATCGGGTCTAGAAGCACTTATATACAATAATGAACCTATAATACTTCTATATAATGTTTGATCAATAGAGATTGTGGCTTCATCTTTTCCTAATTTTAGAGATGCACTCATAGGAGTAGATGCTTGTTTTATGTTTTCAAATCCAAATCTTTTCAACATATCATGAATATATTTAGATTGACTAATAAATATTCCATCATTTAATTGTTTGATTTGAAAACTTAGAAAATATGTTAGTTCTCCTACCAAGCTCATTTCAAATTCTTTTTGCATTACTAGTACAAATTCATTACACAACTCATCATTTGTGGCTCCAAAAATTATGTCATCTACATAAATTTGTAATATGATCAAATCATTATTAACATGCTTAATGAAGAGTGTGTAATCGGCACTTCTGATTGCATAACTGTGCTTTAATAAAAATGAAGTTAATCGTTTATTCCAATCACGTGGTGCTTATTGTAAACCATAAAGCCCTTTATCTAGTTTGAATACATGATTTGGAAAATTTTTGTTTGTGAGACCGGGTGGTTGTTCAACATAACCTCTTCCTTAATAATCTCGTTTAAATAAGCACTTTTAACATCCATTTGAAACAATTTAAATCTTTTGAAACTCACAAATGCAAGAAAAATTCTAATGGATTCTAAGCGAGCAACGGGTGCAAATGTTTCATCAAAATCTACCCCCTCGATTTGAGAATACCGTTGTGCTACCAAGCGAGCTTTGTTCCTAGTAATCCTAGATTCACCATCTAATTTATTTTTGAAAATCTATTTTCCCCATACTATCGGGTGGTTAGATGGTCTTTCTTCAAGATTCCAAACTTTATTTCGTTCAAATTGTTCTAATTCTTCATTCATAGATAAATACCAAAATTCATCATTTAAAGCGGTTGAAACATTTTTTGTTCGATTTCTAAAACAAAGAAATGGTTTGATAAAGATTCATGTAGGGAAGAGCGAGACATTACCCCTTTCGATGGCTCTCCAATGACAGGCTCCCTTGGATGATGTTTTATGAACTTTAGCATGCTAAGAGGCACATACTCCTCTTGCTTGTCCTCCTCTTCCTTTGTCTCCTCTTACGGCGACTCATCATCCTCACACTCTAATGGGAAGAAGGGTTCCTCTTAATTTCCTGTAATAAATTTCTCTACACAAGAAATAAGCTCATTAAATCTAGCATGAATCCTTTGTGTTTAATAAAAAGCATTTGCAACCAAATACACGAAAATAAGATACATTAGGTTTCTTTTGAAAATATAATTCATAAGGGGTTAATTTTAAGAAGGGTCGAAGCATGCCACGATTAATAACATAACATGATGTGCTAACGACTTCGACCAAAAATGATCAAGACAACCCAAATTCAGAAAGAATGATGCATGCTAATTCTTGAAGGGTTCTACTTTTCCTCTCCACAACACCATTTTGTGGTGGGATACGTGGAGCAGAAAATTCATGCTTAATTCCTAGATCACTACAAAAAGTGGTAAATTTTTCATTTTCAAATTCTTCTCCATGATCCTAGCGAATGCATTGAATTGTTAGATCAAGTTCATTTTGAATGCACTTACATAATTTTGAGAATTCAAAAAAGCATAGAATTTTGAGGTAAGAAAGATTGTCCAACAATATCTGGAAAAATCATCAATCAAAACATAAGTATATTATCTACCACTTAGACTGACGGTGCTCACTGGACCAAAAAGATCCATATGAATTAATTGTAATGGTCTAATAGTAGAAATTTTATTTTTACTTTTAAAATATGATCTAGAAAAGTTTTCTTTTTGGCAAGGTGGGCAAATTGAAGATAAATTTCCATTAAGCATAGGTAATCCTCTAATTAATTTATCTTTGTCTAGTTTTAAAATAGGTTTAGTGCTAGTGTGACCAAGATGCCTATGCCATAATTCTAATTCATCATTTTTTGAAATAAGACAGTTGATAGATGAATGTGAAAGATCATGAAAAACAATCATGTAAACATTATGACTTCTTGATGCAGTGAGTACAACTTCATTTGTTTTGGGATTTATAATTTTACAAAGGTTTGTAGAAGATTCAAATAGGACATTTAAACTTTATCACATAATTGACTAATAGATATTAGATTGTGTTTCAAACCTTCAACATATAAAACATTTCAAATAGAAAAAGACTCATTACACAATATACCAATGCCCATGATCCTTCCCTTGCTATTGTCACCAAAAGTCACCATCCCTCCTTTCTTCATCATGAGGCTAAGGAACTTTTCTTTATCGCCCGTCATGTGCTTGGAGCATCCTGCGTCCATGTTCCACATGTCTTCCTTGTCCTTAACCTGCCAACACACCTAAAAAGAGGATGTGAGTAAAGATCTGAATACCCAAGAGGTTCCTCCCATAGTATAGGTGGAGAACTTAGGTACCCAGATTTGCTTTAATGTGCATTTTTCCTTCTTCCTACAAGAGTCTGAGGTGTGACCAAAAATCAAACAATTGGCACATGTAATAAAAGGGGTTGAGACCTTTCTCCGAGAATTTTGTTGACTCTTGCTGGTAGACATGGATGTAGTAGGGATGATATATAAATTTTTATAAAAAGAATTTTGTTTTCTAGAAATAGGGATAACACTAGCATTTGGAGTTAACGTTAGGCGGTAGACTCACGAACCATACCCCCGCCCAAACTTTGCAGAACCATGGCACTGGTTGGCCAAAATCATGTCTCGTGATTTTTGGCCAACACCGATTTTTCTATAGCCATATTTTAGTTCATGAATTCAGGATTTCAAAGAGGTGTTTTCGGTAACTAGCATCACACATCGATTTGCAAATGATTTATTTCCATCTTCAATTTGGAAAAGATTGGTTTTTAGCTTTCTCTCTAAGTCTCCCTTCTCTTTCAAAAGAGATTTACGTTCGGAGAGGGCCTTAGAGAGAGTTTCTTCAAGTTCTTGAAATTTTGCCAATGAAAGATCATTATCTTGGAAATCTACATTTTATTTTCTAAGAACTTTTATTTCATTAGTTAGTTTTTTATTTTCATTTAATAGAATCTTATTTTCAGTTTTTACGAGATCAATATCCTTAAGACTATTTTCAAAATATTTGCAAGATTGAAGAAATTCATTATAGAGATCATCATAAGTAGGAGGAGGTACCTCAATATAGCTTTGGACACTATTTTCCTCATCGACGAGATCCTTGCTCCTGCCCATGAGGCACATGTTTACCTCTTCATCGTCTCTTGAAGAAGATCCACTTGATTCCTCGGAGGAGGAGTCATCCCATGTAGCCGCCTTTAGAACCGTCTTCTTTTCTTTTCCTTTGTGCCTCCTTTCCTTTCTCTCTTTTAGATTTTATAGAGAACAAAGAGTGTAGGTGCATCTATATAAGAGAAACAAGGGTGCATTGTAGAGTGTATAATGTAAGGGTGCATTTTGTAGATAGGTGTGCATGAAAATGTTCTTGAGGGTGAAACATGGGGACATATTCTTGAGAAAATGAGCATGACCAGTGCACTTGAAAGATGTATGCGGGGACACATTCTATAGTGTGGTTCATGGTGGTGCATTCTAGAGTGCGTTGTGGTGGAACTTTCTAGAGTGTAGTATGGGGATGCATTTTGGAGAATGTACAACATGGACACATTCTTGAGAGCATAGCATAGAGGCGCATTCAAGAGATTTGAGTACATGACAAGTTCTGAAGAGAGACATGCTGGTGTACATTATTGAGAGCCAATCATGAGGACACATTTTAAAGGAGGCATCCAAAGGAATGTTTTGGAGTATGACCCAAAAAGTTTCACTTTATTTATTGGGTTGGCACACCGAAAGATCCATTTGTCACTCGTGTTCTCACAAAAGTTTTACTTAGTTCACTGGACTGGCAAACCGAAAGTTTGGCTCATTCGCTCATGAAAATTTTGCTTCGTTCTCTAGGTTGGTGGTCCTAAAGTTCCATTCATTCACTATAGATAGTTCACTCTCTAGCTATGTTGGAGAGAGAAAATCTCTAGTCATCTGCTCCAAAACATTTTTCTTTGTCTATAAGATTTACAAACTGAAAAATCGACTGATCCGCTTTAGCAATCTCTGCTCCTCAACTTCCCACTCCTTTGCTCTAGAATTTCAACCCTTCAAATGAAAGTTTAAGCCCCATTTAATACATGTTTGGGGGATGCTTAGAGAATTCACCTTTCTAATTATTTTGTGGATGAATAAGGATGCCCTATTCATGCCCACTAGATAATCATTTCTAATGACTAGACTGTTGGATCTGGTGGCCAACCTTAGAGGGGGGGGGGGGGGGGGTGAATAAGGTTTTAATGGAAAACTTGAGTTTTAAAGATTTTTGCACTAAAATATGCTTTCTGGGAGCTAGTGCAAGGCGGTAGACCTACCGTCGACGGTATCAATAGAAACCGTACTCTAATGCTACAGAAGATCATTTTCGTATTTGCACCAATAACACTTTAGAGATGGATTTAATTATGAATCATAAGCACAGAACATGATTCATTGAATATGCAATAAAGTTTACAATTACAAAAATTGGATATCCGTGACGCCGAAGAACAAAGGAAAAGATTAGAAAAACTCTTTTGGTTTCTATACTGACCCTCCCTATGAGGACCGATTGACCCCTCCCTTCTCCTCGAAGGTCTTTGAGCCGGTTCTCTCCCTTCCCACCCGGAAGGTCTTCAAGCCCACAAGATCTCCCCTATCTAGACGTCCTCCCCGGACGATTTCTCCACACGAGACACAATAAAAGCAAAAAAAAGAAAAGAGATCAAAGAATATTTGCTCCTTCAAGTGCATATCTCCAGAGGCGGTGAGCGATCGAATCTTTTGATCCTAGTTCCTTGTGCGCTCGATCAACCTCAAGCTCTCATTCGTTGATCGTGCTCACCGAAGATCTTCTTCGTTCTTGAGTGAGGGAAAGAGTTCTTCTGCTTTTTTGGCACCTCTTTGTGGTAGAGACGGATGGATAGCCTGCTCAGTTCTTACTAGGGTTCTGTGCCAAGAGTCTCACTAAATTGGAGAACAGAAATCTCTTTTATAAGAATTTAAATAAGCTACCATCGACAATATCGTTAGCGCGCGGTTGTAGGTTCGTTTACGTGTAATCCTTCAAGTTGTCTTGCTCAAAGTAAGGAAGGCGATAGAGCTTTCCTTGTGTTCATTTTTTAGCGCGGGGCATTAGGGCTAGCATGGAGTGGTATTCATGCTTGTTTTAGAATCATGAGTAGCTGGCCGTCTGCAGAGAAGGAAAGTGGCAGAACATTCCTTGTACATCGTAGTTACCGTAGGGCGATACTATCTACCGTGGAGTGGTAGTAGCATTTCCTTTTCTGTTTCCTGTCGCTCTCTCCCGTTGAGCACTTGGATCACTGATGTGGAATTCAGGATAGCGCAGTGCGTTAGTGGTAGAGCGCGACAGTAGACATCTCGCCGATATGCTTCTCTTCTAGTCTATACGCTAGTCGTCTCGATGACATAACCTGTCTAAACGATATTGCTAGTGCATCGCGTTAAGGCTAGCACCAAAGGTAGGCTTTCTCGACACTATGTTCCTTGTAGCCGATACTTCATGCGTCTAGACGACACAATCTATCTAGACAATATTTCTAGTGTGTCGTATTAGGGCTAGCGCTAGCGGTAGGCTGTCTCGTTGCTATGTTCTCGATGATATGCTCTCGACGACTTGAGAAAGTCCAGTCGACATGTAGCTGGAGATAGTGCCCGCGGTATCACTAATGCCCACGGTAGATCACAGAGACTTGAGTTCTTGTTCGACTTCACATTTGTAAACTTGCACACTATACCCAACCCATGTATGATCAAATACAATTTGAGATTTGTATTATCAAACCTGATAGATGCAGAATGCATGTTCCAATAAACTACCCCTTTTGGTAATAACAAATCTCGTTCATGAGATATACATCACACCGACAATGATAGAAAGTGGTATTGTGTAAATATGAGAAATAGTGTAATGTGAACATGTTTATATATCAAGATAGCTCTTATAATTTAACATGAGAAACATGTGGTGAGAACTTGCTCTAGTTGAACGACTCCCCCATATATGTGCTCCCCCTATCTATGTGCTACGACTAAGAGTATCTTTCTATATAGGTGATATTCCCTAAATGACTAGCATATTGCTAGCTCATGAACATTCTATTCTCCCCCTTTGATATTATCAAAAAAGGATGAGTATGGTCTAAACATTTCAATTACGGAGAGATGTAGTAGAATAAGCATGTAAAACAAAATGCACGATAAGCATGATAAATATAGGGGTTGACCAAAATAAACCAAAGAATTTAAAGCACATGGGTCAAAAACACGGAGGAATCAAAATACGACATGAACTTGACATCATGTTTTATTACTTGTTATTTATAAAACTAATCATATGTTTTGGACACAACACACGAATCAAAATACACAAAATATGTCGTACAATGTTATGTGATTCCAAAGCAACATCATATATGTCATGAATAATAATCATGTATCTGTATAGTCGTGCGATAGACGTGTAATGTAGTTTTAATCCAATTCTTATGAATGGAAGTGTTAGATAAAACAATGACATGTCTAAGTGTAGCATCAAAAGAGAATATCATCAAATAGAATTTATCATTAGTACATGCTATAACTTAAGTAATCTATATGCTAACACAAGAGAAATGAAGTGGAAATCATGTCACGTCTGCAATTCACACAATACCAAGATTACAGCTAAGGGCACTAACTTATTTTTCTGATTTTTGCACAAGATCAATGAGATTCATTTCACCAAGGTGCTCAAACTCACAATGCACATGAAGACTTATTAGGAAAGAGAGTAGTGCTGGGTGGGGGGGGGGGGGGTATCCGTGTTAACTTGATTGATAACATATATCATTTTTTATAATTTTGCGAACTATCAATTTTAAATTATATTTTTTTTTTCAAAGGACCCGAAATCTACCCACATAGATAGATACACTTTAACTTGTCTACAATAAACCATAGCAATATTGTTTCGGCCCAAAGTTCTAAGATCTATATATGGAAAAATTAACTACGTGATACTGATTCATCAAGACATTCCTAGAGCGTTTATACAGTATCACGAGATATAATAAGTAAGCATAAAAATTTCTACCTGAGTGTACTTTTTAAAGATGTGTGAAATGTGACTAAACATTGCTTTACCTAAATCCTCACACATACATAGAGGCATATTAAACATACATTACATATCTAACAACACTCAGTAGCTAATGCCTATAGATTGAGACACGTCATGACAAAAAACTATACAATGTAAACAATGATCATACATTCCTGAATCAAAACATTGTCTGTAATCTATATGCTTTAAATCCAAGTCATGCTTGTCCCAAACTAATGATTTTATCAGTTTATAAAAAAAATACGACAAACAAAAGCATGTTTTTGTAAATTTTAGGTTTTCAAAATTTTTATTTGTTTTTCAATTATTGAAGACAAAATTGGAAAGAAAATGATCAGAACATGAAAGAAAAAAATCAAATGAACCGATGAGGGTTGTCGTGAAAAACAGCCACTGCCTGCGGTATCATACCGCATGGTGGTATCTCACAGATGCATAATTTTTGCATAAATGACCCAGATTTCGTGATTTTTCACTTTCATTTTTTCTTAATTCTGCACTCATGTTGTAGTACCTATCTAATGCAGCAAAAAAAATCAAAGAAAAATACATTGTGGCTTTAAGAAAATTAACTTATGAGATCCAAAACCCCCAATTCTAAACGAAGTAGAGTAAATCGTGTGTCAAGAAGGGGTTTGGTGAAAATATCTGCAAGCTGATCGTTGGTACCCATAAAGCTCACTCTCACGTTCTCCTTATTGATATGATCTCAAATAAAATGATTACATACATTTATGTGTTTAAAATGAGAGTGATGAACTAGATTTTTTGTTAAATCTATGGCACTCTTGATGGCGCACCTAAGTTCTATTGGATCGGTAGACGCCCTTAGAGAGGGGGGGGTGAATAAGGGTTTTAAAAAAACTTAAGTGATATTATAAAAAGCTTTGTAATAATGCAAGACAAAGACAATAAGAAGTCAAGTAAAACAAGTGAAATATAGTAGAGACATGCTTTATTAATATCAAATATGGTTTTACAAAAGTTGACTTCTATAACGCTAGAAATCGCTGGCGATGAATAGTAAACTCTTTTTGTTTTCTATACCGACTCGTATCCCCACGAACCGGTTGGCTTTAGCCGATCCTTCCCCGGATATGGCCTCAAGCCGCTCTAGCCAACCCTTCCCCGGATATGGCCTCGAGCACCCCCTAGACCTACACTCGAGACCTAGTCGCCAACACGAGGTGAATTTCAGCCCTAAGTCCTACCCAGACCTAGTCGGCAACACGAGGTGAGTTTACTAAATGATTACAGAAAAGATGTGAAATGAAAAGACAATAATATAAAAACTCCCTCTATGTGCATCTCTTGTAGAAGTAGACGAAGACGCAGAGTATGATCGTAGTCGATGCGGTCTTTCATCACGATGATGACGCGTGTTGAAATCTTCTCCACGGATCTCCTTTAGTCTTTATGGATTTGTGGGAGTATCTCTCTGAACCTTCCTCTCTATGCTGTGGCACGAAGCTCTGGAATTCTGAATCTCAAGAGGATTAGGAAGACGGAGCCAAGAGGTCCTTTTTATAGACTTAGCACTAGCGCCTGCGATAGTGCTACCGTCGGCGCTATCCCATATTAGGACACATTCTGTGCGACAGAATCTTCAATACAAGGAAACAATTCTTTTTTTCCTACTGTGCTCCTCGCTATCGCTTGCACTATCGGATATCGCCTGGCGCTATCTCCTTCTATAAGTTCTCCCGGCAATTGCGCTTAAGCAATCATTTTCGTCGATCGAAATTTCGTCGAACGGAGCAAAGAGTTCGTCGAGCGAATTTTCGTCGAACGCCGTTATAAGAATTTCGTCGAGCGCCTCTCACAGTTCGTCGAATGATAGCTAGCGCCTGTGCTAGTTCTACAGCCAGTGCTAGTGGGAGATTTGGATTTGATGGCTCAACTTTGGGGGCAACCTTCTTATGTAATCCTTGAGTCATGTGGACTTTGTTATCCTACACACTTAAACACACAAGATCAAATACACATAGGATTTGTTATTCTCAAACCTAGGAGATGCGGAAGACCATATTCCAACAAACTCCCCCTTTTGATAATAACAAATCCATTAATGATAAATCAGAGCATTAATATATAAGCATGAAGAAACATACTTGTGTGTGTGAGAGTGATGACTTAGGATAATTATCGATTTTAGCATATAGAATTGCTCCCCCTAAATACATGCTCCCCCTAAGTGAATGCTCTCCTAATATGTAAGCTATCATCTTAATTAAGCATTTTATTTTGATAGCAGATTTTATTTATCATGTTAGTTCTCCCCCTTTTGTTATTAGCAAAAGCGGGTAAGGAGACACCACTTAAAAGTTGATAATAAGATATAGGCATGATCGAGCTTTTAGAGAGAATGAAATGAAAAGGAGTTTTAGAATAAATTTTTATAGAGATAGATCAGAGTTTTTAGCATTGTTAAGTATTATTATATTGGTTCATCCCCCTTTTTATATAAGAGTTTTAAGCATAAAAAATGTAATGATTTTCAAGTAACTAAACTACCTAGACAATATGTCTATACCCTAGCCCCGTACTAAGTGACGGATGGGCATGAGGAGCTACAAACATGCTGTAGGTTGGGGTGTTAGTCCCATATGCAAATGCTAGACAAAACTCAACCTAGCACTCTTTCCCCAGTGCCTCGCAAGGCCCCACTGGAACCCTCCACGGTTAAGGACAAGACATGACTAGAGATAAGGTTATCTAATGTTCACAACCCTACGCCCCCGCTATGGTGAGATATGAAGTCAATTATAATAATTATTGGAAACACTAAGCATTTAAATTTAGTGATAAGTTCATAGCCTATGGGTATATATTTTTATTTGAATTTATGAAAATACTCACATAGCTATTTTGAAATCCATTAATAAATCAGGGTTTTTAATATAATAATATTTTCATAGAAATAAATCAGAGTTTTATATAAAAAAATTCATGTTAAAAGCAACCAATATAGAGTTTACCAAGCAAGTCTACCACTTGTTGCAAGAAAAGAATTTGAAGATTCAAGTGATGATGCACACAAAGTAAAAGACTTTAAATAAGCATGAAAGCGCAAGGTAAAACAATTATATGGTTATAATGCGGAAGACTTATAGAAATACAAGAAACATCTTATTGTAATCAATGATGATCCATAAAAAGATATATGAGTTAAATTTCAAAAAGGAAATGTTTTTGTAAATCATTTTTCAATTAAAATCTTTAAGTTTGACAAAAAAGTAACCAAGCATGAAATAATGTTATCAAAAAGAGATTACTACAATGTTACGTTAATTCATAATTTCAAAACATACTAAACATTGTAGAAAGCATGCTAGGTTATCTAGTGCATTTCATAAATAAAGAGTAGTATAGAATTTGCATAAGGATCCAATACTCATGAGAAGAAGTGTTATGGAAGATAATGATGTGCACATAAGTGTATTTTTGAGTAGAGTAAACAAATGTTTTAATAAAAAAATACAAGAAATATGTAAAGTAAGAGCACAATAAAACACAAATAATTTCACTTCCACACACTTCAATGCACAAACAAAAATGTACAACCACCAAGGTGCTTTGCACACACAATGCTCATTAAGACTTACCAGGGTGCAAAGTAGTGCTTGGGGGATCACATATTTTATTTTTAATGTTGAGACTCGTGATCCGGTGTACTTAAGAGTAAGTGGTTTTTATTTTGAAAGAAAGATTGGTTTTGCAAAAGATACTTTACTATTCTTTCCAAGGTGCTCAACCTCACAATGCTTATTAAGACTTATCAGGAGGTTAGAGTAGTGCTTGGTGGAGTTTTCTTTGTCACTTTATTTTATGATTTTTGTTTTGTACAAAGTTCTCCGAATACACTTGTTTTGCAAATCAATATAATTTATGAAAAAACATAACCACTTTTCTTAACTTTTAAAAGTGCAAATAAAGGAGTGTAGGTAACATACTTGTGCAATTTTAATTCATTGTACTATTAAAAAACATACACAAGCATTCTTAGATTAAACACATAAGTAGAAAATGCCAAAATAAGAGAGTGAATAGTGATCATTATCAAACATAAAATATTTACTCATACTTAGAGGCATGCTAAGCTTAGTTCTACACAACTTTTTCAATATAATTGATGCACATATTAATAGATATATCAAAGCATGATGAAAGCAATATTCAAAGTAGTTTGAAAAGATAAATTGCAATATTATAGAAGTTCTAAATAATAGATTAAATCATGCTTGATTTTCTCAATGATGTCCATACAGTTTTTTTTTATAATTTAAAGTTTGAACTCATAAGATTGATCTTGGACTTCCCCGGGACTACCTTGTGAGAGGTTCGCCCGGTACTAGGTGATATGATGAGATGATAGCCCAAATCACCCTTTCGCAAGATACATGTAAATCAAAAAGTTAAGTCCAAAATAATAATTTTTTGATACTTGTTTTTGTTTTATATTTTTGTATTTGATTTTTTTTTCTTTTAGAAATAGAATTTAAACAAATGACAAACAAACTAAAAAGGCAAAACATATTTTTTGTAATTTTTCTTTTGTTTTTTTGTATTTGATTTTTCAAAAATGAAATAAAAGCAGAAGTGCAAAAATAAATAGTACATATAGATTAATATATTTTTTAGAAATTTTTCAAAATTTTAAAAATACAGAAAAATGAATAAATGCGCTAGCGCCGACGTTAGCGCTAGCGCGGGAAACAGTACACAATTTTTTAGGATTTTGAAATTATTGTTTGTTGATCATGATTAAGTGTCCAAATAGTAGTTTCATGCTGAAATTTCAGATTTTTAGGAGATGTCTAGATAGTGCAAATTTCATGAAATATTAGAGATTTTGTATATGACTTTATCAAATAAACTTTGCAAGTGATATATTTTAAGGCTTATATTTACCAATGTAGTTTGAAAATGATAGGAAATATAAGCATGAGAGGACATGAATGAACAATTCAAATATGCATGATTTTAGTGATTAACAATAATGTTCATGCACAATAATACCATGGATAAGCCCTAGATGAGAATCCACAGCCTGTATATCTTGGTAAACATATAAATCCTAACATAGACACAAATATTCTTTAGGCGATAATGTTAATATGATAAGTTTGAGATTAATGTTATATCAAAGTTTGTTGATACAATGTTGCATGTATGTAATAATAGAGATTCAAATTTTAGACATAGAATAAAGTGATGATTCTAATTTATTTATTCATATAGATATATAGTTGATTCTATGGTCTATGCAAAACATAATAGATTCATATAGTAATCATGATCACAGACTATATGTTTGGAAGGAATAAAATCTTTTGTAGTTATATTTGATGTTTGACTTATAAGATCATATGATTTTGCATGATTATTATATATGATCATTAATATTAATTCATAGTGATTAAGTACTCGTAATTAATTATTCATGATAATGTACATGGGGAATTTTTAAAGAAAATTCATATTCAACCTTTTCAAATTATTAAATAGAAACGTTGTAAGGTGAATAGTGAATATGAGAAAATATATTTATTTTGAAGAGTTTTGTAAATTTTCTCTTTGGTTTTTGAATATTAAACAAATACATATATTTTTATTGATTTTTCAGAATTTTAAAATTATAGAAAATCAGATACTTGAGCTAGCGCCGACGTTAGATCCTAGTGCCTGCGTTAGTTCACAGAGAGTGCTTATTTTAATCATATGGCCTAGATTTTCTTCAATTTTGCTTCTGATTTTTCTTAATTATGTTTATGCAATGTAAGGCCTGTCTAATGAAGTGATGAGACGAGAAGAAATCGCAAAAAGTTATGGAAGTTAAAATTTTAGTACATGAGTTTCACATTCATTAAAGCTTCATACTCATTAGACCTTAATTCTTGAGTTATGCACAACATATGCATGCGTGAAATGATCATAAATAAGTGACATAATATTCATGCAATTTTTCAATTTCGATTAGACATGATTATGATTAAATATACTAGGGGTAATCAAAAACTAACACAAATATATTAAATACCTTGTGCATTTTATAAATTCAGTCTAATACCCCTAAAATACACCTTTTCAATCCATTTTGTCACTTATTTCATTTAGTCTTAATAATATCATATAACAAATTTAGTTTTTCAAGATTTCTATGACTTTTAGGAAATGGATCTTAGAAGGATAAAAATAAAAGGATAAGTAGATCACTTGAAAAATGATATGACTTTTATTCAACTTTATTCAATTTCATTTATTTATAAATTTTGATTTTAAAATGTGAAAGTCATATCACAAGTTATATAAAGTGATCATATCATGGTAGTTCAATAAAAAGTAAAAAGAAAATTGAGCATATCATGAAGTAGAGAATTGATATTTTATTTTGAGTTGATTTCTACTTCATGCAAATGATTGGATACTAATGAATAAGAGATTTAGGTATCCAAAGGAGACCAAGTGTGGTGGTTCCTTTGGGTACCCAAATATAACTTGTAGGTTTGTGGGTACTTAGTGATGAATGGGTCCTTTCATGTGAAGTTAATGTTTCATTTTTAATTTTGGGCCTCCATTCAAACTTTGGTTTAGTGTTATTCGTATATGTGAAATTTCTATTGTGATAATCTTTATATTGATGATTATGATTGTAATGATTATTGAAAGTATTGTTCATAGGAAATTTGTTCAATTTTAACTTTGAGTTGGGAGAAACATGATTTTGCAAGTAATGATGATTTTGATTTTGATTTACAAACACTTTGTGTTTCTTGCTCCCATTATTAGACTTAGTTAAGATGTTCATATTCATATTCAACTTGCTTTTAGATATTTCTTGATATTGTGAATTTGTATTTATAATTTTCATAAGCAAGTTGATTTTTGATTTTAATTCATCATTCTTGATCTTTAAATTATGTCTAGCTTTATTATAAGCGATTGTGCTATTTTTAAGAGAGGAAACAATTGAATCAATATGATCTTGATAGTTGTTTCTATATTCATCAAATGTTTCATCCATCTCTTTAATTTTAATTTTATATTCTTTACACTTAGCACAATCATTTTCCAAAGATGAATTTTCTAAACATAATTTTTTATTTTGTTCTTTTATAAAAAGATGTTCCTTTTCAAGTTCCATGCATTTTTCTTTCAAATCGTTAAATTCTATACAAGGTGTAATGTTTTAAACTAAGGAGCCTTGTGTAGAACTAGATAAATTAGAATTTGATTCTACATTAATTTTTGCCTTTAAATTTTTATTTTCTAGGCGCAAATGTTTATTAGCACTTTTTAATTTCTTAATTTTACGCTTTGTAGTTTGAAGCAATTGTAATGTAGAAATAGAAGTACAAAAGATGGGATTTGATTTCCTTACATTGCTTTCGGGAGAGGCATGATTTGAACATATAGTTTCTTTTACATCTTTTTGGCACTCCTCTTCCGAAGACATTACTTCTTCTTCTCTTCCATTTGATGTGTGCTCCATTGATCCGTCATGAGAGGAGCATTCTTGAAGACTTGTGCAAGCTTGCATATTCTCCGGTTCTTGTGATTGTTCCATACCTGTAGAAGGAGAATCATACATTTCTTCAAGAAATTTCCATACTTTGTATGCACTAGAAAAACAGTATATTAATTTTGAAATGTCCTGAGAGAAAGCACAGAAAATACTATTTAAAGCTTTTGCATTTAGGTGACATTCCTTTTTATTTGTTTCATCCGCTGGTCTTACTATTAATATATTCCATGCTTCGATATCTAAATTTTTAATAAACTTTTCAATTAAAAATTTCCACCCTTTATAATTTCTTCCTTCAAATAAAGGTGGTTTAAGAGATTTTTCTTCTTCATAAAAATTTACCCCACTAATAGAAGCGAGATCATGAGACACCATTATTCCTAGTTGTTAAGCCAATTGGAATAAAACCCCTCTGATACCACTTGTTGGATCGGTAGGCACCCTTAGAGGGGGGGGGGGGGGGTGAATAAGGGTTTTAAAAAAACTTAAGTGATATTATGAAAAGCTTTGTAATAATGCAAGACAAGGACAATAAGAAGTCAAGTAAAACAAGTGAAATAAAGTAGAGACATGCTTTATTAATATCAAATATGGTTTTGCAAAAGTTGACTTCTATAATGCTAGAAATCGATGGCGATGAATAGTAAACTCTTTTTGTTTTCTATACCGACTCGTATCCCCACGAACCGGTTGACTTTAGCCGATCCTTCCCGGGATACAAACTCAAGCCGCTCTAGCCAACCCTTCCCCGGATATGGCCTCGAGCACCCCCTAGACCTACACTCGAGACCTAGTCACCAACACGAGGCGAATTTCTGCCCTAATTCCTACCTAGACCTAGTCGCCAACACGAGGCGAGTTCACTAAATGATTACAGAAAAGATGTGAAATGAAAAGACAATAATATAAAAACTCCCTCTATGTGGATCTCTTGGAGAAGTAGACGAAGATGCAGAGTATGATCGTAGTCGATGCAGTCTTTTGTCACGATGATGACGCGTGTTGAAATCTTCTCCACGGATCTCCTTTAGTCTTTATGGATTTGTGGGAGTATCTCTCTGAACCTTCCTCTCTATGTTGTGGCACGAAGCTCTGGAATTCTCGATCTCAAGAGGATTAGGAAGATGGAGCCAAGAGGTCCTTTTTATAGACTTAGCGCTAGCGCCTGCGCTAGTGCTACCGCCGGCGCTATCCCATATTAGGACACATTCTACGCGGCAGAATCTTCAATCCGAGGAAACAATTTTCTCTTGCCTACTATGCTCCTCGCTATCGCCTGAACTATCGGATATCGCCTGACGCTATCTCCTTCTATAAGTTCTCCCGGCAATTGCGCTTAAGCAATCATTTTCGTCGATCGAAATTTCGTCGAACGGAGCAAATAGTTCGTCGAGCGAATTTTCATCGAACGCCGTTATGAGCATTTCGTCGAGCGCCGCTCACAGTAGGTCGAACAACAACTAGCGCCTGCGCTAGTGGGAGATTTGGATTTGATGGCTCAACTTTGGGGGCAACCTTCTTATGTAATCCTTGAGTCATGTGGACTTTGTTAGCCTGCACACTTAAACACACAAGATCAAATACACATTGGATTTGTTATTCTCAAACCTAGGAGATGCGGAAGACCATGTTCCAAAAAATTCAACAATTTTAAATGTTAGACCAAATTCCTTTAATGTTTGTGGCATCCATTGTGCTTGTGCGCAATAACTTTCTAAGGCTATGTATTTGGCCTCGGCCGTGGAGAGGGCAACAAAATTCTGTTTCCTACTCGACCATGAAACTAGTGCTGGTCCGAGGAAGTGACAAGTGCCACTTGTGCTCTTGCGATTGAGTGAACAATCGACATCATTCGAGTCAAAATATCCATGGAGTGTGAATGTGTCGGTGTGTGGATACCATAGACCATGATTTTGAGTGCCTATAAGATACCTAAAGATATGTTTAACAACTTTAGAATGAGACTCTTTAGGATTAGCTTGACATCTAGCACAAAGTCACACCGCAAACATAATATCTGGTCTAGACACACTAAGATACAAAAGTGATCTGATCATACTCGATATACTGTTTGGTACACTGGAATGCCACTTTCATCTTTTCATAATTTGAGTGATGTACTCAAGTGAGTCTTAACTTGTTTCAAATTCTCAAAACCAAATCGCTTAAGCATATCATTTACATATTTCCATTGACATATAAAAATTCCATCAAATTTTTGAGAAATTGGAATTCCTATGAAATATGTCAATTCTCCTACTAGACTCATTTCAAATTCACTTTGCATCACATCTACAATTTCACCACACAAGAGTTCATTAGTCACACCAAAGATAATATCGCCAACATAGATTTATAAAATCATCAAATCGTGATTACTATGTTTCACAAATAGCGTGGTATATCCACACTCTCCATCCTAAATCCATTTTTCAACAGAAACAATGTCAGCATGCCGTACCATGCACAAGGTGCTTGCTTTAAACTTTACAAGGCTTTTATGAGTTTAACTACATGATTTGGATGTTCACCATTTTTAAACCCGGGTGCTTGCTCAACATACACCTCTTCTTTAATATAACCATTTAGAAACACACTCTTGACGCCGATTTGATATAATTTTATTCATTTGAAACTAGATTATGCTAAAAACATCCCAAATGGACTCAAGCCATGCTATCGGTGCAAAGGACTCCTCATAGTCTACTCCAACTTGAGAGTATCCTGAGAAAGTAACCTTGCCTTATTTCTTGTTATCCTAGACTCACCATCAAGCATATTTTTATAAATCCATTTAAACCTATTACCGGATGGTTACTAGGGCGCTCCACTAATGTCCCCACTTTATTCCGATCAATTTGATTCAATTCCTCGTTCACGGATATAAACCAAGACTCATCATTTAGCGATTCAGAGATGTTTTTGGGTTCTATTATGGATATGAAGCATAAATTTGGAAATGATTCATGCAAGGTTGAGCAAGTATTTACACCATGTGAAGGCTCTCCAATCACTAATTCTTGTGGATGTTGTTTCATAAAATTTAAAGTGCTTGAAGTCTTATATCCTTCAACATGATCAAGTTCAATGTCTACTTTCTCTCTCTCCACACTCTCCTCTCCAAATGGATTTACATCATCATCACCATTACTATTATTCGATCTAGGTACTTCATTTGGAGTATTTTCATTAAAGTGCACATGTATCGACTCTTCTACAACCAATGTTCTCTTATTATACACTATATATGCAAATCTCGAGGAAGAGTATCCTAAAATATGCCTAAATGAGATTTTTCATCAAATTTTAAATGATCCTTGGTGTTCAGAATGAAACATGGGCAACCGAAGACTCGAAAATAGGATACATTCAGCTTCTTTTCAAAGTACAACTCACATGGAGTTCACTTTAGGATTGGGCGAAGCATGGTTCAGTTCATTACATAGCTTGCAGTGTTAACCTCTTCAGCCCATAGATTTCTTGGTAAGCTATACTCGACTAGCATGGTGCGAACCAATTCTTGTAATGTCCGATATTTCCATTCCACTACTCCATTTGATGTGGTGTGCGCAGAGAAGAAAACTCGTGCAGAATTCCTGAATCGTTGTAGAAGATTGTAAAACTCTTATTCTCAAATTCTCCCCTGTGATCTGACCCTGTGGATTTTATTTTAAGTTCCATTTGATTTTGGATTCGTGTGCACATGGTGGAGAATTCACAGGAAGCGTCAGATTTAGAGGATAGAAAAATTGCCCAACAAAATCTATAGTAGTCAACAATTAAGACAAATGTATATCATTCACCTCCTAGACTATAAGAACTAATAGGGACAAAAAGGTCCATGTGAATCAACTTCAGTGGTCTAGAAGTGCTAACGTCATGCTTGCATTCAAATGACAATTTTGTGAACTTGCCCTTTTGACAGGGAGCACATAAAGAAGTCAAACTACCATTTAGTAGTGGAATACCACAGATTAGCTTTTCTTTCGATAGTTTGACTATATGTTTGCTCCCGGAATGACCGAGTCTCCTATGCCAAAGTTCTAGCTCCTCATTCTTAGCTACTAGGCATTTCAAATTAGATGCAGATAAGTCATCAAACATGATGGTATATACGTTGTGTATTCTAGGTGTAGTGAGCAACACATTATTCATTTTAGCATCAATAATTTTGCACGTGTTTGTAGTGGTTTCGAGTAACACATTCAACCCTTTGTCGCATAATTGACTAATGGAGATTAGATTATGCTTCAAACCATCTACATATAGTACATTTGAAATAGAAAACTGTTCATTACTTATGGTGCCGATGCCCCGAATTCTTCCTTTATTATTGTCTCCAAAGGTCACCATGCCTTCTTTCTTCTTCTTTATACTAAGGAACTTTTCTTCATCTCCTGTCATGTGTTTAAAACACCTAGTGTCCATGTACCACACGTTCTCCTTTTCCTTAGCCTGCCAACACACCTAAAAATAAGATGAGGGTAAAGATCTAGTTACCTAATATTGGGAACAATGCCCAACAATATTCCTGATTTGAAGAACTGCTCAGGTCAATGATAAAAGACAATGTATTTGATGGTATGCTCTATTTATAACTGTAGAGAATAGAATGTATGTCCAGTACTTCTCCAATCTCTCTAAGTCCAAAATCGTTGAGAAGGACTAGACATATCGTCGAATAAGTATGTATATATTGTTGAGACTACTTGCAGAGATCAACATAAGGATTATGTCATTAATCGCTGTGACATTATGGATAACACAGCGATATCATTGTGTCAACAAAATACACACGATGATATCCTTGAGAGAAAAAGAAGAATCAACCTAGTCGCAGTATCGTCGTGTCAATAAGTATCACACGACGATATCGATGTGAAGTCTGACACGATAAAGCTCTTCAGAAGACTTGAGTTAAGTATCCGGCTAAGTCGACGACATCATCGTAAAGAAGCCCTGTCATAAAGAAGACTAAGACAGATCACATAGAGATAGATTGCAGCTGAAGTGTTCCTTATCGTCTGGATGATCTCGACGATATCGACGATAAGTCAGGATACTCATGATGATATCAACAAGAAGACCTCAAGTCGACAAGATGTTCACAACGACATTGTTGAGATGACTACATGTCGTTGTGAGTGCCAATATAGCTGTGATATCTCATATCGTCGAGATATCCTTCTCAGAAGAAGTCTTAAGATGACTTGAAGAATTTTCTAAGTCCAAAATGGATCGGCGTGATGGCCAGCTCTGTCGTCGAGATGTTGCAAATATCATCAAGATAGACCAAGACATTTTGAAACGTGTTATCTGCATTTAATGCCGCCGCCTGATGGTCCAATCAGCGCATGCTGTTAAGTAATGGACCTCTGACATTTAAGGACATCTGAGTAGACCGTTAGACGGTCCCTCGGTCATATAAAAAGGATAAGTGTCTTCCATAAAATCTACACAGAGAATATATGAATCAATCAAACAGTAAAGATGGCCGTGTGAAGAAGAAACAATCTCTCAAGAACTAAAACACTCTAGCTCTCTGTTCTCAGAGTATCAGTCAAGCGACATCGACTGAAAATTTGTGTTCTAGATTGAAGAAAGGATTGAAGAGAAGCATGTGCTCTGCAAGAAAAGATCTATATCATTTTTTCTTCAAGTATAGAGGTCTTCAACATCTGGCCTAAGAAGAACTAGCCAGTATTTTCTTTACTGTGTTAAGTGTTCTTCAGTATTGTATCTTGTTGGATCGGTAGGCACCCTTAGAGGGGGGGGGGGGGGGGGGGGGGGGGGGGGGGGGGGGGGGGGGGGGGGGGGGGGTGAATAAGGGTTTTCAAAAAACTTAAGTTATATTTTGAAAAGCTTTGTAATAATGCGAGATTAAGACAATAAGAAGTCAAGTAAGACAATTGAAATAAAGTAGAGGCATGCTTTTTAATATCAAATAAGGTTTTACAAAAGTTGACTTCTATAACGCTAGAAATCGGTGGCGATGAAAAGTAGGCTCGTTTTGTTTTCTATCCCGACTCGCATCCCCACGAACCAGTGGCCCTAGCCTATCCTCCCCAGATTTGGCATCAAGTCGCTCTAGCCAACCCTTCCCCGGATATGGCCTTGAGCACCCCCTAGACCTAGCCTAGATCTAGCCGCCAACATGAGGCGAATTTCCGCCCTAAGTCCTACCCAAACCTAGTCGCCAACGCGAGGCGATTTCACTAACCGTTTACAAGAAATAAGAAATGAAAATAATTAAAAACTCCCTCTTGATGAACTTCTGAAGTTGGAGACGAAGATCCGATGTAGAATAAGCGTTGTAGAAGCAGACTTCGTTTGGATCCGGCGTGATGAGATTCTCCTTCAGAAGTTTGCCGAACTTTGGTAGGACATCAACTTTCGGCCAAGGTAGCCTCTAGAATTCTAGCACTCAATCTCTCTCTCTGATGTCTCTCTGAAACGAGAGAAGAGGGGTCCTTCTTATAGCCTCACCACTACCTCCTGCGCTAGTGGTACCGTCGGCGCTATCCCATTATAGGACATATTCTGCGCGGCAGAATCTTCAATCCGAGGAAACATTTCTCTCTTGCCTACTATGCTCCGCGCTATCGCCTGCGCTATCGGATACCGCCAGGAGCTATCTCCTTCTATAAGTACTCCCAGAATTTGGGCTTAAGCATTCTTTTCGTCGATCGAATTTTCATCGAACGCAGCTTACAGTTCGTCGAGCGAATTTTCGTCGAACGCAGTGATGAGCATTTCGTCGAGTGCAGCTTACAGTTCGTCGATCGAAAGCTAGCGCCTGCGCTAGGACTACCGCCAGCGCTAGTAGGAGTGTTGGATTTGATGGCTCAACTTTAGGGGCAACCTTCTTATGTAATCCTTGAGCCATGTGGACTTTGTTATCCTACACACTTAAACACACAAGATCAAATACATAGGATTTGTTATTCTCAAACTTAGGAGATGCGGAAGGCCATGTTCCAACAAACTCCACCTTTTGATAATAACAAATCCATTAATGATAAATCAGAGCATTAATATGTAAGCATGATGAAACTTACTTGTGTGTGTGTGAAAGTGATGACTTAGGATAATTATCGATTTTAGCATTTAGAATTGCTCCCCCTAAATACATGCTCCCCCTAAGTGAATTCTCCCCTAATATGTAGGCTATCATCATAATTAAGCATGTTAGTTTTATATTTTGATAGCAGGTTATAATTTTCATGTTAGTTCTCCCCCTTTTGTTATTAGCAAAAGTGGGTAAGGAGACACCACTTAAAAGTTTATAATAAGATAAAGGCATGAACGAGCTTGTAGAGAAGGAAATGATAAGGATTTTTAGACTAATTTTTATAGAGATAGATCAGAGTTTTTAGCAATATAACATTTTCAAGTATTATTATGTTGGTTCATCCCCTTTTTATATAAGAGTTTTAAGCATAAAAAAATGTAATGATTTTTAAGTAACTAAACTACCCAGTAATATGTCTACACCCTAGCCCCGTACTAAGTGACGGATGAGCATGAGGAGCTGCATACATGCCGTAGGTTGGGGTTAGTCCCATATGCAAACACTAGAAAAACTCAACCCAGCACTCTTTCCCCCCAGTGCCTCGCAAGGCCCCACTGGAACCCTCCCCGGTTAAGGACAAGACATGACTTAGAGGTTAGGTTATCTAATGTCTACAACCCTACGCCCCCGCTATGGTGAGATATGTAATCATGGATAATAATTATTGGAAACATTTAAGCATTTTAAATCAAATTATAATTTCATAGCCAATGGTTTTAATATTTGAATTTTTAAAGAAAAGTTCACATAGCTAATCCCTTAATAAATCAGAGTTTTAGTATTACAATATTTTCATAGAAATAAATCAGAGTTTTTAGCATAAAAAAATTCTTGTTTAAAGCAACCAATATTAAGATGGCCCAACCACCCAGCAAAGCGATAATTGAGAGTTTGGAGAGATAGTCGGACTCACCGCCAAGTAAGGTGGTAATGATGAGTTTGGATAGAACACTTGGATTCACCGCCAAGTAGGCAAGGCGAGTACGGGCCGGTGTAACCTTAAAACTCACCTAGATCAGTGATCAACCACCTCTTGCAGGCTGGTATTGTTATCTACAGACTATTGTGGTCTGGGAATAGTATTCTTGTTAAGGGGGGGAGGGCTATCTGCAGACCATCTGGTTTTGGGAATAAAATTTTGGTTTGGGCGGAGGACGCTGCCCGCAAACCAATAAGACTAAAATACCCGGATAGGATGTTTTGCCTATAATTACGACCCCATAACACCTTAGAGAATGCAAACCCAACCCCCTAGAGCTCACGACTTTTCAGTTTTTTCTCTACATCATCTGAGGTGCCGAACTTAGTTCTTGTTTAGGGAGCGGAAGTTAAAAAGAGAACTTCCGGGTGAGTGGCGGGACCTAATCGATGCAGCTCGCGAGTTTGTGTGTAGGCATTCCAATCTTCTATCAGTGAGGGTCAGCTCTAGGCTCATAATACTCAGTCTCAGGTGTCCGATTCTGGGTTAAGTAACTCAAGGTACCCCCTCTTGGCCCGAACTCAATTGAACTAGTTTCTGGGTTTCAACACCACACACACTGAAGCTCACGCAGACACTACTATGGTACCCATGCGACATAGTACTTTTAGTTATTTACAAACCATGTACTCTTTCTCATTTTTGTCCAGCTTTCCTATTTTCCGGGCAATCCATTTTAAGTTTGCCTGCCTGTTTGGGTAACCCCCCACTAATATAAACAGGGGTGAACAATATCTTGAAAATGACCCTCGAATCCAGCCAGAGCTAACAATAGCCTATTGCGAACTCAGATATATGTAGCTTTCTAATACTTCGATCTCTACCTAGTGTGGTCACTTATTATGTAACAAATTAATAGTGGGCAATAAAATTACCTGCGCCACAACGAGTTGTAGTTGCGAGAAATCCTAGTCTCACTGCTTGCAGTATTCTCTCTCTCCTCCTCCCAATCATCCATTATGATCTCAAAGTAGCCGACCGCTCTTAGTACACCTACAGTCCCTCTCTTGACAGAGCGTGGTATCACGGAGTGTATTTTTTGCACCAACAACCATCATATCTATGTGAAAGAATGAATAAGCTAATCTTAGGGTGAACTTGTAAAGATACCAAAATTTTAATCATATTAAGAATTTATTTAATTATGTTCATTTAATTAATTATAAATAATAATCTCAAATACAAGAAAAGCATAATTATTACATCCACGTGTTTGATGTATTTTTAATTCAGACAGTCATTTAATCATTTTTTAATGTTTCAATGATCACTTTGATCAAAAATATGACCATGTCCTGTTCTGCCACTTGCATTAGAGGCTTGGGATGTAATATGGCCATGTGGGTGACTTGAATACTTTACAATCAGTATGAACTGAAGATCATCTCATCAAGCCTATTTTTTGTGCCAGGGTCCCAGACAACATCCATGACTACTAAAAATGCAAGGATGACTGGGCTTCACTGTGCATGTGCATAGGGGGGCCCGCCGCAGGCACACTATTGTGCACTGCTATTGGTATGTACACAAAAATTGATCCATGACAACAACGAGCAGAGTGGAAACTCCAGACAAAAGATTCATAAATTTTGTAAGTACCAATCAATGCAAACAAAGACTCTTTAGTCAAAAGTCTTTTCAGTACTCTCAAGAAGGACTTGGATATAGTAATTTATTCCACTACTACTTCTTCCTCTAAAGATTAACAGAACAGGATGATGAAGCCCATCATATGTTGCTTATGTCATTCATTTCCTCATTGTTTGCTTCATTTCCATTTGTTTTACAAGAGGAGTTCAAGACCAATGATATTACTGCGATTATTCATCGTGTGGAGAACTTCATTTAGGTAAAACAAATGGAAATCGCTTGAAATAAGGCCCAACAATTCGCAACAATTTGAATTCTGAACTCACCTACAACAACGGTGAAAATAGAACATTCATGAAGTTCCTATCAAGTCGATACTTTGTTAAGCATATTGATTATGCCGACAAACATACCCAAGTTATTAATGTTGGCCTTCTAAGTGTAGGTTTGTGAACACAATTTTTTAGGTAGATTCCAAGATGAAGGAGAATACAAAGAGACATAGAAATAAGCAAGAGGCTATATCTTTCTATTTTGGATATCAATTTTTTACTTCACACACACACACACACACACACACACACATATGCCAAAAGAGGTAATTACTAGTACATTTAACAGGTATGGCATAACTCTGCTAGCGACCCTCATCTACAACAGAGCCATGTTCCATGATCTTGTCATGCTTGAATTATGATTTTCACACCTCCTATTTCGGACACAGGATTACATTAATCCTTCTTCTAATCTCTTGGAAATGTGATGGATGGGTGGCTTGGTCAAAATATCAGCGAGTTATTTGACGCGCTATTTCCACACCGCTAATTAGAGGGCACGAAATGCCGTACGACGGCAGTGCAGCGGTCGTTGTCAAGTAATAAAAGTAGGGAGTAGCTCCCCGAATATCATTCTCAAAGGACCGCAAGTTGGGTAATACGATTTGCTCGTTAGGAGATTAATTATGGGGGTTTCTAAGTTTAACAAAACAAGGGGGGTTTGGTTGGTTTTATAGAACGGGAATGAGAAAACTAAATAAACTATGCGGGTCGCAATCACCGCGTCGCTTGGTGGATGGATTTAGTGCAGGCCGTGATGCCGTGCTTCGCTTAGCGGATGGCCGGTGAGCATATGGATGAGGTGAGTGCAAATGCGAGAGTTGAGGGTCGAAGGCACCTCTTCGCTATCGCTTCCAGCTTTTGCTAGAGCGAGTACTAGATCGTGTGGGTGTAAGTGGAGCGGGGGCGGAGCGCATCACAACACAGCATAACGTGAAGAACAAGTTCATAAATAAACTCTCATTCATAGACAAACAGATGTTCACTTAGTTCATTACAACCATAAAGAGTACAAATCACAAAAAGAGAAGGGGTAGAAGTAACCACGAGATAAGAAGTCTCGCCGCGGATCTTGGTCGGAATGGGGGGTCGTCACGCCTCCTCCGAGCTCAGTCCTTGGTTGCTTCCGGGGTTTAGAGGCTGTCACTACCTCCAACCGTTGCCCGTCTTCTTCTCAGAGCTGGGTCACTTCTCCTTCGCCCGATGGAGATGTCTTCCTCATGGAATGCTGGCCGTAGATGGCGGAGAATGCTTTCAGAACCCTAGATGGACCTTAGGATCAATGGATGAAGCTTTCCCAAAGGGAGGAATGGAAGGGGGGACCTTGGAGAGGTGGAACGGCGGACTCGCGCGCAGAAATCGCGCCCCAAAACAGTGCCCGATCCCTAATTTCGCGGAATAGCGGCTTAAATAGGGAGCAGAATAAGTACTGCGCACGGTCATTGGCGCACGACCAATGGTCGTGCGCGAAGGAATGCCTATGATCGTGCGCAGTCAACCTGTAGCAAAGAAAAAGATAGAAAACAACGCACGGTCAGGGGCGCACGATCAGTGGTCGTGCGCGAAGAAAGGCCTGTGCTCGTGCGCCGACGCTCAATCAGGGACGGGAATTAACGCACGACCAATGGTCGTGCGCCTGATCGTGCGCGAAGGAATGCGCACGATCAGAGGCTTTTTAGGCCAAAAATTGCCCCGCACCATCCCGAACGTGCACACGATCCCAGGACCTGCAGGAAAAATACAAATAACCCCGATCCGTGCACACCACCGGATCCATAACACAGGCATACAGTAATATATAGGAAAAACATGCCACAAAGGGGGAAGGATTGCACAAAAGGCGCAGAAACGCCATGCTATCAATATAAGCGTATATGAACAGCAATTGAAGTGCAATGACACTAAAACAAACCCAAATGAGGCCGGAAATCACTGCATAAACCAGACTCATCACACCCCCAGACTTACCTGTTTGCGCGTCCTGAGCAAACAAATCCGGCGGAGTGAGAAAAAACATAGTTGGGTTAGAAATTGCAAGGACGGAGTAATATGTAAAGTCTTATACGCATGTGCATAGAAATCTAGTAAAAGGAATTTTTAGTTATGCAAATTAGTTTACATAATTCTAACAACGTAACTATATATTATTTCTACTCAAAAGTTGAATCATAGGGAATCACTCGGTCATGCGTAGGAAGAAAGTAGAAAGGCTGCTGAGGCGAACATTACTCAACACCGGAGTTCGGAACGACCTCCACTGAAATCCATCAGTGTCGATGACCATACGCTCACCCGTTCGCACTCTCTCCACGGCATTCGTACGATTCGATGCGCAAATTAGTAGGACTTTAGGTTATGATTTAGGCTTAGGCTACGGTGCGGTAAACAATGGTAAATGCGGGGGCTTAGCACACATAACCCAAATGAGCTTGCAAACGAAACACTATCCCAGCAATAATAAAATTGTGTACACCACGTATTCCCAAATGTATCTCTTTATACAATTTTTTCTTTTTCGTTTCATTTCATTTTTTCTTTTTTTTCAAATTTCACAATTTTGCACAATTAGATACAAAACAGCTATATTTTCAATAACACATTTCCACCACAATCACAGATATACACCGCATCAACACCCATTTTTTTATGCACAGATTGCTTGAGCTCAGAATTTGGTGTGCGATTAGGATAGTCATTTTGGCTTTGGTGGATTGAAGGTGGAGCTGAATCAACGGGATCGGGTAGGCACAAGGGGCTAGCAAGGATAAGATGTTAGGACCGGAATACAAAGCTCAAACTGGCCAACATGATGGCCTACGTCACGCTCACGCACTGAATTAACTCATACCCATGCTTCCAGAGTCGCTTGGGGCAAGTTCTTAGCCACCGAGAAAGATGATTCTTCCTCCCGACTCGAGCAATACGAGCCTAGCACCCCTCTACACACATCCCTACACTACCGAATGATTCGCACCTGATTCAACACTTTTGAGTAGAATAAACTAGAATTACGCTATCAGAATAAAATGTAAAACTAAAAGCATAAAGAAAAGTTTAATCTACACAGATTTCTATGCGAGACATGAATAAATGACTAGAGCACTCCACGAGTCAACAAAGTACTTCATCTCGCAATCCAAACCCAGCACCGTGATTTCCCATTCACACAACCGAGACGAGTTAGACTCGTCGCGCGCCTATAGTTAAGTGCGCTCACGTGGGTGTCGTGGTGTGCCATGAGATGAGCAATGCTACAATATACCACATTGTAAATCCTAGTATGTTGTGCACTGTGCATGTGCACGAGGTAACGCTAACTCTCACTCCCCCAGACTTACATTAAGCAAAAAGCATGTTCGATAGCGGCATAAGCTTAAGAAGGCTAGGATGAGAGATTACCCCATGCTCAGAAATGAGCATACCAGAAGATATGGCATTTTGTTCAGAAGGCGGTGATCCCGCCGTGCTCCAATAAATGCGGACCTGCAATTAAAGAGATCCCAAGCACACAAAAATAGCAAAGAAAGATAACAAGAAAGAACGGGACCAAATGGTCCCAAATGGGTTGTCTCCCAAGAGCCCTTTTGTTTAACGTCCTTGAAGGTGGACCAAATACCTGTATTAGAGTTAGATAGCAAAAGTCTTATAATAAAAAGCTAAAGAGACAGTACGACGCAGCAAATAACATGAAACAAGAAGCACAAAAACATCACAGATGGCACACAGCACAGCCCGGAGATCACGACACGCATCAGCTATATGCTGATTTGTGGTGGTTCTCCCCAGTCACGCGAGATGGGCAGGAGGTGAAAGCTTTAGGGCCCAAGGAAGATGTCTCTCCCTTGCCCCTAACCTCCTCCTTCTCGCGCCGGAGGGCTGCAAAGCGCACAACATGCAGGATTCTTTCCCGCTTCAGTTTTTCCACTGAAGGGGAGCGCCACCGAGCACCATGTGCGGGAGGAGTGATAGTGTTTGTCGGATTGGGATCAGCCGGGGGCTTCATTTCTGCACACTCAAAAGGGGGTAGATCAGCCCAATGAACCTGTTTAGATTGTTTACATTTCTTATTTTGAACAAAAACATTGTTTGGAAGGCTCATCGCTCCGCCTTCTCCCATGTCTTCCCACTCCTTGGTCTCATTGCTTTTTCCTTCTATCTCCAGCTCATTATTTGTGAGCTGCTTTGCTTTTTCTTCCATCAGAGTGATACTTTCCTCCTCTCTAGGATTCTTCACGTCAAAGTCTGATTTTTCCTCATTGGACCTGCGCTTACTTTTACTTACTGAGAAGTTAGGAAGATAAAATGATCCAGAAAGGTTTGTTGCATTGGAAGGTAGGGTGACACAACCCGTGGCGATGTGGAGGGTTGCGCCGCTCTCCTTTAGAAAAGGAACCCCCAAGATTGGCATGGAATCATTTTCCATGGGGTCGAGAATCTGAAAGTCAGTGACTACAGCCGTTCCATTAAGATTTACTACAACCTCACGAATCTCACCCTCAGTTTCGACAGTCACTCCATTAGCCAACACCAGCGACTTCCGGTCCTCAGAGTTCATTGTTAGGTGCAATCTCTCAACATCTTGCAGAGCAAGAATGTTGCGAGATGCCCCAGAGTCGCAAAGCGCGGAAACCTCAATATTATTGATAGCACATTCAACAACGCATGGGCTCACTTGACCACCATCTGCGTCAGCAATGCTTTTACCTTGCTCCCGCGGGTTCTTTTCAGTATTGCTTGGAAGAGCACCTTGCATACGCTCGGAGAGCACCTGGGCCAATTGGCCTAGCTGTGTCTCCAAGTTCCGCATTGAAGTAGTCTGATTGGCCATATTTGCTTGAGCCAGATCGACAAACTTTTCCATCATTTCTTCCAATGCGCTCTTCCTCTGTGGTGGTGCATTTTGAGCAAACCCCGGTTGTGGTGGCCTCGGTTGGCTACCGGAGGCTTGCACATCAAATTGATGCGAGCCTCCTTGCCATCGTTGGTTAGGCACGTTTTGTTTCCATGAGAAGTTCGGGTGACTCCTCACGGCCGGGTTATAAGCGTTGTTAAATGGTACTCCCCGATTTTGATCATTCAAATAATTCACACTTTCATCAAAAGTTAATTCACCAGGTTGCTCACCTGAGGGGCACCCATATGCATGATGCCCGAGGTTTCCACATCCTTGACACGAAATGGCCATTACTGGAAAAGGAGGGAGGGCAGGCCTCTTAAGTAGCACGACGTTGTCATAAGGTGTTGATGCCACCTCAGCAGATGCGCCCGATGTGCTCACCTCAAAGAGTCCACGAGCATTCCTTGGGGCGTTTCTTCCAGCAGTCCAGAACGAACTATGAGTGGCGGTATCCTGGAGAATCCTCAGTGCGTCCTCGGGAGTATGGTTCATAAGGGTGCCGCCTGCAGCAGCATCAATCATGGCCCTATAATTGGGCTCAATTGCAAAATAGAAATTTTCCACTAAGTTCCAAGGTTGTAGCTCATGCTGAGGGCACTTCCGGAGGAGGTCCGTGAACCTATCCCATGCTTTTGCAAGGGTCTCCTGGTCGTGTTGCCGGAAGGTTGCGATTTCTCTCCGCAAGTTTACAACCTTGTCCACCGGGTGGAATTTTGCCAAAAACTTTGTCTGCAGAGCGTCCCAGGTGGTAGCTGCGCCGGGTGGTATTGTGTGGAGCCAAGCCTTCTCCTTGTCATGGAGGGAGAATGGAAACAACCTGAGTTTCACCGTCTCATCAGCAATTCCTGCGTACCGAAATGTACCGCAAATCTCCGCAAATTCAGCTAGGTGAAGATGGGGGTCTTCACTGGTTAACCCGGAGAATTGGGCATTATTGCGGATCATATTCAGAATGGCTGGCTTCATCTCAAAATTGTTGTTAGTAATAGCCAGGCCAAATCCGGGGTACACACTCCCCACAGTAGGAGTGGTGTAATCCCTCATGGTCCTAGGTCGTGGCCTAACTACTTCATTCTCATCAGCCGCTTGAGCAACAGCCGGTGCATTTCCCACTCCTGGATTATCCTGATTTTCATTAACATCCATGGTGGCAGCAGCACGTAGACGCGCCCGCAAAGTACGCTCTATCTCAGGATCAAATGCTGCAAATTCACCAAGATGTTGTCTATGCATGCGCACACTACACCAAAAAGAGAAATATCAAAAACAAAAATACCCTTAAACTAATTTCCCAGGAAATACAAATTATACACGCTTGCAGTCCCCGGCAACGGCGCCAAAAACTTGACGCGCTATTTCCACACCGCTAATTAGCGGGCACGAAATGCGGTACGACGGCAGTGCACTGGTCGTTGTCATGTAATAAAAGTAGGGAGTAGCTCCCCGAATATCGTTCTCAAAGGACCGCAAGTTGGGTAATACGATTTGCTCGTTAGGAGATTAATTATGGGGGTTTCTAAGTTTAACAAAACAAGGGGGGGGGGGGGGGGGGGGGGGGGGGGGTTGGTTGGTTTTATAGAACCGGAATGAGAAAACTAGACAAACTATGCGGGTTGCAATCACCGCGTCGCTTGGTGGATGGATTTAGTGCAGTTCGCGATGCCGTTCTTCGCTTAGCGGATGGCCGGTGAGCATATGGATGAGATGAGTGCAAATGCGAGAGTTGAGGGTCGAAGGCACCTCTTCGCTATCGCTTCCAGGTTTTGCTAGAGCAAGTACTAGATCGTGTGGGTGTAAGTGGAGCGGGGGCGAAGCGCATCACAACACAGCATAACGTAAAGAACAAGTTCATAAATAAACTCTCATTCATAGACAAACAGATGTTCACTTAGTTCATTACAACCATAAAGAGTACAAATCACAAAAAGAGAAGGGGTAGAAGTAACCACGAGATGAGAAGTCTCGCCGCGAATCTTGGTCGGAATGGGGGGTCGTCACGCCTCCTCCGAGCTCAGTCCTTGGTTGCTTCCGGGGTTTAGAGGCTGTCACTACCTCCAACCGTTGCCAGTCTTCTTCTCAGAGCTGGGTCACTTCTCCTTCGCCCGATGGAGATGTCTTCCTCATGGAATGCTGGTCGTAGATGGCGGAGAATGCTTCCGGAACGCTAGATGGACCTTAGGATCAATGGATGAAGCTTTCCCAAAGGGAGGAATGGAAGGGGGGACCTTGGAGAGGTGGAACGGCGGACTCGCGCGCAGAAATCGCGCCCCAAAACAGTGCCCGATCCCTAATTTCGCGGAACAGTGGCTTAAATAGGGAGCAAAATAAGTACTGTGCACGGTCAGTGGCGCACGACCAATGGTCGTGCGCGAAGGAATGCCTGTGATCGTGCGCAGTCAACCTATAGCAAAGAAAAAGATAGAAAACAACGCACGGTCAGGGGCGCACGACCAGTGGTCGTGCGCGAAGAAAGGCCTGTGCTCATGCACCGACGCTCAATCAGGGACGGGAATTAATGCACGACCAATGGTCGTGCGCCTGATCGTGCGCTAAGGAATGCGCACGATCAGAGGCTTTTTAGGTCAAAAATTGCCCCGCACCATCCCGAACGTGCACACGATCCCAGGACCTGCAGGAAAAACACAAATAACCCCGATCCGTGCACACCACCAGATCCATAACATAGGCATACAGTAATATATAGGAAAAACATGCCACAAAGGGGGAAGGATGGCACAAAAGGCGCAGAAATGCCATGCTATCAATATAAGCGTATATGAACAGCAATTGAAGTGCAATGGCACTAAAACAAACCCAAATGAGGCCTGAAATCACTGTATAAACTAGACTCATCATTATTCTTGAGAGGGGCAGTGCTTGATCTCCATCTTGCCTTCTTCGATTAATTCGCTAATATGGTGATATCTAACTTTGATGTGTTTTGAATGGAAATGATAAACATGATTCATTGCTAGATTGATGGATGAGATGTTATCTAATTTTAGAACGAACATCTATGAATAACTTGCATTTTAAACTTCATTCAGTTCTTTAAGTAGGCTGGTGAGCCAAATGACCTCGCATACATTGTTGGAAGCCATATACTCTGTCTAGGCGGTGGAGGGGGCTATAGATTTGTGTTTTTTGAGATCCAAGAGATCGGCTTTGTTTCAAATCAAAAATTGTATCCACGAGTACTCTTTGTTGGATCTTAAGGCGCCCTTATGGGGGTGAATAAGGTTTTTAGAAATCTATGTATTTTTAAAGAAAAGTTTTGATATTTTATAAGAAAGAGATTTGATCAAAAGTAAATTGGTAGAATTAAAAACCAAATCAATTTAATTGAACAAATATAGACACGATTATTATTGATAAAATTGATAACAAAAGAGGATTTCTACAACGCTAAAAATTGAGGCGTGGATATGAAAATCTCTTTTTATTTTCTATACCGACTCTTCTCCCTAAGAATCGGTTGGCTTTAGCCAATCTATCTCTAGATACAGCCTCAAGCCGCTCTAGCCTCTATTTCACCAGAAAGGCCTCGAGCACCCCCTAGATGTAAGCCCAAGACCTAGTTGCCAACACACACGATGAATTCCCCTAAGTCACACACAAACCTAGTTGCCAACAACCGCGGTGAATTCTCCACTAGACGATCACAAAGATAAAAAGGTATTACAAAATATGAAATTCAAATTGAAAACCCCCTATGAAAAAATCTGAAGGAGACGACGAAGAACTGCTGAAAATAATTGAACTCGAAAGGTGCATTCTTCACATTAACTTTGCGTTAATCTGATCCTCCTATAATTCATTCTATTGAGTTTGAATGGGAGAACTTTAGTGGTCTGGAAATACGGCCCTCACAGTGATTTCAAAGAGGTGGATTAGGGCTCCTTAAGTTGTGTTAATTTTGAGAATGAAATTACCCTTTTATAGAAGAGGAAGCTAACGCCGATGTTAGACCTAATGCTAGGCATTGACTCAGTTTAGTAATGACTGAGGACACGTATCCTCATTCAAGGTAGGAGATATTGCATGATTGGAAGGCTTTATTTAGGCAACTCCAACACTGGTGTTAAGGCTAACACTGGCGTTAGACCTAGTCATTCAAAAACTACTCCCACAATCACGGTAGCTTCCCTCCATAGAATTTTTATATTGGCGGGATACAGGGTCAACGCGGGGCGTTCGCTCTAACGTCTGGCGTCATACCACTTTCTTTTCTTTTAGCATATTGATCTAGTCCATAACATAATATAACATCCTAGTGTCATCGCTGTTCAATCCTGCATACTAAAAACATAATGACAAACTTGATCAAATACAAGTAGGAGTTGTTATTCTCAAACCAAAGGGATGCGGAAAACGTGTTCCAACAATCTCCCCCTTTTGATAATAATAAATCCAATTAAGATAAATCAGATCACAAAGGAAAAAAGATGTGTTTTTGTAAAGAGATATGGCACTATGCTAATTAGAGATTTGTACGAGAAAACTATTTAAAGATATGTGCTCTAAGTTCTCCCCCTTAGTGTATGCTACCATAGTATAGATTTTTCCCCCCTTTATCTAGTGAATCCAATTCATTAATAATTAAGATTTATCATTTTATTCTCCCCTTTTGTTATTATCACAAGTGGGTGGAGTGAAACAAAACTAGGCTAGAATAAGGTAAAGAGGTGAAAGTTAGGACTACTAAGAGAGGGTTAAGAGTTTTGTTGTAAATAGAGGAAGTCATGATCGAGTTTAGAGGGATTAATGCAGCGGAAAAAATATGATAAGCGTGTAAGAAAAAAATCCCTTATATTTTACCAAATAAGTTTACCACTTGTTGAAAAGGAGAAAGTGAAAAGAGTTTTGAAACCCAAGTGATGAAAAAAACTTCAAAATTAAGACTTAAGATAAGCATGATAAATCATAGTTAAAATACATGATCATATCAATAGTGCGGAAAACAATGCAACTAAGATAATCATTTTAATTGTTAGAGAAATTTATTGATTAAAAAAAAACAAATGCAAACAATATTTAAGAATTTTCACATGTAAGGAGCATTAACCTTGAAAATTTTCAACAATTAAAGACAAGCATGATTAGTCATATTCAAAAAGATAATAGCTACAATGTAACTAATTCGAATTTCAAGTAACGAAAACATTGTAGAGATCATGCATTGCAATATAGTGCTTTTCCTTAAGCTTTTTAGATAATTATGTAGATATGCATTAGAATCCAATTCTAATAAGTAGAAGCTTTATGAAAAAAATGATGTGTGCTAATAGTGTTTTGATAAGAGTATACAAGTGATATAATCAAAACACATGACATGTAATGAAGTAGTAAAACAATATTTAGAATGTAATTTTAGAATTACTTCCACACACCAATTCTAGATTTATATTTTAAAGCACATAAAAGAGTACGACTACCAAGGTGCTTCGACCACACAATGCACATTAAGACTTATCAGGGAGCGGAGTATTGCTTGGGGATCACATAAGCATTCATATATTTTTGTGGGGTGATCAGGTGTGCAAATAGAAGTGATAAAAAAGATGTGTTTGCACAAGACACTTTATAATTCTTTCCAAGGTGATCAACCTCACAATGCTCATTAAAGCTTATGAGGAGGCTGCATAGTGTTTGGTTAAGTTATCTTTGTCATTTTATTCATATTTTTTATTTTTAGGACAAAGGTCTCGAAATTCACTTATTTTTTTGCAAATAACAAAAATTTGAAATCACACTTCTATATGTGCAAGTTTTTTTTTAAAAGGTGTTGGTAATTTATGCATACAACTTAATATGTTAAACTATTACACTACACAATCATGCAAGACTATGATTAAGATCACATGTAGAATACCAAAAGGGTGAGTGAATGAATCGTTATTTAACATAAAACATTACTCATACATAGAGGCATGCTAGACAATCTTACACAATTTTCTAGTCTATTTCATTGCTCACAACAAGATTTAGGTCAATGCATGATAAAGCCAAAATAATGTTTAGGAAACTTGAAAATAAAATTAATCATTGGAGAAAATTTGTAAGAGTATGCTTAGTCACTTTTGACCATATGAGAAGAAAATAACAAGATTTTTGCTCATGTGAAATTCTATATTAAAATACTATACAACAAAAGCATGACAAAGCATATTTTTGAAAATTTTTATTATTTGAATTTTTTGTGTTGATTTTTGAATAAAGAAAAACAAAGATTAATAAAAAAATAAAAACTTTCAAAACAGAGAAACAAACAAAAAATATGCATGAGAAAATACCAGAAATTTTTCAAAAATAAGAAATGAAAATTGGAGCAAGAGGGCTCACACCAGGCGTTGACTCCTAACGATGGGCGTTGACTCTTAAAGCCGAAACAGTACACGATTTCTTGTATTTTTGAAAGAAAAAAATCTTTATTATATAGAGGCCTTCTTAGTATAGAAATTTTAGACATTACATAGATGATTAGAAGGCTCTTTAAGTATGTTTTTGTTTGTTTAAAAATGGTTTTTACATTTTTATTGGGTTTTAGTTTTTCGAGAAATTAATATAAAAATAATATGCAAGCAGAGATATAAAGAGACATACAATGAAAAAGGCAGAAAGAAAGTGCCAATTTCAGGAAAACAGTCTAACGCCACGCGTTAGACACAACGCGACATATTAGCACTTCTTGTTTAAATTAAAAAAAAATTGATGACTAAAGATTCATGCATTTGAATATATGATGAGACACAACAAGCATGAGAGAATAACAGAGAAATTTGTTTTGAGGAGAAGTAGTTTTTTATAGGTTTTAATAGGATATATCTAAGACACCAAATTCTAACCAAAGCATGTTGAAACGAGCATCGGGGAGAGGTTTGTTAAAGATGTCTGCTAATTGGGACTCTATTCCTATGATGCTAACTCTCATATGTTCTTTCTTAATGTGATTCCTAATGAAGTGATGACGCACATCTATGTGTTTGGACCTTGAATGATGAATGGGATTGTTGGTTAGATCGATTGCATTGTTGTTGTCACATTTTAATTCGATATTATTTAGATGAACCCCAAAGTCGTCTATTGTTTGACTCATCCAAAGGGATTGTGCCCAACAATTTTCTAGTGCAACATATTCGGCCTCAGTGGTGGAGAGGGCATCAAATTTTGTTTCTTACTCAACCAAGCTACAAGTGACTGTCCTAAGAAGTGACATGGGCCACTTGTGCTCTTACGATCTAGTGAACAACCCGTATAATGTGAGTTGGAATAACCAAGCAAAAAAATGAATCATTATAAGGATACCAAAAGCCTAGACTAGATGATCCGATTAAATATCTAAAGATTCGTTTAACCAGTTTTAAATGAGATTTTATTGGATTAACTTGAAATCTAGCACATAAACAAAAGAAAACATAATATCGGGTCTAGAAGCACTTATATACAATAATGAACCTATAATACTTCTATATAATGTTTGATCAATAGAGATTGTGGCTTCATCTTTTCCTAATTTTAGAGATGCACTCATAGGAGTAGATGCTTGTTTTATGTTTTCAAATCCAAATCTTTTCAACATATCATGAATATATTTAGATTGACTAATAAATATTCCATCATTTAATTGTTTGATTTGAAAACTTAGAAAATATGTTAGTTCTCCTACCAAGCTCATTTCAAATTCTTTTTGCATTACTAGTACAAATTCATTACACAACTCATCATTTGTGGCTCCAAAAATTATGTCATCTACATAAATTTGTAATATGATCAAATCATTATTAACATGCTTAATGAAGAGTGTGTAATCGGCACTTCTGATTGCATAACTGTGCTTTAATAAAAATGAAGTTAATCGTTTATTCCAATCACGTGGTGCTTATTGTAAACCATAAAGCCCTTTATCTAGTTTGAATACATGATTTGGAAAATTTTTGTTTGTGAGACCGGGTGGTTGTTCAACATAACCTCTTCCTTAATAATCTCGTTTAAATAAGCACTTTTAACATCCATTTGAAACAATTTAAATCTTTTGAAACTCACAAATGCAAGAAAAATTCTAATGGATTCTAAGCGAGCAACGGGTGCAAATGTTTCATCAAAATCTACCCCCTCGATTTGAGAATACCGTTGTGCTACCAAGCGAGCTTTGTTCCTAGTAATCCTAGATTCACCATCTAATTTATTTTTGAAAATCTATTTTCCCCATACTATCGGGTGGTTAGATGGTCTTTCTTCAAGATTCCAAACTTTATTTCGTTCAAATTGTTCTAATTCTTCATTCATAGATAAATACCAAAATTCATCATTTAAAGCGGTTGAAACATTTTTTGTTCGATTTCTAAAACAAAGAAATGGTTTGATAAAGATTCATGTAGGGGAGAGCGAGACATTACCCCTTTCGATGGCTCTCCAATGACAGGCTCCCTTGGATGATGTTTTATGAACTTTAGCATGCTAAGAGGCACATACTCCTCTTGCTTGTCCTCCTCTTCCTTTGTCTCCTCTTACGGCGACTCGTCATCCTCACACTCTAATGGGAAGAAGGGTTCCTCTTAATTTCCTGTAATAAATTTCTCTACACAAGAAATAAGCTCATTAAATCTAGCATGAATCCTTTGTGTTTAATAAAAAGCATTTGCAACCAAATACACGAAAATAAGATACATTAGGTTTCTTTTGAAAATATAATTCATAAGGGGTTAATTTTAAGAAGGGTCGAAGCATGCCACGATTAATAACATAACATGATGTGCTAACGACTTCGACCAAAAATGATCAAGACAACCCAAATTCAGAAAGAATGATGCATGCTAATTCTTGAAGGGTTCTACTTTTCCTCTCCACAACACCATTTTGTTGTGGGATACGTGGAGCAGAAAATTCATGCTTAATTCCTAGATCACTACAAAAAGTGGTAAATTTTTCATTTTCAAATTCTTCTCCATGATCCTAGCGAATGCATTGAATTGTTAGATCAAGTTCATTTTGAATGCACTTACATAATTTTGAGAATTCAAAAAAGCATAGAATTTTGAGGTAAGAAAGATTGTCCAACAATATCTGGAAAAATCATCAATCAAAACATAAGTATATTATCTACCACTTAGACTGACGGTGCTCACTGGACCAAAAAGATCCATATGAATTAATTGTAATGGTCTAATAGTAGAAATTTTATTTTTACTTTTAAAATATGATCTAGAAAAGTTTTCTTTTTGGCAAGGTGGGCAAATTGAAGATAAATTTCCATTAAGCATAGGTAATCCTCTAATTAATTTATCTTTGTCTAGTTTTAAAATAGGTTTAGTGCTAGTGTGACCAAGATGCCTATGCCATAATTCTAATTCATCATTTTTTGAAATAAGACAGTTGATAGTTGAATGTGAAAGATCATGAAAAACAATCATGTAAACATTATGACTTCTTGATGCAGTGAGTACAACTTCATTTGTTTTGGGATTTATAATTTTACAAAGGTTTGTAGAAGATTCAAATAGGACATTTAAACTTTATCACATAATTGACTAATAGATATTAGATTGTGTTTCAAACCTTCAACATATAAAACATTTCAAATAGAAAAAGACTCATTACACAATATACCAATGCCCATGATCCTTCCCTTGCTATTGTCACCAAAAGTCACCATCCCTCCTTTCTTCATCATGAGGCTAAGGAACTTTTCTTTATCGCCCGTCATGTGCTTGGAGCATCCTGCATCCATGTTCCACATGTCTTCCTTGTCCTTAACCTGCCAACACACCTAAAAAGAGGATGTGAGTAAAGATCTGAATACCCAAGAGGTTCCTCCCATAGTATAGGTGGAGAACTTAGGTACCCAGATTTGCTTTAATGTGCATTTTTCCTTCTTCCTACAAGAGTCTGAGGTGTGACCAAAAATCAAACAATTGGCACATGTAATAAAAGGGGTTGAGACCTTTCTCCGAGAATTTTGTTGACTCTTGCTGGTAGACATGGATGTAGTAGGGATGATATATAAATTTTTATAAAAAGAATTTTGTTTTCTAGAAATAGGGATAACACTAGCATTTGGAGTTAACGTTAGGCGGTAGACTCACGAACCATACCCCCGCCCAAACTTTGCAGAACCATGGCACTGGTTGGCCAAAATCATGTCTCGTGATTTTTGGCCAACACCGATTTTTCTATAGCCATATTTTAGTTCATGAATTCAGGATTTCAAAGAGGTGTTTTCGGTAACTAGCATCACACATCGATTTGCAAATGATTTATTTCCATCTTCAATTTGGAAAAGATTGGTTTTTAGCTTTCTCTCTAAGTCTCCCTTCTCTTTCAAAAGAGATTTACGTTCGGAGAGGGCCTTAGAGAGAGTTTCTTCAAGTTCTTGAAATTTTGCCAATGAAAGATCATTATCTTGGAAATCTACATTTTATTTTCTAAGAACTTTTATTTCATTAGTTAGTTTTTTATTTTCATTTAATAGAATCTTATTTTCAGTTTTTACGAGATCAATATCCTTAAGACTATTTTCAAAATATTTGCAAGATTGAAGAAATTCATTATAGAGATCATCATAAGTAGGAGGAGGTACCTCAATATAGCTTTGGACACTATTTTCCTCATCGACGAGATCCTTGCTCCTGCCCATGAGGCACATGTTTACCTCTTCATCGTCTCTTGAAGAAGATCCACTTGATTCCTCGGAGGAGGAGTCATCCCATGTAGCCGCCTTTAGAACCGTCTTCTTTTCTTTTCCTTTGTGCCTCCTTTCCTTTCTCTCTTTTAGATTTTATAGAGAACAAAGAGTGTAGGTGCATCTATATAAGAGAAACAAGGGTGCATTGTAGAGTGTATAATGTAAGGGTGCATTTTGTAGATAGGTGTGCATGAAAATGTTCTTGAGGGTGAAACATGGGGACATATTCTTGAGAAAATGAGCATGACCAGTGCACTTGAAAGATGTATGCGGGGACACATTCTATAGTGTGGTTCATGGTGGTGCATTCTAGAGTGCGTTGTGGTGGAACTTTCTAGAGTGTAGTATGGGGATGCATTTTGGAGAATGTACAACATGGACACATTCTTGAGAGCATAGCATAGAGGCGCATTCAAGAGATTTGAGTACATGACAAGTTCTGAAGAGAGACATGCTGGTGTACATTATTGAGAGCCAATCATGAGGACACATTTTAAAGGAGGCATCCAAAGGAATGTTTTGGAGTATGACCCAAAAAGTTTCACTTTATTTATTGGGTTGGCACACCGAAAGATCCATTTGTCACTCGTCTTCTCACAAAAGTTTTACTTAGTTCACTGGACTGGCAAACCGAAAGTTTGGCTCATTCGCTCATGAAAATTTTGCTTCGTTCTCTAGGTTGGTGGTCCTAAAGTTCCATTCATTCACTATAGATAGTTCACTCTCTCGCTATGTTGGAGAGAGAAAATCTCTAGTCATCTGCTCCAAAACGTTTTTCTTTGTCTATAAGATTTACAAACTGAAAGATCGACTGATCCGCTTTAGCAATCTCTGCTCCTCAACTTCCCACTCCTTTGCTCTAGAATTTCAACCCTTCAAATGAAAGTTTAAGCCCCATTTAATACATGTTTGGGGGATGCTTAGAGAATTCACCTTTCTAATTATTTTGTGGATGAATAAGGATGCCCTATTCATGCCCACTAGATAATCATTTCTAATGACTAGACTGTTGGATCTGGTGGCCAACCTTAGAGGGGGGGGGGGGGGGTGAATAAGGTTTTAATGGAAAACTTGAGTTTTAAAGATTTTTGCACTAAAATATGCTTTCTGGGAGTAGTGCAAGGCGGTAGACCTACCGTCGACGGTATCAATAGAAACCGTACTCTAATGCTACAGAAGATCATTTTCGTATTTGCACCAATAACACTTTAGAGATGGATTTAATTATGAATCATAAGCACAGAACATGATTCATTGAATATGCAATAAAGTTTCCAATTACAAAAATTGGATATCCGTGACGCCGAAGAACAAAGGAAAAGACTAGAAAAACTCTTTTGGTTTCTATACTGACCCTCCCTATGAGGACCGATTGACCCCTCCCTTCTCCTCGAAGGTCTTTGAGCCGGATCTCTCCCTTCCCACCCGGAAGGTCTTCAAGCCCACAAGATCTCCCCTATCTAGACGTCCTCCCCGGACGATTTCTCCACACGAGACACAATAAAAGCAAAAAAAAGAAAAGAGATCAAAGAATATTTGCTCCTTCAAGTGCATATCTCCAGAGGCGGTGAGCGATCGAATCTTTTGATCCTAGTTCCTTGTACGCTCGATCAACCTCAAGCTCTCATTCGTTGATCGTGCTCACCGAAGATCTTCTTCGTTCTTGAGTGAGGGAAAGAGTTCTTCTGCTTTTTTGGCACCTCTTTGTGGTAGAGACGGATGGATAGCCTGCTCAGTTCTTACTAGGGTTCTGTGCCAAGAGTCTCACTAAATTGGAGAACAGAAATCTCTTTTATAAGAATTTAAATAAGCTACCATCGACAATATCGTTAGCGCGCGGTTGTAGGTTCGTTTACGTGTAATCCTTCAAGTTGTCTTGCTCAAAGTAAGGAAGGCGATAGAGCTTTCCTTGTGTTCATTTTTTAGCGCGGGGCATTAGGGCTAGCATGGAGTGGTATTCATGCTTGTTTTAGAATCATGAGTAGCTGGCCGTCTGCAGAGAAGGAAAGTGGCAGAACATTCCTTGTACATCGTAGTTACCGTAGGGCGATACTATCTACCGTGGAGTGGTAGTAGCATTTCCTTTTCTGTTTCCTGTCGCTCTCTCCCGTTGAGCACTTGGATCACTGATGTGGAATTCAGGATAGCGCAGTGCGTTAGTGGTAGAGCGCGACAGTAGACATCTCGCCGATATGCTTCTCTTCTAGTCTATACGCTAGTCGTCTCGATGACATAACCTGTCTAAACGATATTGCTAGTGCATCGCGTTAAGGCTAGCACCAAAGGTAGGCTTTCTCGACACTATGTTCCTTGTAGCCGATACTTCATGCGTCTAGACGACACAATCTATCTAGACAATATTTCTAGTGTGTCGTATTAGGGCTAGCGCTAGCGGTAGGCTGTCTCGTTGCTATGTTCTCGATGATATGCTCTCGACGACTTGAGAAAGTCCAGTCGACATGTAGCTGGAGATAGTGCCCGCGGTATCACTAATGCCCACGGTAGATCACAGAGACTTGAGTTCTTGTTCGACTTCACATTTGTAAACTTGCACACTATACCCAACCCATGTATGATCAAATACAATTTGAGATTTGTATTATCAAACCTGATAGATGCAGAATGCATGTTCCAATAAACTACCCCTTTTGGTAATAACAAATCTCGTTCATGAGATATACATCACACCGACAATGATAGAAAGTGGTATTGTGTAAATATGAGAAATAGTGTAATGTGAACATGTTTATATATCAAGATAGCTCTTATAATTTAACATGAGAAACATGTGGTGAGAACTTGCTCTAGTTGAACGACTCCCCCATATATGTGCTCCCCCTATCTATGTGCTACGACTAAGAGTATCTTTCTATATAGGTGATATTCCCTAAATGACTAGCATATTGCTAGCTCATGAACATTCTATTCTCCCCCTTTGATATTATCAAAAAAGGATGAGTATGGTCTAAACATTTCAATTACGGAGAGATGTAGTAGAATAAGCATGTAAAACAAAATGCACGATAAGCATGATAAATATAGGGGTTGACCAAAATAAACCAAAGAATTTAAAGCACATGGGTCAAAAACACGGAGGAATCAAAATACGACATGAACTTGACATCATGTTTTATTACTTGTTATTTATAAAACTAATCATATGTTTTGGACACAACACACGAATCAAAATACACAAAATATGTCGTACAATGTTATGTGATTCCAAAGCAACATCATATATGTCATGAATAATAATCATGTATCTGTATAGTCGTGCGATAGACGTGTAATGTAGTTTTAATCCAATTCTTATGAATGGAAGTGTTAGATAAAACAATGACATGTCTAAGTGTAGCATCAAAAGAGAATATCATCAAATAGAATTTATCATTAGTACATGCTATAACTTAAGTAATCTATATGCTAACACAAGAGAAATGAAGTGGAAATCATGTCACGTCTGCAATTCACACAATACCAAGATTACAGCTAAGGGCACTAACTTATTTTTCTGATTTTTGCACAAGATCAATGAGATTCATTTCACCAAGGTGCTCAAACTCACAATGCACATGAAGACTTATTAGGAAAGAGAGTAGTGCTGGGTGGGGGGGGGGGGTATCCGTGTTAACTTGATTGATAACATATATCATTTTTTATAATTTTGCGAACTATCAATTTTAAATTATATTTTTTTTTCAAAGGACCCGAAATCTACCCACATAGATAGATACACTTTAACTTGTCTACAATAAACCATAGCAATATTGTTTCGGCCCAAAGTTCTAAGATCTATATATGGAAAAATTAACTACGTGATACTGATTCATCAAGACATTCCTAGAGCGTTTATACAGTATCACGAGATATAATAAGTAAGCATAAAAATTTCTACCTGAGTGTACTTTTTAAAGATGTGTGAAATGTGACTAAACATTGCTTTACCTAAATCCTCACACATACATAGAGGCATATTAAACATACATTACATATCTAACAACACTCAGTAGTTAATGCCTATAGATTGAGACACGTCATGACAAAAAACTATACAATGTAAACAATGATCATACATTCCTGAATCAAAACATTGTCTGTAATCTATATGCTTTAAATCCAAGTCATGCTTGTCCCAAACTAATGATTTTATCAGTTTATAAAAAAAATACGACAAACAAAAGCATGTTTTTGTAAATTTTAGGTTTTCAAAATTTTTATTTGTTTTTCAATTATTGAAGACAAAATTGGAAAGAAAATGATCAGAACATGAAAGAAAAAAATCAAATGAACCGATGAGGGTTGTCGTGAAAAACAGCCACTGCCTGCGGTATCATACCGCATGGTGGTATCTCACAGATGCATAATTTTTGCATAAACGACCCAGATTTCGTGATTTTTCACTTTCATTTTTTCTTAATTCTGCACTCATGTTGTAGTACCTATCTAATGCAGCAAAAAAAATCAAAGAAAAATACATTGTGGCTTTAAGAAAATTAACTTATGAGATCCAAAACCCCCAATTCTAAACGAAGTAGAGTAAATCGTGTGTCAAGAAGGGGTTTGGTGAAAATATCTGCAAGCTGATCGTTGGTACCCATAAAGCTCACTCTCACGTTCTCCTTATTGATATGATCTCAAATAAAATGATTACATACATTTATGTGTTTAAAATGAGAGTGATGAACTAGATTTTTTGTTAAATCTATGGCACTCTTGATGGCGCACCTAAGTTCTGTTGGATTGGTAGACGCCCTTAGAGAGGGGGGGGGGGGTGAATAAGGGTTTTAAAAAAACTTAAGTGATATTATGAAAAGCTTTGTAATAATGCAAGACAAAGACAATAAGAAGTCAAGTAAAACAAGTGAAATATAGTAGAGACATGCTTTATTAATATCAAATATGGTTTTACAAAAGTTGACTTCTATAACGCTAGAAATCGCTGGCGATGAATAGTAAACTCTTTTTGTTTTCTATACCGACTCGTATCCCCACGAACCGGTTGGCTTTAGCCGATCCTTCCCCGGATATGGCCTCAAGCCGCTCTAGCCAACCCTTCCCCGGATATGGCCTCGAGCACCCCCTAGACCTACACTCGAGACCTAGTCGCCAACACGAGGTGAATTTCAGCCCTAAGTCCTACCCAGACCTAGTCGGCAACACGAGGTGAGTTTACTAAATGATTACAGAAAAGATGTGAAATGAAAAGACAATAATATAAAAACTCCCTCTATGTGCATCTCTTGTAGAAGTAGACGAAGACGCAGAGTATGATCGTAGTCGATGCGGTCTTTCATCACGATGATGACGCGTGTTGAAATCTTCTCCACGGATCTCCTTTAGTCTTTATGGATTTGTGGGAGTATCTCTCTGAACCTTCCTCTCTATGCTGTGGCACGAAGCTCTGGAATTCTGAATCTCAAGAGGATTAGGAAGACGGAGCCAAGAGGTCCTTTTTATAGACTTAGCACTAGCGCCTGCGCTAGTGCTACCGTCGGCGCTATCCCATATTAGGACACATTCTGCGCGACAGAATCTTCAATACAAGGAAACAATTCTTTTTTTCCTACTGTGCTCCTCGCTATCGCTTGCACTATCGGATATCGCCTGGCGCTATCTCCTTCTATAAGTTCTCCCGGCAATTGCGCTTAAGCAATCATTTTCGTCGATCGAAATTTCGTCGAACGGAGCAAAGAGTTCGTCGAGCGAATTTTCGTCGAACGCCGTTATAAGAATTTCGTCGAGCGCCTCTCACAGTTCGTCGAATGATAGCTAGCGCCTGTGCTAGTTCTACAGCCAGTGCTAGTGGGAGATTTGGATTTGATGGCTCAACTTTGGGGGCAACCTTCTTATGTAATCCTTGAGTCATGTGGACTTTGTTATCCTGCACACTTAAACACACAAGATCAAATACACATAGGATTTGTTATTCTCAAACCTAGGAGATGCGGAAGACCATATTCCAACAAACTCCCCCTTTTGATAATAACAAATCCATTAATGATAAATCAGAGCATTAATATATAAGCATGAAGAAACATACTTGTGTGTGTGAGAGTGATGACTTAGGATAATTATCGATTTTAGCATATAGAATTGCTCCCCCTAAATACATGCTCCCCCTAAGTGAATGCTCTCCTAATATGTAAGCTATCATCTTAATTAAGCATTTTATTTTGATAGCAGATTTTATTTATCATGTTAGTTCTCCCCCTTTTGTTATTAGCAAAAGCGGGTAAGGAGACACCACTTAAAAGTTGATAATAAGATATAGGCATGATCGAGCTTTTAGAGAGAATGAAATGAAAAGGAGTTTTAGAATAAATTTTTATAGAGATAGATCAGAGTTTTTAGCATTGTTAAGTATTATTATATTGGTTCATCCCCCTTTTTATATAAGAGTTTTAAGCATAAAAAAATGTAATGATTTCCAAGTAACTAAACTACCCAGACAATATGTCTACACCCTAGCCCCGTACTAAGTGACGGATGGGCATGAGGAGCTACAAACATGCTGTAGGTTGGGGTGTTAGTCCCATATGCAAACGCTAGACAAAACTCAACCTAGCACTCTTTCCCCAGTGCCTCGCAAGGCCCCACTGGAACCCTCCCCGGTTAAGGACAAGACATGACTAGAGATAAGGTTATCTAATGTTCACAACCCTACGCCCCCGCTATGGTGAGATATGAAGTCAATTATAATAATTATTGGAAACACTAAGCATTTAAATTTAGTGATAAGTTTATAGCCTATGGGTATATATTTTTATTTGAATTTATGAAAATACTCACATAGCTATTTTGAAATCCATTAATAAATCAGGGTTTTTAATATAATAATATTTTCATAGAAATAAATCAGAGTTTTATATAAAAAAATTCATGTTAAAAGCAACCAATATAGAGTTTACCAAGCAAGTCTACCACTTGTTGCAAGAAAAGAATTTGAAGATTCAAGTGATGATGCACACAAAGTAAAAGACTTTAAATAAGCATGAAAGCGCAAGGTAAAACAATTATATGGTTATAATGCGGAAGACTTATAGAAATACAAGAAACATCTTATTGTAATCAATGATGATCCATAAAAAGATATATGAGTTAAATTTCAAAAAGGAAATGTTTTTGTAAATCATTTTTCAATTAAAATCTTTAAGTTTGACAAAAAAGTAACCAAGCATGAAATAATGTTATCAAAAAGAGATTACTACAATGTTACGTTAATTCATAATTTCAAAACATACTAAACATTGTAGAAAGCATGCTAGGTTATCTAGTGCATTTCATAAATAAAGAGTAGTATAGAATTTGCATAAGGATCCAATACTCATGAGAAGAAGTGTTATGGAAGATAATGATGTGCACATAAGTGTATTTTTGAGTAGAGTAAACAAATGTTTTAATAAAAAAATACAAGAAATATGTAAAGTAAGAGCACAATAAAACACAAATAATTTCACTTCCACACACTTCAATGCACAAACAAAAATGTACAACCACCAAGGTGCTTTGCACACACAATGCTCATTAAGACTTACCAGGGTGCAAAGTAGTGCTTGGGGGATCACATATTTTATTTTTAATGTTGAGACTCGTGATCCGGTGTACTTAAGAGTAAGTGGTTTTTATTTTGAAAGAAAGATTGGTTTTGCAAAAGATACTTTACTATTCTTTCCAAGGTGCTCAATCTCACAATGCTTATTAAGACTTATCAGGAGGTTAGAGTAGTGCTTGGTGGAGTTTTCTTTGTCACTTTATTTTATGATTTTTGTTTTGTACAAAGTTCTCCGAATACACTTGTTTTGCAAATCAATATAATTTATGAAAAAACATAACCACTTTTCTTAACTTTTAAAAGTGCAAATAAAGGAGTGTAGGTAACATACTTGTGCAATTTTAATTCATTGTACTATTAAAAAACATACACAAGCATTCTTAGATTAAACACATAAGTAGAAAATGCCAAAATAAGAGAGTGAATAGTGATCATTATCAAACATAAAATATTTACTCATACTTAGAGGCATGCTAAGCTTAGTTCTACACAACTTTTTCAATATAATTGATGCACATATTAATAGATATATCAAAGCATGATGAAAGCAATATTCAAAGTAGTTTGAAAAGATAAATTGCAATATTATAGAAGTTCTAAATAATAGATTAAATCATGCTTGATTTTCTCAATGATGTCCATACAGTTTTTTTTTATAATTTAAAGTTTGAACTCATAAGATTGATCTTGGACTTCCCCGGGACTACCTTGTGAGAGGTTCGCCCGGTACTAGGTGATATGATGAGATGATAGCCCAAATCACCCTTTCGCAAGATACATGTAAATCGAAAAGTTAAGTCCAAAATAATAATTTTTTGATACTTGTTTTTGTTTTATATTTTTGTATTTAATTTTTTTTTCTTTTAGAAATAGAATTTAAACAAATGACAAACAAACTAAAAAGGCAAAACATATTTTTTGTAATTTTGCTTTTGTTTTTTTGTATTTGATTTTTCAAAAATGAAATAAAAGCAGAAGTGCAAAAATAAATAGTACATATAGATTAATATATTTTTTAGAAATTTTTCAAAATTTTAAAAATACAGAAAAATGAATAAATGCGCTAGCGCCGACGTTAGCGCTAGCGCGGGAAATAGTACACAATTTTTTAGGATTTTGAAATTATTGTTTGTTGATCATGATTAAGTGTCCAAATAGTAGTTTCATGCTGAAATTTCAGATTTTTAGGAGATGTCTAGATAGTGCAAATTTCATGAAATATTAGAGATTTTGTATATGACTTTATCAAATAAACTTTGCAAGTGTTATATTTTAAGGCTTATATTTACCAATGTAGTTTGAAAATGATAGGAAATATAAGCATGAGAGGACATGAATGAACAATTCAAATATGCATGATTTTAGTGATTAACAATAATGTTCATGCACAATAATACCATGGATAAGCCCTAGATGAGAATCCACAGCCTGTATATCTTGGTAAACATATAAATCCTAACATAGACACAAATATTCTTTAGGCGATAATGTTAATATGATAAGTTTGAGATTAATGTTATATCAAAGTTTGTTGATACAATGTTGCATGTATGTAATAATAGAGATTCAAATTTTAGACATAGAATAAAGTGATGATTCTAATTTATTTATTCATATAGATATATAGTTGATTCTATGGTCTATGCAAAACATAATAGATTCATATAGTAATCATGATCACAGACTATATGTTTGGAAGGAATAAAATCTTTTGTAGTTATATTTGATGTTTGACTTATAAGATCATATGATTTTGCATGATTATTATATATGATCATTAATATTAATTCATAGTGATTAAGTACTCGTAATTAATTATTCATGATAATGTACATGGGGAATTTTTAAAGAAAATTCATATTCAACCTTTTCAAATTATTAAATAGAAACGTTGTAAGGTGAATAGTGAATATGAGAAAATATATTTATTTTGAAGAGTTTTGTAAATTTTCTCTTTGGTTTTTGAATATTAAACAAATACATATATTTTTATTGATTTTTCAGAATTTTAAAATTATAGAAAATCAGATACTTGAGCTAGCGCCGACGTTAGATCCTAGTGCCTGCGTTAGTTCACAGAGAGTGCTTATTTTAATCATATGGCCTAGATTTTCTTCGAGTTTGCTTCTGATTTTTCTTAATTATGTTTATGCAATGTAAGGCCTGTCTAATGAAGTGATGAGACGAGAAGAAATCGCAAAAAGTTATGGAAGTTAAAATTTTAGTACATGAGTTTCACATTCATTAAAGCTTCATACTCATTAGACCTTAATTCTTGAGTTATGCACAACATATGCATGCGTGAAATGATCATAAATAAGTGACATAATATTCATGCAATTTTTCAATTTCGATTAGACATGATTATGATTAAATATACTAGGGGTAATCAAAAACTAACACAAATATATTAAATACCTTGTGCATTTTATAAATTCAGTCTAATACCCCTAAAATACACCTTTTCAATCCATTTTGTCACTTATTTCATTTAGTCTTAATAATATCATATAACAAATTTAGTTTTTCAAGATTTCTATGACTTTTAGGAAATGGATCTTAGAAGGATAAAAATAAAAGGATAAGTAGATCACTTGAAAAATGATATGACTTTTATTCAACTTTATTCAATTTCATTTATTTATAAATTTTGATTTTAAAATGTGAAAGTCATATCACAAGTTATATAAAGTGATCATATCATGGTAGTTCAATAAAAAGTAAAAAGAAAATTGAGCATATCATGAAGTAGAGAATTGATATTTTATTTTGAGTTGATTTCTACTTCATGCAAATGATTGGATACTAATGAATAAGAGATTTAGGTATCCAAAGGAGACCAAGTGTGGTGGTTCCTTTGGGTACCCAAATATAACTTGTAGGTTTGTGGGTACTTAGTGATGAATGGGTCCTTTCATGTGAAGTTAATGTTTCATTTTTAATTTTGGGCCTCCATTCAAACTTTGGTTTAGTGTTATTCGTATATGTGAAATTTCTATTGTGATAATCTTTATATTGATGATTATGATTGTAATGATTATTGAAAGTATTGTTCATAGGAAATTTGTTCAATTTTAACTTTGAGTTGGGAGAAACATGATTTTGCAAGTAATGATGATTTTGATTTTGATTTACAAACACTTTGTGTTTCTTGCTCCCATTATTAGACTTAGTTAAGATGTTCATATTCATATTCAACTTGCTTTTAGATATTTCTTGATATTGTGAATTTGTATTTATAATTTTCATAAGCAAGTTGATTTTTGATTTTAATTCATCATTCTTGATCTTTAAATTATGTCTAGCTTTATTATAAGCGATTGTGCTATTTTTAAGAGAGGAAACAATTGAATCAATATGATCTTGATAGTTGTTTCTATATTCATCAAATGTTTCATCCATCTCTTTAATTTCAATTTTATATTCTTTACACATAGCACAATCATTTTCCAAAGATGAATTTTCTAAACATAATTTTTTATTTTGTTCTTTTATAAAAAGAAGTTCCTTTTCAAGTTCCATGCATTTTTCTTTCAAATCGTTAAATTCTATACAAGGTGTAATGTTTTAAACTAAGGAGCCTTGTGTAGAACTAGATAAATTAGAATTTGATTCTACATTAATTTTTGCCTTTAAATTTTTATTTTCTAGGCGCAAATGTTTATTAGCACTTTTTAATTTCTTAATTTTACGCTTTGTAGTTTGAAGCAATTGTAATGTAGAAATAGAAGTACAAAAGATGGGATTTGATTTCCTTACATTGCTTTCAGGAGAGGCATGATTTGAACATATAGTTTCTTTTACATCTTTTTGGCACTCCTCTTCCGAAGACATTACTTCTTCTTCTCTTCCATTTGATGTGTGCTCCATTGATCCGTCATGAGAGGAGCATTCTTGAAGACTTGTGCAAGCTTGCATATTCTCCGGTTCTTGTGATTGTTCCATACCTGTAGAAGGAGAATCATACATTTCTTCAAGAAATTTCCATACTTTGTATGCACTAGAAAAACAGTATATTAATTTTGAAATGTCCTGAGAGAAAGCACAGAAAATACTATTTAAAGCTTTTGCATTTAGGTGACATTCCTTTTTATTTGTTTCATCCGCTGGTCTTACTATTAATATATTCCATGCTTCGATATCTAAATTTTTAATAAACTTTTCAATTAAAAATTTCCACCCTTTATAATTTCTTCCTTCAAATAAAGGTGGTTTAAGAGATTTTTCTTCTTCATAAAAATTTACCCCACTAATAGAAGCGAGATCATGAGACACCATTATTCCTAGTTGTTAAGCCAATTGGAATAAAACCCCTCTGATACCACTTGTTGGATCGGTAGGCACCCTTAGAGGGGGGGGGGTGAATAAGGGTTTTAAAAAAACTTAAGTGATATTATGAAAAGCTTTGTAATAATGCAAGACAAGGACAATAAGAAGTCAAGTAAAACAAGTGAAATAAAGTAGAGACATGCTTTATTAATATCAAATATGGTTTTGCAAAAGTTGACTTCTATAATGCTAGAAATCGATGGCGATGAATAGTAAACTCTTTTTGTTTTCTATACCGACTCGTATCCCCACGAACCGGTTGACTTTAGCCGATCCTTCCCGGGATACAAACTCAAGCCGCTCTAGCCAACCCTTCCCCGGATATGGCCTCGAGCACCGCCTAGACCTACACTCGAGACCTAGTCGCCAACACGAGGCGAATTTCTGCCCTAATTCCTACCTAGACCTAGTCGCCAACACGAGGCGAGTTCACTAAATGATTACAGAAAAGATGTGAAATGAAAAGACAATAATATAAAAACTCCCTCTATGTGGATCTCTTGGAGAAGTAGACGAAGATGCAGAGTATGATCGTAGTCGATGCAGTCTTTTGTCACGATGATGACGCGTGTTGAAATCTTCTCCACGGATCTCCTTTAGTCTTTATGGATTTGTGGGAGTATCTCTCTGAACCTTCCTCTCTATGTTGTGGCACGAAGCTCTGGAATTCTCGATCTCAAGAGGATTAGGAAGATAGAGCCAAGAGGTCCTTTTTATAGACTTAGCGCTAGCGCCTGCGCTAGTGCTACCGCCGGCGCTATCCCATATTAGGACACATTCTACGCGGCAGAATCTTCAATCCGAGGAAACAATTTTCTCTTGCCTACTATGCTCCTCGCTATCGCCTGAACTATCGGATATCGCCTGACGCTATCTCCTTCTATAAGTTCTCCCGGCAATTGCGCTTAAGCAATCATTTTCGTCGATCAAAATTTCGTCGAACGGAGCAAATAGTTCGTCGAGCGAATTTTCATCGAACGCCGTTATGAGCATTTTGTCGAGCGCCGCTCACAGTAGGTCGAACAACAACTAGCGCCTGCGCTAGTGGGAGATTTGGATTTGATGGCTCAACTTTGGGGGCAACCTTCTTATGTAATCCTTGAGTCATGTGGACTTTGTTATCCTGCACACTTAAACACACAAGATCAAATACACATTGGATTTGTTATTCTCAAACCTAGGAGATGCGGAAGACCATGTTCCAAAAAATTCAACAATTTTAAATGTTAGACCAAATTCCTTTAATGTTTGTGGCATCCATTGTGCTTGTGCGCAATAACTTTCTAAGGCTATGTATTTGGCCTCGGCCGTGGAGAGGGCAACAAAATTCTGTTTCCTACTCGACCATGAAACTAGTGCTGGTCCGAGGAAGTGACAAGTGCCACTTGTGCTCTTGCGATTGAGTGAACAATCGACATCATTCGAGTCAAAATATCCATGGAGTGTGAATGTGTCGGTGTGTGGATACCATAGACCATGATTTTGAGTGCCTATAAGATACCTAAAGATATGTTTAACAACTTTAGAATGAGACTCTTTAGGATTAGCTTGACATCTAGCACAAAGTCACACCGCAAACATAATATCTGGTCTAGACACACTAAGATACAAAAGTGATCTGATCATACTCGATATACTGTTTGGTACACTGAAATGCCACTTTCATCTTTTCATAATTTGAGTGATGTACTCAAGTGAGTCTTAACTTGTTTCAAATTCTCAAAACCAAATCGCTTAAGCATATCATTTACATATTTCCATTGACATATAAAAATTCCATCAAATTTTTGAGAAATTGGAATTCCTATGAAATATGTCAATTCTCCTACTAGACTCATTTCAAATTCACTTTGCATCACATCTACAATTTCACCACACAAGAGTTCATTAGTCACACCAAAGATATTATCGCCAACATAGATTTATAAAATCATCAAATCGTGATTACTATGTTTCACAAATAGCGTGGTATATCCACACTCTCCATCCTAAATCCATTTTTCAACAGAAACAATGTCAGCATGCCGTACCATGCACAAGGTGCTTGCTTTAAACTTTACAAGGCTTTTATGAGTTTAACTACATGATTTGGATGTTCACCATTTTTAAACCCGGGTGCTTGCTCAACATACACCTCTTCTTTAATATAACCATTTAGAAACACACTCTTGACGCCGATTTGATATAATTTTATTCATTTGAAACTAGATTATGCTAAAAACATCCCAAATGGACTCAAGCCATGCTATCGGTGCAAAGGACTCCTCATAGTCTACTCCAACTTGAGAGTATCCTGAGAAAGTAACCTTGCCTTATTTCTTGTTATCCTAGACTCACCATCAAGCATATTTTTATAAATCCATTTAAACCTATTACCGGATGGTTACTAGGGCGCTCCACTAATGTCCCCACTTTATTCCGATCAATTTGATTCAATTCCTCGTTCACGGATATAAACCAAGACTCATCATTTAGCGATTCAGAGATGTTTTTGGGTTCTATTATGGATATGAAGCATAAATTTGGAAATGATTCATGCAAGGTTGAGCAAGTATTTACACCATGTGAAGGCTCTCCAATCACTAATTCTTGTGGATGTTGTTTCATAAAATTTAAAGTGCTTGAAGTCTTATATCCTTCAACATGATCAAGTTCAATGTCTACTTTCTCTCTCTCCACACTCTCCTCTCCAAATGGATTTACATCATCATCACCATTACTATTATTCAATCTAGGTACTTCATTTGGAGTATTTTCATTAAAGTGCACATGTATCGACTCTTCTACAACCAATGTTCTCTTATTATACACTATATATGCAAATCTCGAGGAAGAGTATCCTAAAATATGCCTAAATGAGATTTTTCATCAAATTTTAAATGATCCTTGGTGTTCAGAATGAAACATGGGCAACCGAAGACTCGAAAATAGGATACATTCAGCTTCTTTTCAAAGTACAACTCATATGGAGTTCACTTTAGGATTGGGCGAAGCATGGTTCAGTTCATTACATAGCTTGCAGTGTTAACCTCTTCAGCCCATAGATTTCTTGGTAAGCTATACTCGACTAGCATGGTGCGAACCAATTCTTGTAATGTCCGATATTTCCATTCCACTACTCCATTTGATGTGGTGTGCGCAGAGAAGAAAACTCGTGCAGAATTCCTGAATCGTTGTAGAAGATTGTAAAACTCTTATTCTCAAATTCTCCCCTGTGATCTGACCCTGTGGATTTTATTTTAAGTTCCATTTGATTTTGGATTCGTGTGCACATGGTGGAGAATTCACAGGAAGCGTCAGATTTAGAGGATAGAAAAATTGCCCAACAAAATCTATAGTAGTCAACAACTAAGACAAATGTATATCATTCACCTCCTAGACTATAAGAACTAATAGGGACAAAAAGGTCCATGTGAATCAACTTCAGTGGTCTAGAAGTGCTAACGTCATGCTTGCATTCAAATGACAATTTTGTGAACTTGCCCTTTTGACAGGGAGCACATAAAGAAGTCAAACTACCATTTAGTAGTGGAATACCACAGATTAGCTTTTCTTTCGATAGTTTGACTATATGTTTGCTCCCGGAATGACCGAGTCTCCTATGCCAAAGTTCTAGCTCCTCATTCTTAGCTACTAGGCATTTCAAATTAGATGCAGATAAGTCATCAAACATGATGGTATATACGTTGTGTATTCTAGGTGTAGTGAGCAACACATTATTCATTTTAGCATCAATAATTTTGCACGTGTTTGTAGTGGTTTCGAGTAACACATTCAACCCTTTGTCGCATAATTGACTAATGGAGATTAGATTATGCTTCAAACCATCTACATATAGTACATTTGAAATAGAAAACTGTTCATTACTTATGGTGCCGATGCCCCGAATTCTTCCTTTATTATTGTCTCCAAAGGTCACCATGCCTTCTTTCTTCTTCTTTATACTAAGGAACTTTTCTTCATCTCCTGTCATGTGTTTAAAACACCTAGTGTCCATGTACCACACGTTCTCCTTTTCCTTAGCCTGCCAACACACCTAAAAATAAGATGAGGGTAAAGATCTAGTTACCTAATATTGGGAACAATGCCCAACAATATTCCTGATTTGAAGAACTGCTCAGGTCAATGATAAAAGACAATGTATTTGATGGTATGCTCTATTTATAACTGTAGAGAATAGAATGTATGTCCAGTACTTCTCCAATCTCTCTAAGTCCAAAATCGTTGAGAAGGACTAGACATATCGTCGAATAAGTAAGTATATATTGTTGAGACTACTTGCAGAGATCAACATAAGGATTATGTCATTAATCGCTGTGACATTATGGATAACACAACGATATCATTGTGTCAACAAAATACACACGATGATATCCTTGAGAGAAAAAGAAGAATCAACCTAGTCGCAGTATCGTCGTGTCAATAAGTATCACACGACGATATCGATGTGAAGTCTGACACGATAAAGCTCTTCAGAAGACTTGAGTTAAGTATCCGGCTAAGTCGACGACATCATCGTAAAGAAGCCCTGTCATAAAGAAGACTAAGACAGATCACATAGAGATAGATTGCAGCTGAAGTGTTCCTTATCGTCTGGATGATCTCGACGATATCGACGATAAGTCAGGATACTCATGATGATATCAACAAGAAGACCTCAAGTCGACAAGATGTTCACAACGACATTGTTGAGATGACTACATGTCGTTGTGAGTGCCAATATAGCTGTGATATCTCATATCGTCGAGATATCCTTCTCAGAAGAAGTCTTAAGATGACTTGAAGAATTTTCTAAGTCCAAAATGGATCGGCGTGATGGCCAGCTCTGTCGTCGAGATGTTGCAAATATCATCAAGATAGACCAAGACATTTTGAAACGTGTTATCTGCATTTAATGCCGCCGCCTGATGGTCCAATCAGCGCATGCTGTTAAGTAATGGACCTCTGACATTTAAGGACATCTGAGTAGACCGTTAGACGGTCCCTCGGTCATATAAAAAGGATAAGTGTCTTCCATAAAATCAACACAGAGAATATATGAATCAATCAAACAGTAAAGATGGCCGTGTGAAGAAGAAACAATCTCTCAAGAACTAAAACACTCTAGCTCTCTGTTCTCAGAGTATCAGTCAAGCGACATCGACTGAAAATTTGTGTTCTAGATTGAAGAAAGGATTGAAGAGAAGCATGTGCTCTGCAAGAAAAGATCTATATCATTTTTTCTTCAAGTATAGAGGTCTTCAACATCTGGCCTAAGAAGAACTAGCCAGTATTTTCTTTACTGTGTTAAGTGTTCTTCAGTATTGTATCTTGTTGGATCGGTAGGCACCCTTAGAGGGGGGGGGGGGGTGAATAAGGGTTTTCAAAAAACTTAAGTTATATTTTGAAAAGCTTTGTAATAATGCGAGATTAAGACAATAAGAAGTCAAGTAAGACAATTGAAATAAAGTAGAGGCATGCTTTTTAATATCAAATAAGGTTTTACAAAAGTTGACTTCTATAACGCTAGAAATCGGTGGCGATGAAAAGTAGGCTCGTTTTGTTTTCTATCCCGACTCGCATCCCCATGAACCAGTGGCCCTAGCCTATCCTCCCCGGATTTGGCATCAAGTCGCTCTAGCCAACCCTTCCCCGGATATGGCCTTGAGCACCCCCTAGACCTAGCCTAGATCTAGCCGCCAACATGAGGCGAATTTCCGCCCTAAGTCCTACCCAAACCTAGTCGCCAACGCGAGGCGATTTCACTAACCGTTTACAAGAAATAAGAAATGAAAATAATTAAAAACTCCCTCTTGATGAACTTCTGAAGTTGGAGACGAAGATCCGATGTAGAATAAGCGTTGTAGAAGCAGACTTCGTTTGGATCCGGCGTGATGAGATTCTCCTTCAGAAGTTTGCCGAACTTTGGTAGGACATCAACTTTCGGCCAAGGTAGCCTCTAGAATTCTAGCACTCAATCTCTCTCTCTGATGTCTCTCTGAAACGAGAGAAGAGGGGTCCTTCTTATAGCCTCACCACTACCTCCTGCGCTAGTGGTACCGTCGGCGCTATCCCATTATAGGACATATTCTGCGCGGCAGAATCTTCAATCCGAGGAAACATTTCTCTCTTGCCTACTATGCTCCGCGCTATCGCCTGCGCTATCGGATACCGCCAGGAGCTATCTCCTTCTATAAGTACTCCCAGAATTTGGGCTTAAGCATTCTTTTCGTCGATCGAATTTTCATCGAACGCAGCTTACAGTTCGTCGAGCGAATTTTCGTCGAACGCAGTGATGAGCATTTCGTCGAGTGCAGCTTACAGTTCGTCGATCGAAAGCTAGCGCCTGCGCTAGGACTACCGCCAGCGCTAGTAGGAGTGTTGGATTTGATGGCTCAACTTTGGGGGCAACCTTCTTATGTAATCCTTGAGCCATGTGGACTTTGTTATCCTGCACACTTAAACACACAAGATCAAATACATAGGATTTGTTATTCTCAAACTTAGGAGATGCGGAAGGCCATGTTCCAACAAACTCCACCTTTTGATAATAACAAATCCATTAATGATAAATCAGAGCATTAATATGTAAGCATGATGAAACTTACTTGTGTGTGTGTGAAAGTGATGACTTAGGATAATTATCGATTTTAGCATTTAGAATTGCTCCCCCTAAATACATGCTCCCCCTAAGTGAATTCTCCCCTAATATGTAGGCTATCATCATAATTAAGCATGTTAGTTTTATATTTTGATAGCAGGTTATAATTTTCATGTTAGTTCTCCCCCTTTTGTTATTAGCAAAAGTGGGTAAGGAGACACCACTTAAAAGTTTATAATAAGATAAAGGCATGAACGAGCTTGTAGAGAAGGAAATGATAAGGAGTTTTAGACTAATTTTTATAGAGATAGATCAGAGTTTTTAGCAATATAACATTTTCAAGTATTATTATGTTGGTTCATCCCCTTTTTATATAAGAGTTTTAAGCATAAAAAAAATGTAATGATTTTTAAGTAACTAAACTACCCAGTAATATGTCTACACCCTAGCCCCGTACTAAGTGACGGATGAGCATGAGGAGCTGCATACATGCCGTAGGTTGGGGTTAGTCCCATATGCAAACACTAGAAAAACTCAACCCAGCACTCTTTCCCCCCAGTGCCTCGCAAGGCCCCACTGGAACCCTCCCCGGTTAAGGACAAGACATGACTTAGAGGTTAGGTTATCTAATGTCTACAACCCTACGCCCCCGCTATGGTGAGATATGTAATCATGGATAATAATTATTGGAAACATTTAAGCATTTTAAATCAAATTATAATTTCATAGCCAATGGTTTTAATATTTGAATTTTTAAAGAAAAGTTCACATAGCTAATCCCTTAATAAATCAGAGTTTTAGTATTACAATATTTTCATAGAAATAAATCAGAGTTTTTAGCATAAAAAAATTCTTGTTTAAAGCAACCAATATTAAGATGGCCCAACCACCCAGCAAAGCGATAATTGAGAGTTTGGAGAGATAGTCGGACTCACCGCCAAGTAAGGTGGTAATGATGAGTTTGGATAGAACACTTGGATAGAACACGTGGTGACAATTACTCATGACCAACTGAGGAACGTATTTGGATTGACTCAGCATCCAAATTGTTTGGAAATTGTTGAGAAGTTTATAGTAGATAGAGACTGGACTCAAGTGAATATGGTGCTGCATAATAGGGAATGCAGGAGTCTGATCTCCTCAGTGTCGTGAATCACAGTAGACGCCTTGGTTGTTCAAGATGTATTATGCCACACAATCATGCTGAAGTTGGGTGATACAACAAAAGTCACAGCACAACTAAGTTATGTCACCTATTTCATCTTAGAGGAAGAGAAATTTGATGTTGCAGATTTGTTACTTTCCTTGATTCGCTATTCATACAAGTTGCGTCATCCCTCCCGCCAGAGATATAACAACTTTGTTGGATCGGTCGACGCCCTTAGAGGGGGGGGGGTGAATAAGGGTTTTCAAAAACTTTATATTTTATTTAGAAAACTTTGGAATATTGCAATAATAAAACAAGAAGTCAAGTAAAATAAAAAAGAGAGACAAGATTTATTGAAATTAAATAAGTTTTACAAAACTTGATCTCAATGGCGCTAGAGATCGGAGGCTAATAATAAAAACTCTTTTTCGTTTTCTATACCGACTCGTATCCCCACGAACCGGTTGGCTTTAGCCGATCTCTCCCCAGATACGGCCTCAAGCCGCTCTAGCCAATCTATCCCCAGAAAGGCCTCGAGCACCCCCTATACCTAGCCTAGATCTAGTCGCCAACACGAGGCAAATTTCAGCCCTAAGTCCTACCCCAGACCTAGTCGCCAACATGAGGCGATTTCACTTAAACGATTACAAGAAAAGATGTGAAATGAAAAATACAATAATATAAATTCTCCCTCTATTTGGATCTCTTCGAGAAGTAGACAAAGACGCAGAGTATGATCGTAGTCGATGCGGTCTTTCGTCACGATGATGAAGCGTGTTGAAATCTTCTCCACGGATCTCCTTAAGCCTTCATGGATTTGGGGGAGTATTACTCTGAATCTTCCTCTCTCTGCTGTGGCATGAAGCTCTGGAGTTTGGGATTGTAGGAGGATTAAGAAGATGGAGCCAAAGCATCTAATTTATAGCCTTCATGCTACCGCCGGCGCTAGCGCTACCGTCGGCGCTAGCCCGGATTAGGAAACGTTTTGCGCGGCAGGATCTTCAATCCGCGGCAACATTTTGCTCTATGCCTCTTATGCGCCATGCTACCGCCAGCGCTAGTAGCTACCGACGGGCGCTTGCTCTTTCTAAAAACACTGCCAGAATCGCGCTAATCATCGCTAGCACTGGGCGCTATCGCTACCGCCGGCGCTAGTGAGCCTTTTCGAATTTTGGCTTCAATTTTGGGGCAGTCATCATGAGTCATCCTTGAGTCATATGGACTATGTTAACCTGCACACTTGAACACACAAGATCAAATACACATAGGATTTGTTATTCTCAAACCTAGGAGATGCGGAAGACCATGTTCCAACAAACTCCCCCTTTTGATAATAACAAATCCATTAATGATAAAACAAAGCATTAATAAATAAGCATGATGAGACTATACTTGTGTGTGTGTGAGAGTGATGACTTTAGGATAATTATTGATTTTAGCATTTAGAATTGCTCCCCCTAAATACATGCTCCCCCTATGTGAATGCTCCCCTAATATGTATGCTATCCACTTAATCAATCATGTTGGGTTTGCATTTTGATAGCGGATTATATTTATCATGTTAGTTCTCCCCCTTTTGCATTTTATCATGTTAGTTCTCCCCCTTTGTTATTAGCAAAAGTGGGTAGGGATGCACCACAGAAAAGTTGGATAATAAAGGTATGATCGAGCTTCTGAGTGAGAAGGAAATGATAAGGAGTTTTAGAGCCACTTGTTAGAATATTTTTTGTATAAATATATCAGAGTTTTTAGTTTGAGCAAAAGTAATGATTTCCCCTTTATATAAGAGTTTTAAGCATAAAAAAATAGTGATTTACAAGTAACCAATCTACCCAGACAATACGTCTACACCCTAGCCCCGTACTAAGTGACGGATGGGCATGAGGAGCTGCAAACATGCCGTAGGTTGGGGTGTTAGTCCCATATGCAAACACTAGACACACACTTAACCTAACACTCTTTCCCCCCAGTGCCTCGCAAGGCCCCACTGGAACCCTCCCTGGTTAAGGACAAGACATGACTAGAGATAAGGTTATCTAATATCTACAACCTTACGCCCCCGCTATGGTGATATATGAAGTCATATATAATAATTATTGGAACCATTAAGCATTTAAACCTTAATGATAATTTATAGCCTATGGGTTTTTATTTTTATTTGTCTTTATGAGAACACTCCCATAGCTATATTGAAAATTATGAATGAATCAGAGTTTGAGCATTGCGGAAGATTTCGAAAAAGACACATCATAATAAGAGTTCAAAAAGTAGATGTGTTTTGAGTTTCAAACTTTATAAAGATAAGAGTTATAGCATTTTTGGAAGAAAGAAACAACATCCTTTTAGCAATTAGAAACACAAAAGTAAAGTTTGATTTGAAATTCAATAATAAGAGGATGTTTTATATGCAATATTTCACTTGTTGGAGGAGTGTTTAGCATAAAAGTTTATATAGAGATAAATAAGAGTTTTTAGCATAAAAATGATATGCGTGTTAGAATAACTAATATAAATTTTACCAAGCAAGTCTACTACTTGTTTTTAAGAAAAAAATTGAGATTTAAGACTTGATATAAGCATGAAAGTGCAAGGTAAAAGTTATATGGTGATGATGCGGAAGATGTAATCAAGAATAATCCATAAAAAGATATATGAGTTTAATTTCAAAAAGAAGATGTTTATGTAAATCATGTTTCAATGAAAAACTTTTATGGTTGACAAACATAACCAATCATGAAATAATACTATCACAAAGAGATTACTACAATGTTATTTCAATTCACAATTTCAAATCATACAAAACATTATAGAAAACATGCTAGGTTATCTAGTGCATTTCATAAGCAAAGAGTGATATAGAATTAGCATTAGGATCCAATACTCATGAGAAGAAGTGTTATGAAAGATAATGATGTGCACATAAGTTTATTTTTTAGTAGAGTAAACACATGTTTTAATCAAAAATACAAGTAATATGTAAAGTAAAAGCACGATAAAACACAAATAATTTTACTTCCACTCACTTCAATGCACAAAAAAAATGTACAACTACCAAGGTGCTTTGCACACACAATGCTCATTAAGACTTATCAGGGTGCAGAGTAGTGCTTGGGGGATCACATAATTTTATTCTTGTTTTTTTATTGTGATCCGGTGTACTTAAGAATAAGTGGTTTTTATTTTGAAATAAAGATATGGTTTGCACAAGATACTTTATTATTCTTTCTAAGGTGCTCAACCTCACAACGCTTATTAAGACTTATCAGGAGGTTCAAGTAGTGCTTGGTGGAGATAACTTTGTTAAATTATTTCATGATTTTTGTTTTGTGCAAAGTTCTCTGAATACACTTGTTTTGCAAACCAATATAATTTATAAGAAAGATAACCACTTTTCTTAATTTGTAAAAGTGCAAATAAAGGTTGTGTAGGTAAGATACTTGTGCAATTTTAATTCATTGTACTATCACAAAACATACACAAGCATTCTTAGATTAAACACATATGTAGACAATGCCAAAAAGTGAGTGAATAAAGATCATTATCAAACATAAAACATTTACTCATACTTAGAGGCATGCTAAGCTTAGTTCTACACAACTTTTTCACAATAATTGATGCACATATTAATAGATATATCAGAGAATGATGAAAGCAATGTTCAAAGTAGTTTGAAAAGATAAATTGTAATATTATAGAAGTTCTAAATAATAGATTACATCATGCTTGATTTTCAATGAAGTTCATACAATATTTTTGATATTTCTAAAGAGTAATTTTTATTTAAAGTTTGAACTCATAAAATTGATCTTGGACTTCCCGAAGACTACCTTGTGAGAGGTTCGCCGGGTACTAGGTGATATGATGGGATGATAGCCCAAATCACCCTTTCGCAAGATACATAGAAAAGTTAAGTTCAGAAGAATAATTTTGATTCTTGTTTTTGTTTTATTTTATATTTTTGTAGTTGATTTTTACAAATAAAAGCATATTTTTGTAATTTTTGCTTTTGTAATTTTTATATTTGATTTTTGCATAAAGATGAACTTTAAATAAAGGAAATAACACAAGCGAAAAAACAAAACATATTTTTTGTAATTTGGTTTTTGTAGTTTTGTTTTGATTTTTCAAAATATAAAGAAACACAGAAGTGCAAAACTAAGTAGAAAATATAGATTTATATATTTTAAGGGATTTTTAGAAATTTAAAAAATACAGAAAAATGAACATGGACGCTAGCGCCCGCGGTAGCGCTAGCGCGGGAGACAGTGAACGATTTTTTGGATTTTAGAAATTTTGATTGGTGGCCTTGATTAGGTGTCCCAATAGTAGTTCCATGCTGAAGTTGCAGATTTTTAGGAGATGTTTTGGATGGTCCAAATTGCATGAAACGTTAGTGATTTCTTATATGACTTGACAAAATAATCATTGCACGAGATATATTTACTTATGTTTTCATTTTGACTTTTCTAAAGACTTGTGCTTATAACTTAAAAAAATAGGAAATGAAAACCCAAGATATCATGTTTGAACAAATCAAATATGCATGGTTTCAGTGAGCAAGGAGTAATGTTCACGCAAATAGTAACATGGATATGCCCTGACATATAAAACCTAACATAGATATAGATATTCTTTAGGTGACAATGTTAGTATGATAAATTTGAGATTAATGTTATGCCAAAGTTTGATTGTGTTTCAACTTAGAGACCTAGAATGGAGTGACAATTATATTTGATTTGATATCAAAATGATTTATAGGTCTAAACTAGAAATAAATCACAATACACACATAATACACCATAACACCAAGCATGGTAAACAATTATAATGTCAATTGTTATCATATAATTTGTGATAGTTGTTTATAGATGATTCTTGATATGAATTATGATTTTAGAGATGTTTAGCAAAGGATATCACTAGATCATGGTGGTGTTTGTGAATTCAATATTCATTATGAGGATAACTTCTTTCAACACATTTTAGTGATTTTCCTTTAATTAAGAATTTTGAATATATATGTGATTTTTTGATAGGTGAACAATAGTGATGGTTTAGATCATGTTTGACATCAAGGAGAGAACACAATATAATTTTTTGTTGTGAATAATGACACCCATATTGAAAGTTGAGCTTTTATTTAAATCTTGAATTTTCTTTTAGATCAAGTTATTTCACTAAACCACTTGTTGGTGACGGCTAGGAATCTTAATAGCCTAATAACCTGATTTAATTTGAAATATCTTATAGCAAATTTAGAGTTTGATTCATATGGATAATATAAGATATTTATAATAATAAAAGATAGGTCATACAAATATGATTTTTAATTTTGATCAAAAAATGATTTATAAACTCATTAAGCTTTATGAGATAAAATCATATTTCCAATACTATATAGGATGACCATGGCATGATAGTTTAAAAAGAACACAAAAAGAAAAAGATAGAAAAGACATTAAAGCACATCATGAAGTAGAAATTTGTGTATTTTATTTTAATTGATTTCTACTTCATGCAAATGATGGGATACTAATGAATAAGAGATTTAGGTATCCAAAGAGGACCGGGAGTGACGGTTCCTTTGGGTACCCAAATACATCGTGTTTTCTTTTGGGGAGATATGTTTGAATGGGGCCTTTCGTTTGACATTAATGTGTCATTCTTAAGTATGGGTTTCCATTCGTACCATGAAAAAAATGTAATTTTTGTTTTTCAAAGTTCCATAATCATTACTCTTGAATTTATTATATAATGGAAATTTGTTTTCGTTTGAATTTAAGTTGGGAAAAGAATGTGATGAATGGATCCTTGCATTTAAGTTTTCATTTTTTTCTTTTTGGTCTCCATTCAAGACTTGGTTTATGATTTCCAAAAGCTTTTTGTTTCCTATTCCCAATATTAGGTTTAAGTAAGGTATTCATATTTGTATTCATCTTGCTTTTGGATATTGTTTGATTTTGTGAATTTGTATTTACAATTTTCAAGTAAGTTGATTTTTGATTTTAATTCATCATTTTTAATTTTTAAATTATGTATAGCTTTATTATAAGTGATTGTGCTATTTTTAAGAATGGAAACAATTGAATCAATATGATCTTGATAGTTGTTTCTATATTCATCAAATGTTTCATCAATCTCTTTAATTTCAATTTTATATTCTTTACACTTAGCACAATCATTTATCAAAGATGAATTTTCTAAATGTAATTTTTCATTTTGTTCTTTTATAAAAATAATTTCTTTTTCAAGTTCCTTAAATTTTTCTTTAATATTATTGCAATCAAGACAAGGTTTTGTATTTTTAATTGAAGTGACATGAGTAAAGCTAGATAAATCAGATTTTGATACTACTTTAACTTTTGCTTTTAAATTTTTATTTTCTAAGCGCAATTTGCAATTTGCATTTTTTAGTTTCTTAAGTTTGCGCTTTTTAATTTGTAGCATTTGTAAAGTAGAAATGGAAGTACAAGCGATGAAGTTTGATTTCCTTACATTGCTTTTGGATGAGGGAGGATTTGAACATAATGTTCCTTTGTCTTCTTCTTGGCACTCCTCTTCCAAAAGTAAGATTGCTTCATCTCTTTCCTTTGATGTGTGCGCCATTGATTCCTCATGAGGAGGGCATTCTTGATGATTTGTGCACGCTTGCATATTCTCCGGTTCTTGCGATTGTTCCATACATTGCTTTTGGATGAGGGAGGATTTGAACATAATGTTCCTTTGTCTTCTTCTTGGCACTCCTCTTCCAAAAGTAAGATTGCTTCATCTCTTTCCTTTGATGTGTGCTCCATTGATTCGTCATGAGGAGGGCATTCTTGATGATTTGTGCACGCTTGCATATTCTTCGGTTCTTGTGATTGTTCCATACCTATAGATGGAGAATCATACATTTCTTCAAGAAATTGCCATACTTTATATGCACTTGAAAAGCAATATATCAATTTGAAAATTTCATTAGATAGACCGCAAAACAAATAGTGTTTAGCTTTTGCATTTAATTGAAGTTCTTTTTTATTTGATTCATTTGCGGGTCTTGCTATTGCTAAATTCCAAACTTCGATGTCTAAAGTTTTAATAAATTTTTCAATTAAGATTTTCCATCCTTTATAATTTGTCCCTTCAAATAAAGGTGGTGCAAGTGATTTTTTCCTCTTCACAAAAATCTCCCCCACTAGTAGAAGCGAGATCATGAGACACCATTATTCCCGGTTGTTAAGCCGATTGGAATAAAACCGCTCTGATACCACTTGTTGGATCGGTCGGCGCCCTTAGAGGGGGGGTGAATAAGGGTTTTCAAAAACTTTATATTTTATTTAGAAAACTTTGGAATATTGCAATAATAAAACAAGAAGTCAAGTAAAACAAAAAAGAGAGACAAGCTTTATTGATATTAAATAAGTTTTACAAAACTTGATCTCAATGGCGCTAGAGATCGGAGGCGAATAATAAAAACTCTTTTTTGTTTTCTATACCGACTCGTATCCCCACGAACAGGTTGGCTTTAGCCGATCTCTCCCCAGATACGGCCTCAAGCCGCTCTAGCCAATCTATCCCAAGAAAGGCCTCGAGCACCCCCTAGACCTAGCCTAGATCTAGTCGCCAACACGAGGCAAATTTCAGCCCTAAGTCCTACCCCAGACCTAGTCGCCAACATGAGGCGATTTCACTTAAACGATTACAAGAAAAGATGTGAAATGAAAAAGACAATAATATAAAAACTCCCACTACTTAGATCTCTTGGAGAAGTAGGCGAAGACGCAGAGTATGATCGTAGTCGATGCGGTCTTTCGTCACGATGATGAAGCGTGTTGAAATCTTCTCCACGGATCTCCTTAAGCCTTCATGGATTTGTGGGAGTATCACTCTGAATCTTCCTCTCTCTGCTGTGGCACGAAGCTCTGGAGTTTGGGATTGTAGGAGGATTAAGAAGACGGAGCCAAAGCATCCAATTTATAGCCTTCATGCTACCGCCGGCGCTAGCGCTACTGCCGGCGCTAGCCCGGATTAGGAAACGTTTTGCGCGGCAGGATCTTCAATCCGCGGCAACATTTTGCTCTATGCCTCTTGTGCGCCATGCTACCGCCAGCGCTAGTAGCTACCGTCGGGCGCTAGATCTTTCTAAAAACACTACCGAAATTGCGCTAATCATCGCTAGCGCCGGGCGCTATCGCTACCGCCGGAGCTAGTGAGCCTTTTCGAATTTGGCTTCAATTTTGGGGGTAGTCATCATGAGTACTCCTTGAGTCATATGGACTATGTTAACCTGCACACTTGAACACACAAGATCAAATACACATAGGATTTGTTATTCTCAAACCTAGGAGATGCGGAAGACCATGTTCCAACAAACTTGCCCCTGGGAGGCATCATACGACGGGTTATTCAGGTGATATACCCATCTATTGAAATAGGTTTTTACTTGACAGACTGCTTTCCTCCTATCTATAGTACCTCACACTTGTGAGCTACATCCCTCCCAGATGAGCCATCGACGTCTGCTCGACCACCACTCCGGCGAGGAGCGTCCTCTCGAGGGGCTCGAGATGATTCATTTGAATCTTTTTGAGAAGAAATGGGAGAGCGGATGACAAGAGTGGAGAAAGATGTTTCTGGTATAAAGAAGATGGTGAAGTTCATGATCAAGGCATTAAAGCTAAAACCATCTACACCGGAGCGAAGGGAGTGGGACAACCCAGTAGAGGAACCACTGCGCCATTCGATTCAGAGGACTCGCAGAAGACAATCCCCAAGTCCTAGTGTGGAGGAGATAAATGAGGAAGAGTAGTGGAATAGGAAGGACCTGATGGGAACAAGTTTTCAATTTTGTAATAATACAAGAATTTGAACACATGATTTTGGATGCTGTTTGCTAGCGCAGGCATTACCAGCTAGCGCTAGCGCTATCCATAATATTTCATTTTGTTGTTTCTGGATGTTTGAATGTTTTTCTCTGGTCCTTCTTTGGGAGTTTTTAAAGATTTTGTTTTACGTTTTATTTATAAATTTTGAAGTCATGAAGTGGAGATGTTTAGGCAATTTTAAGATCATATGTAGTATATATTTGAAATGGTTAGAGATTTTAATACCACATAGTAATTTTGAATTCAATTGTTGATAAATGGTGTCTATATATGTAATGAATATAGGAATAATAGATAGGTCACCAAAATAAAAAATGATTTTGAATTTTGATTAATTTGATTTATAACCATATTAAGTTTTAAGAGTTAAGATCATATTTCCTATAAGAGGTGACTAGCTTAAGACAAATAATAAGTTAAAGCATATCATGAAGTAGAATAATTGATACTTTAATTTTTTTTTGTTGATTTCTACTTCATGCGTTTAGTGATACCTAATGAATAAGAGATTTAGGTATCCAAAGGGGACCAAGTGTGGTGGTTCCTTTGGGTACCCAAATATATCGTGTAGGTTTGTGGGTAGATATTGATGAATGGGTCTTTTCATTTGAAGTTAATGTTTCAGTTATAATTTTGGGCCTCCATTCAAACTTTGGTTTAGTGTTATTCTTATATGTGAAATTTCCATTGTGACAATCTTTATATTGATGATTATTGAAAGTATTTTTCATAGGAAAGTTGTGAACATTTAATTTTATGTTGGGAGAGGATTGATGTTGTAAGTGATAATGACGATAGTATTTTGGAATTTCATTTTCAATCTTTTGAAGTTTTTTATTTCCATTGTTTGGTTTATTCATATTTTGAGAAATTATATTTAACTTGCTTTTGGAGTTTGCTTGATATTGAGAATTTTTCTTTAAGATTTCCTTAAGCAAGATAATTTTAGTTTCTAATTCATTGTTCTTAAGTTTCAAATTATGTCTAGCTTTATTATACGCAATTGTGCTATTTTTAAGAGTAGAAACAATTGAATCAATATGGTTTTTGTATTCATTTCTGTATTCATCAAATGTTTCATCCATCTCTTCAATTTCAATTTTATAACTTTTGCATGTAGCACAATCACCTTTTAAAGATGAATTTTCTAAAGATAATTTTTCATTATGTTCTTTTATACAAATAATTCTTCTTCAAGTTCCTTGAGTTTTTCCTTAATATTATTACAATCCAAATAAGGTTTTGTGTTTTCAAGTAAAGGACAAGATGGTGAAACCACATCACAATTTGATTCTAAATTAACATTAGCTTTTAACCTCTTATTTTCTAAACATAATTTTTATTAGTAATTTTCAATTTCTTGATCTTACGTTTAGCCATTTTTAGTATGTTGAAACTAGAGATGGAAGTTATCACACAAGAAGAAGATTTAGACTTTCTTACAGCGCTTTTGGTAGAGGCAAAATGTGAGCATGAAGTTCCTTCGTTATCTTTTAGGCCTTCCTCCATCATAGTTGAATTTTCATCTTCTTTTTCTCTTGATGTATTACTCTCTTTTTCCAAGTTAGTTTCCATGATTTCCATGGCTTTGCTACGAGAGAGATCTTCTTGAATAGTAGTGGATACTTGTATGTCTTTCTCCTCCTGTGTTTGTTCTGTACCTGCGAGAGGAAAATCAAACATTTCTTCAAGAAATTGCCATACTTTGTATGCACTAGAAAAACAATATATTAATTTGAAAATTTCATTTGATAGAGCACAAAAAAAATAATGTTTGGCTTTTGCCTTTAGTTGACGTTCCTTTTTATTTGATTCATCTGCAGGTCTTACAATGGCTAAATTCCTCACTTCGACATCTAGAGTCTTAATAAATTTTTCAATTAGAATTTTCCATCCTTTATAATTTGTTCCTTCAAATAAAGGTGGTTTAAGAGATATTTCTTCTTCACAGAAATTTGCCCCACTAGTAGAAGCAAGATCATGAGACGCCATTATTCCCAGTTGTTAAGCCGATTGGAATAAAACCCCTCTGATACCACTTGTTGGATCGGTAGGCTCCCTTAGAGGGGGGGGGGGGTGAATAAGGGTTTCAAAAAACTTAAGTTATATTTTGAAAAGCTTTGTAATAATGCGAGATTAAGACAATAAGAAGTCAAGTAAAACAATTGAAATAAAGTAGAGACATGCTTTATTAATATCAAATAAGGTTTTACAAAAGTTGACTTCTATAACGCTAGAAATCGGTGGCGATGAAAAGTAGGCTCTTTTTATTTTCTATCCCGACTCGCATCCCCACAAACCGGTGGCCCTAGCCTATCCTCCCCGGATTCGGCCTCAAGTCGCTCTATCCAACCCTTCCCGGATATGGCCTCGAGCACCCCCTAGACCTAGCCTAGATCTAGTCGCCAACATGAGGCGAATTTTTGCCCTAAGTACTACCCAGACCTAGTCGCCAACACGAGGCGATTTCACTAACCGTTTACAAGAATAAGAAATGAAAATAATTAAAAACTCCCTCTTGATGAACTTCCAAAGCTGGAGATGAAGATCCGCTGTAGAATAAGCGTTGTAGAAGCGGACTTCGTTTGGATCCGGCGTGATGAGATTCTCCTTCAGAAGTTTGTAGAACTTTGGTAGGACATCAACTTTCGGCCAAGGTAGCCTCCAGAATTCTAGCACTTAATCTCTCTCTCTCTCTCTGATGTCTCTCTGAAACGAGAGAAGAGGGGTCCTTTTTATAGCCTCAGCGCTAGCGCCTGCGCTAGTGGTACCGTCGGCACTATCCCATTTTAGGTCACATTCTGCGCGGCAGAATCTTCAATCCGAGGAAGCATTTCTCTCTTGCCTACAATGTTTTGCGCTATCGCCTGCGCTATCAGATACCGCCAGGCGCTATCTCCTTCTATAAGTACTCCCAGAATTTGCGCTTAAGCATTCTTTTCGTCGATTGAATTTTCGTCGAATGCAACTTACAGTTCGTCGAGCGAATTTTCGTCAAACGCAGTGATGAGCATTTCGTTGAGCGCAGCTTACAGTTCGTCGAGCAAAAGCTAGCGCCTGCGCTAGGACTACCGCCGGCGCTAGTAGGAGTGTTGGATTTGATGGCTCAACTTTGGGGGCAACCTTCTTATGTAATCCTTGAGTCATGTGGACTTTGTTATCCTGCACACTTAAACACACAAGATCAAATACATAGGATTTGTTATTCTCAAACCTAGGAGACGCGGAAGACCATGTTCCAACATATCTTACTCATTCTCTGTAGAGCTTGAGGGACTGAGTTGTAGGGCATGAGGACCTGAGTTATAGGGCTTGAGGTCCTGAGTTGTAGGGCTTCAGGACCTGAGTTGTAGGGTTCCTGGAACCTAAGGTAGGATCTTAGAAGGATCTGAGCTATAGGGCATGTGTGCCTGAGTTGTAAGATCTGTGGAGTAAATATGAGATTTGGTGGAAGTTGTTGACTCTAGCACACTGCTAGATAGGTGCAGAGGGACAATGGACTACTCAAGGCATATTGTCTTGAGGAACCACTATAAATCTGGTGTTCTTGTGTGCTGTGATTGTCTGGTGTGTTGTGGTCTATTATATTTGCTTTACTGCATAAGATTTAAAAAGCCATATCACCTATTCCCCACCCCTCTAGTTGATAGTTCCATTTATAACAAGTGGTATCAGAGGTAGGTTGATCAAAAGTAACATAACAGTCAGATCTAGATCTTGGAACTATTCCCTATGGCTGGAAGTGATCAGTACAGAGAAATGAGATCCATGAAGCTCCCAACCTGCACCAAAGAAAACTTTCCCATTTGGAAAGAAAGGGTCAGACTATTCATGGAAGCTGCAGACCCCAGAGTCTTTGTGGCTGTTCAAGAGGGATCCTTCATACCCATGATTGCATCTACCATTGATCCTAACTTAAGAGTGCCAGAGAAATATGTTGGCATGACCAAGGATGAACTTGCTCTGGTGGGCCTTGATAAGAGGGCTCATAACATTATTGTGAGTGCCATTGATGTCTCAACCCTCAAAACTCGTATTCACTGCAAAACTGCCAAAGAGATGTGGGACTCCTTGGTTGTCTACATGGAGGGGACTGAAGAAGTGAGGGATGACAGGAAATCCCTCCTAAATCAGGAGTATGAAGCCTTCAAGCAAAGCAAGAATGAAAATATCTCCAACTACTATGAGAGATTTTTCAAGATAGTAAATGATTTGAAAATCTATGGAAGGGGAGTTCACAAACTCCGACCTAAATGACAAATTCCTTAGATCCTCACTAAGGAATGGGATATCAAAATTTGTGATATCAGGGAATTGGGTCAACTGGGCAACATGGAGCCCAAAAACCTATATGGGAAATTGTTGTCTCATGAGCTTCAGCTCGGCACCAAAAAAGCTGAAGAAGAAAGCTCAAGGGAGAGCACCAGAGAAAGGTCCATGGCCCTCAAGGCTGAAAGCTTGAGGAGAACCAAGGACGAGACTCTTGCAATTCAGGATAGCTTAGAAAGCAGTGAAGCTTATGTTGCCAGCACATCAAAATCTGAAAACACTGATATAGAACTGGCTCTCTTCTCCAAACAGTTCAAATAGCTAATGTCTAGAAGGAGAAGAGACAACAATAGGTCATCCTCTTCAAGCTCCAGAAGATCTGGTCAACATGACAGACATAAATCTTCAATGGAGGAAAAGTATAAATCTAAACCTAGTAAATTTGATTTAACTAACACAGTTTGCTATTGTTGTAAGAAGACATGACATATTATTGCTGATTACCCCTCCAAGATTAGGGAATCAAAGAATTATGAAGATAAAAGAAGTTCAAGGGACAAAAATAAATCAGAGAAAGGATTCATAGTAAAGAAAGTCAGAACCCCTAAGTGATTCTGATTCAATCTCTTCAGAAACTGAGGATGAAGCTCTTATTGTCCTGATGGCCATAAATGATGAAATCCAGGATGAGAACAACTCTCTATGGAAGGTACTTATCAGAGCTCCTTTGTCTGCCTTTGATTCTAAATCATCGGCAGATTCTTTGCTTGATGATGAAAGTGAGTCTGCTCACAACATCACATACTCAAGATCCCCACATGAGGATGAATCTGAATTAATACAGCAATATAGAGCTCTATGGGAGGCTTTTAAGAAAAGCAAGAAACTCCTTAGAGTTTAGTCTTAGGAGTTGGCATCCCTAAAAACCCCACTCTGAGATCCAGGGGTCAGCTGAGAAGCTGACTTCTATGAGCAAAGAAGTGGACAAATTCAAGGAAGCCACAAAGCTCAAAACTGTGAAATTGGCTCAGAAGAACAAGGTCATCAAGGACCTTGAGGAAATGCTGCTGGCTGAAATGAGAATTGTTGCCCGCTTCTCAAAGCGCAAGACTGTCCTTCCTATTATTGACAGTTTTTCTGCACCATTCAGAGCTAGTGTAGGATTTAATAAGGAGACAGTCAATGGCAATGCTTTTGAAGCTCAACCTTCATTTAAGAAGGTGATGCTGGCATCAAATATCTTTAACCAGGAATCTTCATATGGTCATTTGACCAATGCTTGCTCAACAAGTGGTAGTAAGCCCTCTACCTCAAATAGAAGAGAAGGCTTTGGGCTGTGCTCTTAAAGCACCTCATGAAGATATTCAAATAAAGAATCCTGGTCCTTTTGTCCATGGAGCTGTAGCAGCTGTACCCAAAAGAAAGGCAAATGCAGTTCCCACCAAGCCTGTTCCCAAGAAGGTGAACCAAAGGTGATGAGACCAGCTCCTCCACACACTCACACTTATGAGGTTCACCAAAGACCTGCTAGACCAGTTGTCTTCACTCCTACTCACCAACATTGCCATCTGACTCAAATGGTGAGGCAGAAGAGAAGATACAACAAGTATAAGTGCTGGTGCTATGGGAAAGTTGGTCATTTTGCATTGGACTGTTGGTTCAAACCAACAGTGCCAAGAGCAAGAAAAGTGCAAACCACTTAGAGGTTTGATCTTCTAGCTTGTCCCCCTAATAGTGACCAAGAACCCAAATCCAATTGGGTACCTAAGGTATAGTGATTTTTTTGCAGGTATGTCCAAAGACCAACCAATCTACCATTTGGTATTTAGACAGTGGATGCTCTAGGCACATGACTGGAGTAAGGAGTTATTTGAGAAACTTCACCCCTGTGGAGAATGTACCTACAGTAATATTTTGAGGTTCAGAAAAAGGGGTGACAAAAGGTTATGGTAACATTTCTAATGGCTTAGTCAACATCACAAAGGTAGATTTTGTGGAGGGATTGAATCACAATCTCATAAGCATAAGTCAACTTTGTGATCCAGGTTTTGTTATTGTTTTCTACAAGGATAAGTGCTTAGTTAAGAAGTCCTTAGATTCTTAGGCTACCTTAACAGGCACTAGGAGTGGAAATATTTATTGTCTTAATTTCTTTCACTCAAATTCTTCTATGCCAATGTGTTTTGTGGCTAATGAGAAAAAGGCTCTCTGTGTTCAATGACACAAGAGACTTGCTCACATTAATTACAAAACCATAAGCAAGCTTTTCTCCCAAGACCTAGTTAGAAATGGACCCAACATTAAGTGCAATAAAAAAGTCCCTGTCAGGCATGCCAACATGGCAAGAAAACTAGGACCAGCTTTAAGAGAAACTCTAATAAAGATTCTTCTAGATGCCTATTTATGTTACACATGGATTTATTTGGTCCTATGTCAGTTCACAGCTTAGGTGGGAAGGCTTATACCCTTGTAGTACTTGATGACTATTCAAGGTTCACTTGGGTGTTCTTCCTTAAAAAGAAGTCAGTTACCTTAGACAACTTAAAGAACTTTGTCAGGCAGATCCAGAATGAAATGAGTTGTACTGTGGTCAAGTTTAGAAGTGACCATGGTACTTAATTTCAATTAGGATCCATGACAGAATTCTGCCAAGAGCTGGGTATCTCCCAAGAATTTTACTCATCTATAACTCCTCAACAAAATGGAGTTGCAGAGAGGAAATAGAACCTTAATAGAGGCTAGTAGGACAATGCTGAGTGACTCCACTCTACCAAAATACTTCAAGGCAGAGGCTGTCAATACAACTTATCGTGTGATAAATAGGACCTCCATCATAAAAGACCACAAGAAAACTCCCTATGAGTTGATGAAAGGCAGAAAACCCATCTTATCCTATTTCAGAATCTTTGGTAGAAAATGCTATGTACTTAACAGTGGGAAATCCAAGCTAACTAAGTTTGCTGAGAAAAGCAGTGAAGGTATTTTTGTTGGCTACAACTCCTATAAAAAAGTTTATAGGGTGCACAACATCAATACCCAAATAGTAGAAGAATCTTTGCATGTTGTTTTTGATGAGACTAGCCTTATTCATAAGGGATGGTCTAGTTTATTAGTGAATGCAGGCACAACAGAGAAAATGTAAAAGCTATCCATTGAAGACAAGGCTGAAACTTCAGTGAAAGATAAAGACCATTCATTGGCAGTTAAATTGGAAGAACATGTTGTGGAAGGCTTGGATACAGTAGAGAAGAACAACCTAAAGAACCTGCCACAGAAGAAATCCCTAGAAGACTGTCAGCTTCCCTTAAACATGCCAGGCATCATCTCAAGAGAAAATTATAGGAGATGTCAATCAAGGAGTGCTAACAATGAGCAGGGCATTGAATGAAGCATTAAACTTAAGATTTCTCTCTCAAATTAAACCCAAGAGATTTGAGGAAGCAAATTTGACCCATTCTGGATTGCAGCAATACAAGAGGAACTAAATCAATTCAAAAGATGCAAAGTGTGGAAGTTAGTTCCCATACCCCAAGGACACAATATTATTGGAACCAAGTGGGTCTATAGAAACAAGTTAGATGAGAATGAGGTAATTACAAAGAATAAGGCAAGTCTAGTTGCAATGGGTTATAGACAGGAGGAGGGCATTGACTTTGATCATAATTTTGCTCATATTGCAAGATTGGAAGATATCAGATAATTCTTGGCCTATGCAGCACATAAAGGATTCAAAGTCAACCAGTTGGATATCAAGTCAGCTTTTCTGAATGGATACCTCAAAGAAGAAGTGTATGTAGAACAACCATCAGGTTTTGTTGATTCTAAACACCCTGGTTTTGTTTACTTTCTTAGAAAAGATTTATATGGTTTGAAACAGGATCCTAGAGCCTCGTATAAGATCTTGTCAAGCTTTCTCATTGAGAACGAGTTCTCAAGGGGGAAGATTGATGAGACATTGTTCCTTAGGGAAGTAAAGGGAAGATTTTGCTAGTGCAAATCTATGTGGATGCCATTATTTTTGGCTCTACAAATGACAATCTCTTCAAGAAGTTTGCCAACTTAATGCGGGGAAAGTTTGAAATGAGCAGTATGGGAGAACTCAAATCCTTCCTAGCTCTCCAAGTGAAGCAATCTGAAGATGGTATATTCATCTCACAGACCAAATTTAGTAGAGAACTAGTTAAGAAATTTGGATTGGAGAGTGCTTCTTGTATGAAGACTCCCATGGGATCCAATGTGACTCTGGACAAGGATGAAAAGGGAATACCTTTTGATGAAACTAAGTACAGATGCATGATTGGGTCTTTGCTTTACCTAACTGCTAGTAAGCCTGATATAATGTTTACCACATGTGTTTGTGCTAGGTATCAGGTGAGCCCCATTGAATCTCATCACTCCTCTGTCAAGAGGATCTTAAGATACCTGAAGGGTACACCAAATCTTGGCCTATGGTACCCTAGGAATAATGGGTGTGAACTAACTGGCTATTCAGATGCAAACTATGCAGGATGCAACGAAGATAGAAAGAGTACTTCATGAACTTGACAATTCCTTGGAGGAAGACTGATTTCATGGAGAAGTAAGAAGCAAACTAGTGTAGCAATCTACACAACAGAATCAGAATACATATCTGTTGGGAGTTGCTGTGCTCACCTACTGTGGATCCAGCATCAGCTTGAAGACTACAATTTGAAGATGACCAAAACACCCCTGATTTGTGACTCTTAAAGTGTTATCTCAATTGCTAAGAACCCTGTCTCACATAGCAGGACTAAGCATATTGAGATCATGTATCACTTCATTAGGGAGCATGTGGAGAATGAAGATATCATCCTTCAGTTTGTTCCCACAGATAAACAAGTGGCTGATATATTCACAAGGCCCCTAGATGAAGCAAGTTTAACTTCTTCAAGTTCCAATTGGGGATATTAAACTTAGAGTAATCTCTAACTCATTTTTAACTTTACATCATTCATTTGTTGTCACAGATAACATGCATGCTAAGTGTTGCAGGAGCCTCTCAAGAAGTGCTGAAAATTACCTAAGTCAGATAAGTATCTGATGATTGTCTGAACGACATAATCAGATGTCTCAACGACATTGCACAAATCTCAATGACAAATGGACTCCGTTGGAAGGATGCATGGCGGTGACAAGTATTGACTGCAAAATGGCGTATCGTCAAAATAGAATCCAGCTACTTAACGCTTTTTTGGATCATTCAATAAGAGCCGTCTGATGATTTATTAATCAAATCATCAGTACAAACAAAAAGGTACCCTCCCCTTCATGTACCTTTACTATAAATAGGATGAATGCTTAGGACAAAATTACACCTTCATTTGCCCTAAGTCAACTCTGCGACAAAACCCCGTTATGTATCCAACACTTGTTCGTTCTCGCCATTCTGATTCAATGGCTCTCAAGAAGGAAGAAGTCTCCATCATTTCTAGTTGTAAGCTGCAAAGAGAAGGATTGAACTCCTACTCTAAAGAAATCAATTCGGTTATCGGTCTGCTAGAATCAGTCGGACTGGAGTATCTGCTCTGTGAGCCTTGTGTTCTAATGAACAGAGAGCTCCTGGAGTTCTTTGAGCAAGCTAGGGTTACTCATTCTGAAACTGCATTAAAGTCGATGGTGGCTGGTAAGATGATAAATGTGTCAGCCAAAAGCTTGGGAAAAGCATTGAGACTGCCCAGACTAGAGGCAGAAGATGAAGAGGAAGGACTGACTGCTGAAGACTTTTCTGGAGTATATTCCTTGTGTAGGCATAGTGGAAAGACCTATGGGTGTATAAAGAGAGCAAAGTTTAATCATAAAGGAAAACTCCTAGCTGATATCATGGGGAAGGTTCTTTTTTGCAAGCCTGGTTCTCATGATAGGATTTCCAAGGAGATGTTTGAAGTGATGTGTAGAATAATTCTCTCAAAGAAGATTGACTGGAGAGAATTCGTGTTTTAAAAGATAAAAAGTAGACTGAAGACCCCTTCTTATGGAAGAGTTTTGCCTCTCTTCCTTTTGAATTCTCTTGGGGAAGTGCTGAAAAGAAAGATGGGAGTGCCTCTACATTACTCTAAGAGGTTGGACTCTAAGATGTTGGACAGGTGGGATAGAGTCATATCCAAAACACCTACAGATGTTCCTACAGTACAGAAAGAGAAGAAGAAGAAAGCTGTACAAATTGTTTAATCAGAGGAGGAGTCCTCAAGTAGTTCTGAGGAAGAAGGAGCCCCATCCCTACCAAACCCTGCTCTAATAGAGGGGGAGGTATCTCTTAGTCAAGTTATCCTAGAAACACTGGATGAACCTACTAACACAGAGGTTTTTGAAGAGTGAAGAAGCCCTATTCAGGGAGGTGATCCAGTTGAGGGGGAGTCCCTACTTGGGAGCTCAGCCAAGATACTAAAGTTGTTGAGGTGGAGACCCATTTAGGGTGCTCTACCCTAGTTGATCAGGGTGAAGATCTTGCTGCTGACCAGACTGGAACTTTAGCTCAAGCAGAAGTCCAGGAGACAGTTGTTCTAGAAGTTGAGCAGCTGAGCAGCTTCCAGTCAAAGAGCCAGAGAAGGAAGAAGGCAAGGAGCCAGAAGTTGTTGTAGGTGAAGGACCCAATAGTGGGCTTGACCTAGTTCTATTCAAAGGAAAGGGAGTGCTTCTAGAAGGAGAGCTGGTGCAAATAGACTCTCCTAACCTTCAGGGTAATGACAGTCCTCCTGAAAGTGCTCCTGAGGTGAATGCTGCTGGAACATCTACTGAATCGTCAGGTTCATTATTCCATATGATATCAGCACTGCTGAATGCTCAGGGGGAGATGATGGAAAGGTTCATTCTGAAGACCATGTATGATTTAAGGAAGGAGATGAAGGCTGAGCTGCAGGTTGTAAAAAATGATATGCATCATCTAAACACACAACATGCTCATTTTCTTCACATGGCAGCACAAACAATGGAAAATCTTGGTGAACAGATAAACTTCACCAGGCAGTCAACTTAACAAATCATTCAGAATCAGTCAACTATTTTAGGAAACATTGAGCATGCATTTCAATAAGTGGTTGGGTTCATGAATAAAGATTGAGAACTTATTCTGAACAAAGTGAACTTGAACACTAAATCCCTAGATGGTCATTTGCTGGAAGTAAGGAACAACCTTGATGAGGCTGAACAACACCTACTTGAAAGGATCAATTTGGTACAAGTATCCTTAGATGATCATATGGTTGCAGAAGTCCTAAAGGGGGAGAGGGAAATAATAAACGGAGGGTACAATCAGGCTATGTCGACTGTAAATCAAGTGGAGCAAGACTTTCAAAAGCCTCCCTCTATTATTGAAGGACAGAACCCTCTGAAAGCGCTGCCTTAGAAGAATATGTTGTTGAGGCTGGAGAATCCTCCACATAAGGAAAAGGAAAAGAACTCAGAGCAAGAAGTACAGACAGAAGAGACTATTGCAAATAGAGCAGGATCCACAATTAGGCGGGTGGAGTCCTACCTCTAGGAACCTTATTTCATATTCTTGGATGGAATTTGGATATCCCCAAGATGGCTCAGAGAGAGTGTATTATTCTGCTAACTGGAATCTACACTTGAGAAATGAGGAAAGAAGAAGGAATCACAAGCTGACTTTCCCTTATTGTCCTCCTGCTTCTCCAAAGAATATACCCAAGCCAATCGGTTTCTATGAAAGGCAGAAGAGGAAAGGCAAAGTGAGCAGCAACATGAATTGAAGATTATTTCTCTAGAATGTTTCGTCTGGAAAATTGACTTGGGCAAATGAATGTGAAAATGTTTGTATTAAGAAATTTTATTATACTTATACAATGCTCGTAGTTGAATCATTTCATGTTGTCCAATCATTGAAGTGAGTTATGGCTTCTTCAAGTAGGGGGAGATTGTTGGGAAGAATGCACAACAATGTTCCTGATTTGAAGAAGTACTCAGGTCAATGATAAAACACTGTGTGTTTGATGGTATGCTCTATTTATAACTACAGAGAATAGAACGTATGTCCAGTACTTCTCTAATCTCTCTAAGTCGAAAATCATCGTAAAGGACTAGACATGTCATCAAATAAGTATGTATACATCGTTGAGACTACTTGCAGAGATCAGCAGAAGGATAATGTCATTAATCGCTATCACATTATGGACAATACGATGACACATTGTGTCAACAAAGTACACACGATGATATCATTGCGAGAACAAGAAGAATCAACCTAGCCACAGTATCATCGTGTCAATAAGTATCATGCGATGATATCGTTGTGAAGTCTGGCATGATGAAGCTCCTCAAAATACATGAGTTACGTATCTGGATAAGTCGATGACATTAGTGTAAAGAAGCCCTGCCGTCGAGAAGACTAAGACATATCTCATAGAGACAGTTTGTAGCTGAAGTGTTCCTTATCGTATGGATGATCCCGACGATATCGACGATAAGTTGGGATGCTCATGACGATATCGATGAGAAGACCTCAAGTGGACAAGATGTTCACAATGACATTGTTGAGATGACTACATGTCGCTGTGAGTACCAGTATAGCTATGATATCTCATATCGACAAGATATCCTTCTTAGAAGAAGTTTTAAGAAGACTTGAAGAATTGTCTAAGTCCAAGATGGATCGGTGTGACGACCAGCTCTATCGTCGAGATGTTGCTAATATCGTCGAGACAGACCAAGACATTTTGAAATGCGCTGTCTACCTTTAATGTCGCTGCCTGATGGTCCAATCAGCGCATGACGTTAAGGAAAGGGCCTCTAACACTTTAAAGGACATCTAAGTAGACTATCAGATAGTCCCTCGGTCATATAAAAAGGATAAGTGTCTGCCCTAAAATCAACACAGAGAATATACGAATCAATCAAACAGTAAAGACGGTCGTGTGAAGAAGGAACAATCACACGAGAACACATACACTCTAGCTCTATGTTCTCTAATTATCAGTCAAGCGACATCAACTGAAAAACTGTGTTCTAGATTGAAGAAAGGATTGAAGAGAAGCCTGGGCTCTGCAAGATAAGATCTATATCATTTTCTCTTCAATTCCTGAGGCCTTCAACATCTTGCTTCAGAAGAACTAACCAGTATTTTCTTTACTATGTTAAGTGTTCTTCAGTATTGTATCTTATTCATTCTCTTTTGGGAATTAGGGCCTAAGTTGTAGGGCTTGAGGGCCTGAGTTGTACGGTTCTTGGAACCTGAGGTATAATATTGAAGGATCTGAGTTGTAGGGCTTGAGGGCCTGATCTGCAGGGCCTGTGTGCCTGAGTTGTAATATCTGTGGAGTAGATATGAGATTTGTTGAAGGTTGTTAACTCTAACACATTGCTAGATATGTGCAGAGGGACAGTGAACTACTAAACATTGTCTTGAGGAACCACTATAAATATGGTGTTCTTGTGTGCCGTGATTTTGTGATTGTCTGGTGTGTTGTGATCTATTTTATTTGCTTTTCTGCATAAGATTTAAAAACTGCCATATCACTTATTCCCCCCTCTAGGTGATTGTTCCATATATAACACCCAAGTTGTTCCACCCACAGTGTAGGTAGAAGACTTGGGTACCAAGATTTGCAATTCTTTATTTAGACCTTTCTTCATACATGAGCCGGAAGTATGAGCAAACCTTTTGCATTTGGCACACTTGGTATAAGCGGTGGAAGCCTCCCTTTGTGTTCTGGCTGTGCTTACGCTTGAGGAAGGGGACGTGCTTTCATAGCTGGCAGATTTATTATTTGTTTTCTTATTTTGAAATTTCTAGTTTGCTGGAGAACGGTTACTGCCAGCGGTAATACTAGCGCTTGGCAGTAACTGTCCGTTATTTTATCCCTGCCCAAACTTTCTCGTTCCCTGACACTGAGCTCCCATCATCATATTAAGTGATTTCTGGCCAATCCCAAATTTTTGGACGGCACAATTCAGGTCATGGGTCCGAGCTTTCAAAGTAGTGTTTTCCATGATGAGCATCACACACCGATTTGCAAATTGTTTCTTACCATGTTCAATGCGGCCAAGATAAATCTTAAGCCTTTTCTCCAAATCCTTCCTCTCCTTTGTATGAGTTTTGAGTGAGGGGGAAGTGTTGGAGAGGCTTTCTTTTAGCTCTTCAGTCATAGCCAATGAGTGTTTGCACTCTTAGCATTCAATTTTTGCTTTTCCACATTTTTCAAGTTTATTAGATAAACCTTGTAAATCCTTTTTATTTGCGTATTCTCATACCTCAAAAAACTATTTTTATCTAATAAATCATCTAGTTTATCGCACATGCTCTCATATAAATCATACAATTCTTCATAAGAAGAAGGAGTTACCTTAGTGTCGCTATGGACACTGGATTCGTAGTCCAGCTCATTATGATGCTTCGCCATGAGACACAAATTTGCATCTTCCTCACTACTCGAGCTGGAAGTACTTGATTCGTCTGATTAAGTATCATCCCATGTTGATGCCTTCAACACCTTTTTCTTTCCCTTGCTCCGATTTTTCTTCTCCTTTTCTTCCTTCAGATATTTTGTACATTCTCTCTTAATGTTTCCAATTTTGTTATAGTGGAAGCACTCCGGAGTGGTCTTTTCATCATCACTTCCTGCCACCTTTGACGTCTTATTACAACTCCATTTTTGTTCAACACCATTCTTCATGAATCTTCTGAATTTTTCACGCCTCTTAGGGTTCCTCATGAATTTTTTGAACTGTTGGACATACATGCTTTCCTCATCATCAGTTTCCTCGGTCACTTCCATTTTCCTGTCTGCCTTTAGTAAGAGTGCATTTTTCTTTTGCTCCTTGGGTTATTCTTCTGCTTGAATTTTCAGTATGAGTTCATGTATTTTCATATTCCAAATGAGGCTCTCTATCTCAGGTCACTAATTTTGTGAAATTCAGCTATGGCGGTCAGCTTTGGATAAAACTGCGGAGGGAGGGATCGTATAATCTTTCTCACCAAGTCTCCATTTGAGAAAGTCTTTCCAAGAGATCTCGAGGCATTGATGATCTTTTTGAAGCGAGTGTACATACTGTCCACCTCCTCATCGATCTCCATTTGGAACTGTTCATATTCAGATTCGAGTCTGAATAGCTTCGACTCCTTTATCTGTGAGTTACCTTCATGCGTTAGTTCTAATAATTGCCAGATATCATATTCAGTTTCATAGTTACAGATTCTAGTAAATTCAGTTTTATCTAGTTCACAAAATAAAGAATTCATGGCTTTGCAGTATTGGTGTATCTCAATTTATCTGCACTATCTCACTTGTCGTTAGGTTTAATCAACATTTGTTCTCCTACCATGATAGTGGGTGCAGTGTATTTTGATTCAACCATGGCCCATACGTCCATGTTTTGAGTCAACGGAAATATCTTCATGCGAGTCCTCCAGTGACTATAATCACTCCCCATAAACAGTGGGGGTCTACCTACTCCCTTCCCCTAAGGAAAGGCTTGATTATAGTTGGCCATCTTACTTCAGGATTTTAATTCCTTTTCGAAGTAGCCTGCTCTGAGACCACTTGTTGGATATGGTGGCCAACCTTAGGGGGGAGTGGATAAGGTTTTAATGGAAAACTAGAGTTTTAAAGATTTCTACACCAAAATACACTTTCTGGAAGCTAGCGCGGGGAGGTAGACCTACTGCCAATGGTACCAATAGAAACTGTACTCTAATGATATAGAAGATCATTTTAGTTTGCACCAATAACACTTCAGATATGTATGTATTTATGAATCATAAGCATAAACATGATTTCATTGAATATTACAATTATAATTACAAAAACTAGATCTCCGGCGAAGATTAGAAAAACTCTTTTGTTTCTATACTGACCCACCCCCTGATGACTGATTGGCTCTCTCCCTTCTCCTCGAATTTCTTTGAGCCAGCTCTCTCTCTTCCCACCAAGAAGGTCTTTGAGCCCACTAGACCTCCCCGATCTAGAAGTCCTCCCCAGACGATTTCTCCATGCATGATATAATAATATAAAAAAGAAGGGAAGAGATCAAAGAAGATTTGCTCCCGCTAGTTATATCTCCGGAGGCGGTGATCGATCGACACTTTTGATCCTCGTTCCTTGTGCGGTCGATCATCCTCAGATTCTCATTCGTTGATCGCACTCTTTGAAGATCTTCTTCGTTCTTGAGTGAGGGAAAGAGTTCTTCTACTTGGTTGGGACCTCCTTATGGTATAGATGGCTGGATAGCCTGCTTAGTTCGTACTAGGGTTCTATGCTAAGGGTCTCAAGAAATAGGAGAACACAAATCTCTTTAATAAGAATTTAAATAAGTTACCACCGACGAAATTGGTAGCGCGTGGTGGTAGGTTCATTTATGCGTAATCCTCCCAGCTATCCGACTCCAAGTAAAGAAGGCGACAGAGCTTTCTTTGTGTTCATTAGTTAGCACTGAGTGTTAGCGCTGGTGAGGAGCGGTAGTCAAGTTTGTTTTAGAATCTTGACTAGGTGGCCGTCTATAGAGAATGAAAGGGGTAGAACATTCCTTATACATCATAGTTACCACGGGGCAGTACTATTTACTACAGATCAATAATAGCATTTCATTTTTTGTTTCTCTCTGCTCTCTCCCATTATGCACTTGGATCGTTGTTGTGGACTTCAGGATAGCGCAACGCATTAGTGGTAGTACGAGACATTAGACATCTCTCTGATGTGCTGCTCTTCTATCTGATACTCTAGTCATCTCGACGACATAACCTGTCTAGACGATATTGTTACTGCCTCGCGTTAGGTATAACGCCAGTGGTAGGATGTCTCGACGCTAAGTTCCTTCCAGCAGATACTTCAGGCGTCTAGACGACAGAACCTTTTTAGATGATATTGCTAGCGCACCATAATAGGGCTAGTGCCTGCAGTAGGCTATCTCGATGATATGTTCTCGACGATACGCTCTCGACAACTTTAGCAAATCTAGTGGACATGTAGCCAGAGCTAGCACTCGCGGTATCACTAGCGCCCACGATATCACTAGCGCCCGCGGTAGCTCACAGTGACTTGAGTTCTTATTCGACTTCACACCTGTAAACCTGCACAGTATACCCAATGCGTGTGTGATCAAGTACAACTTGGGATTTGTATTATCAAACCTCAGAGATGTAGAATGCATGTTCCAACATATACAACTTTGTTCCTTAGGCAGACCTGGGCATCCCGGTCAGGTTATACCAATGGTGGTAGCTACTTGGACTATAAAAATTAAAGTTCTTGGAACCTGGTGAATATTTTAAGGAAGCTCTGTGTAACGATCCATCCCCCACAATATCGAATGTATTGTCTACTTGGATTCGTCATAGCCTATATTAAGTTTGATTGTATGACTTTATCCTTGTCCAATTGGCTTATGAATACTTTTCAGGAAGTCACCATCCTAAGTCTACTACCATCGGAGCACGCTTTCTTAGGGAATTTTTAACACAGCTTATTACTTGCTTCAAAAAGGCACTTTTGATATATAGAGTTCCAAATTATTACTTAAGCCAAATAAAATTACCTTCAATTAAGATGCAAGATTCGGTTCATTCCTACACCTCCTTTCACTTGAAGTATGTCATCCTATAAGTATGCCAAAAGATGCTTTGCATGGGCTATACTAACCCTAAAGATACCCTCATCCTTATTAGACCACTCTCATTGTATTCTAGATGATATTGGCCATCCATCTTTTGCATTGTTCATCCCCGAACCACACTCCATACTACAGGAGGTCTTGCTCTGGTAACATTTGTAACAACCCATACCCCCCATAATATTATAGGTATTATCTGCTTTGGCTCATCATATCCAATACTGAGTTGAACCTCACGATTTTATCATTTCTCAAAAGTGGTGCATGACCACTTCTCGGAATGTCACCCATTCCAAGATTATTGCCACCATAGGATGCTTAATTATAGAGTTTCCAACACAACACTTCCACATTCTCTAGATATATTCCTCTGATATTTTGAGTGTTGGGTCGTTACAAAGGGTACCAGAGCCAGACTTTCTATGGTATGGTGTGTAGTTCGGGGATGAAATATACAGAAGTTCATGGGCCTATAACATCCTAAATTTGATGAGCGTGGCACAATGAGGATGTGGAGTGTCTTAGGGGTTATGTATAAAATGACACCTATATCCATGATACAATATGGGTTAGCCCGAGTCCACAACATACAACATTAAAAAATGAGCTATTCTAAACTAACAATCAACTAATCGAATAGTACACATATCCAATATGGAAGTGTCAGACTAAAGATATTATATTAATTATATAAATATAATTAACTACAATATTGTATTAAAAGGGCCTTAGGATAAGTATATTCTTTGAACATAACATATATAGTTCAAGGCATGCAAGTTCGATACAATAAAAGTTGAAAATTTTAAGGACAAGAAATACTTTATGAAGCTTGATATCTTTTATTATCAACTAGCTATTTGTATCCCTTTGAGCTTTGACATGCAAAAAAATCAAAAAAAAAGAAAGAAAATGTGGGTCAGATAAAAACTAACCAACAACGGTGTAATAACTCCTTTAATCCAGGGTATCCTAGTGGATCCCAGGGAATTCAATCACTTTGCATATTAACACTTTTCAAATGAAATAACAATAACATGTAAATGTTGGAACATTGTCTTCTGCATCTCCTAGGTTTGAGAATAATAAATCCTATGTGTATTTGATCTTGTGTGTTTATATGTGCAGGAAATAAAGCCATATGACTCAAGGATAACATATGAAGGTTGCCCCCAAGTTTGAAGCCTGAATTCCAACATGCCCACTAGCGTCGGCGGTAGCACCTAGCACAAGCGCTAGCTCTAATTAGAGCCATTCCGGGAGCAGTTTTAGAAGGCGCTAGCGCCAGGCGGTAGCGCAGAGCACAAGAGGCAATGTGGCAGAGTTTCCCTGGAATGAAAGATATGCACGCGCAGAATAATTCTATACCGAGATAGCGTCGGTGGTAGCATTAGCACAGGCGCTAGCGGGCTCTCCTATAAAAGGACCCATCCACTCTCGTTTTTGTTACACAAGTGGAAGAGAGGTTGAGTGCCAATATTTCAGAGCCTTATTCTGCCGAAAGTTGATCTCCCACCAAAGTTCTGTGAATTTCTGAAGGAGGATTTCTTCACGTCGGATCCGAACGAGGATTGCTTCAGCCACGCTTATTCTACAGCGGTTCTTTGTCCCCAACTTCAGAAGTTCTTCAAGAGGGAGTTGTTATATTATTGTTGTTTATTTCATATCTTTTGCTAAGTAAATTCGCCTCATTTTGGCGACTAGGTCTGGGTAGGACTTAGGGAGAAAATCGCCTCGTGTTGGCGACTAGATCTAGGTTTGGTCTAGGGGGTTCTCAAGGCCATATCCGGGGAAAGATTGGCTAGAGCGGCTTGAGGCCGTATCTAGGGAAGGATAGGCTAAATCCAACGGTTCGTGGGGATGCGAGTCAGGATAGAAAACAAAAAGAGTTTCTATTAATTGCTTTCGATTTCTAGCGTTATAAGAAATCAATTTTTGTATTCCTATATTTCATATTAATAAAATCATGCCTCTATTTTATTTCACTTGTTTTGTTTGATTTCTCACTATTTTAATCTCTCATTATTTCAAGAATTGCAAAATATATTAGAAGTTTTAAATCCCTTATTCACCCCCCTCTAAGGGCGCCTACAGATTCAATTAGTGGTATCAGAGCTAGGTTATTCCAATTGGCTTAACAACCGAGAATAATGACATCTCATGATCTCACTTCTACTAGTGAGAGAGAAATTTATATAGAGGGGAAATCTTCGGCACCACCCTTATTTGAAGGAAAGAATTTTAAAGGGTGGAAATTTTTAATGGAAAAATTTCTTAAGATATTAAAATATGGAATATTACCATTAGGAAGCCACAAAATGAGTTGAGTAGGGAAGAGTGTATCTTAAATGCTAAATCAATGAATTATCTATTTTGTGCACTTAATCAAAATATTTCCAAACTCATTTATATTTTTCCTACTGCATATGAGATGTGGAATTTTCTTGAAATAACTTATGATTCTCCATCTACAGGTATGGAACAAATGTAAGAATTGGAGAACATACATGTTTGCATAGATGTTCAAGAAAACTCCTCTTATGATGAATCAATGGAGAGCACATCAAGTGGAAAAGAAGAAATCTTATCTTTGCAAGACGAATGCCAAAAAGATAAAAATAATAAAGGAACTATATGCTCAAATCTCATCGCATCCAAAACCGTTGTAAGGAAATCAAATTCCATCTTTTGCAATTCTATTTCTGCATTACAATTGCTACAAACTACTAAGTGTAAAATTAAGAAATTAAAAAATTTAAATTCAAAATTACTCTTAGAAAATAAAAACTTAAAAGCTAAAATTAATTTAGAAACCAAGATTGATGTGATTGATTATTCTCCACCTTGCACTTTAATTGAAAATATAAAACTGTGTTTTGATTGTAATAATATTAATGAAAAACTCAAGGATTTTGAAAAAGAACTATTAATTGTAAAAGAAGAAAATGAAAAATTATCTGTAGAAAATTTATCTTTGAAAAGTGATTGTGCTACATGCAAAAGTTATAAAATTGAAATCAAAGAGATGGAAGAAAGATTTGAGGAATTTAGAAATAATTATCAGACTCATATTGACTCAATTGTTTCAACTCTTAAAAATAGCACAATATCTTATAATAAAGCTAGGCTTAATCTTAAGATCAAGAATGATGAATTAAAATAAAAAATCAACTTGCTTATGAAAATTATAAATAAAAATCCACAACACACAAATTCAGAATATCAAGCAATATCTAAAAGCAAGTTGAATTCAAATATGAATATCTTAACTAAACCTAATAATGGGAGTAAGAAACACAAAGTATTTGTAAATCAAAATCATTATTATTTACAAAATCATGTTTCTCCCAACTTAAAATTAAAATTACACAAATTTCCAATAAACAATATCTTCAATTATAATTGTCAAAATAAAAATAATCACGATGGAATTTTGATGTTTAAGAATAACACTAAACCAAGGGTTGATTGGAGGCCCAAAATTAAAAATGAAATATCAACTTCACATGAAAGGACCCATTCATCACTATCTACCCACAAACCAGCACGATATATTTGGGTACCCAAAGGAACCACCACGCTTGGTCCCTTTTGGATACCTAAAACTTTTATTCGATAAGACATCATCAAATACATGAAGTAGAATTTTTTCAAAATGAAATATACAAATTTGTACTTCATAATATGCTTCAATGGCATTTACTTTATTTTTGTTTGTTTTCTTATTTTTACAGCTATCATGTTATGGTCATCATATATATTGTTAGAAGCAAGATTTTATCACTTATCAAATTAAATCAAATTATCAAATTTAAAGTCATACTTTTTTTCCTGATGACCAATCTATCCTTCCTAAACTCATTGCCTATAGATATCATATATCATCCACATAAATTGAATTCAAAATTTAGTATGTGATATTGAAATCTCAAATCATAACGAATCCACCAAAATATGATTGGATACCAAAATTGCTTAAACATCTCCACTTCATATGATTTCAAATTTATAAATAAAAATGTAAGACAAAAGTTTCAAAATTACTAAAGAAGGACAAGATAAAGATAGCAAAACATCCAAAAACAACAAAATTTTACAAAACAGATAGCGCTGGCGCTAGCAGAAAGTGTCCAAGAACATGTCTTCAACTCCTGTATTATTACACAACTCAAATATAAGTTACCCTTAGGTCATTCCTATACCTCTACTCTGTCTCATCTACCTCCTCCACACTAGGACTTGGTGACCTTCGTCTATGAGTCCGCCGAATAGAATGTCATGGCGGATCCACTGTAGGGCTATCTCACTCCCTCCACTCCGTTGATGATGGATTCAGATTTAAGGCCTTAATCATAAACTTCATCATCTTTTTAATACCAGAAACATCCTTGTTCACCTCCGTCACATCCTTCTTCGCCTCTGTCACATCCTCCTCCACTCGTGTCAACCGCTCCCCCATATCTTCTCAAAAATGATCAAATGAATCATCTCGAGTCCCTCAGAATGACGCTCCTCATCGGAGTGGTGGTCGAGTGGAGGAAGATGGCTCATCCGGGAGTGATGTCGCTCGAAGGTGTGTGGTGCTGTAGATGGAAGGAAAGCAATCCGTTAGATAAAAACCAATCTCAATAGAAGGGTACATCATTAAAATGACCATTTGTATGATGCCACCAAGGGGCAAGTTGTTCTATCACTGGCGGGAAGGATGCTGCAACTTGTATGTGTATCGAATCAATGAAAGCAACAAGTCAGCCACATCAAATCTCTCCTCCTCCATAATGAAATAGGAGACATAGTTGAGTTATGCTGTAACCTTGGCTGTATCACTAATTTCAGCAGAATGGTATGGCGTAATACGTCCTAAACTACAAGGGTGTCTACTGTAAGTGTCGACAATAACGAGATCAAACTCCTGCATGCCCTATTGTATAGTACTAAATTCACCCGAGTCCAATCTCTATCAGTCCTAAATTTCTCAACTATCTCCAACCTATTGGGATGCTTTGTCAATCTGAACACCGCCCTCAAGTTTTCATGTGTGATAGTAACCATATGCCCCTACATTTCGGACTGCACTCCCCCATCCAGATCTGCCTGCGATGGATCTTCCAAATGTCTGTAAAACTCTCGAATGAACTCTGAGGAAAATGCATCCGAAAGAAAAACATTTGATACTTCTGACGTTGCAAACAATTGCATTATATGATGGTGTCATGGCAGGGAAAATTCCACAAAATAGGGGACACCCACCATTGCAGCCTCCACTGCCAGTATTACACTTTTCTTCCCTTTAGATCCAGGAGCCATCTGCCACATTATTATAAGCAAAATTAAAATTAAATAAAAACACCAGTGTCGGGCGCTAGCACTAGCGCCTGTAGTAGCGCCAGCGCTAGCCCTCTGATCAAAAACACTAGATCTACCTACTATTCAATGTTCCCGAATCCTAACCTTCTCAAATTGTTAGATCCAAGAATCTCATATGTTCTTGGCTAAAATAAAAACTAGAAATCTTCTTAAAATTCAAAGTGTAAAACAAAAATCATAAAATAGTAGAGATCCTCCTTTGATCTAACCTTCTGCTAGATACATCATCAAAATCAAACGTTTTCTTAAATAAGTTCATAAATCTTCATCACAAACATCAAAATTAAATTTTTAGAACAAGAATCATAAAATGATGAAGATTTGTCATAGTTCCCCTCTTTAAAAACCTACAGATCAAACATTTTAGATCTATCATCTAAACCACTTGATAACTTCAAAAATCTTCATCTAAAACATCAAAATCAAAGTTTAAAACAAAAATCATAAGAAATGATGAAGATTTACCTTATATCTATGTGTGGGTTGTGCTACTTGATAGGGTTTTTCGGGAGAGCCTGAGTTGAAATGGCCAAAACGAAGAGGAAAGGAGGATTTAACTAAAGCAGCCTAGCGCTGATGCTAGCACTAGCGCTGGCGCAATCGAATATTGCTGATTATCAGTATTTTTATAATTTTGAAGAATTCTTAAAAATATGTTCTCTTATATGTACTACTTATTTTTGCATTTCTGCCCTTAAATGATTTTTGAAAAATCAAAATATAAAATTACAAAAGCCAAATTACAAAAAAATTTGTTTTCACTTCATTTATTTACTTATTTACTTGATTTCGACTTCTAGATGCAAAAATCAAATACAAAAATATAAAACAATTATTAAAAATTATTTTTTTTGAACTTAACTTTTCTATTTACATGTATCTTGCGAAAGGGAGATTTGGGATGTCACCCCATCATATCTCCTAGTACCGGTGTGAACCCCTCACGGGGTAGACCTCGGGAAGTCCAAGATCAATTATAAGAGTTCAAAATCATAAATCAAAATTATTTTTCAAATATAAGACAAAAAAAAACTGTATGGACTTTATTATCAAATATCAAGCATGCTTTAATCTATCATTTAGACCTTCTACAATGTTACAATTCATCTTTTCAAACTACTTTGAACATTGTTTTCATCATGCTTTGATATATCTTATCACATGTGCATTAATTGTATTGTAAAAGTTGTGTAGAACCATGCTTATGCCTCTTAGTATGATTAAATGTTTTATGGTTGATAATGATATTTATTCACTCACTTATTTTGGCAAGGTCTACATATGCTTTTAATCTAAGAATGCTTGCTTGTGTATTGTAATTGTACAATGAATTAAATTTGCACAAGTATCTTACCTACACTACCTTTGTTTGCACTCTTCAAAATTTAAGAAAAGTGGTTGTGCTTTCAAAATTATATTGGTTTGCAAAATAAGTGTATTCAGAGATCTTTGTACAAAACATAAATCAAGAAATAAAGTGACAAAGATCACTCCACCAAGCAGTACATGAACCTCCTGATAAGTCTTAATAAGCGTTGTGAGGTTGAGCACCTTGGAAAGAATAGTAAAGTGTCTTGTGCAAACCTTCATTCTTTTAAAAAAACACTTATTCTTAAGTACACTGGATCACAAAAATCAAAACTAAAAAATAAACTGTGTGATCCCCCAAGCATTACTTTGCACCCCGATAAGTCTTAATGAGCATTGTGTGTGCAAAGCACCTTGGTAGTTATACATTTTTTGTGTGCATTGAAGTGCGTGGAAGTAAAATTATGTGTTTATTCAGCACTTTCCTTTACATATGTCTTGTATATTTGATTAAATCATTTGTGTGCTCTCTTCAAAATACACTTATGTGCACATCATTATCTTTCGTAACACTTCTTCACATGAGTATTGGATCTTAATGCTAATTCTATTCTACTCTTTATTTATAAATGCACTAGATAACCTAGCATGCTCTCTACAATGTTTGGTATGTTCTGAATTTGTGAATTACAATAACATTGTAGTAGTCTCTTTTTGATGAATTTCTTTCATGCGTGGTTACTCCATTGCAATACTTAAAAAGTTAAAAGAACACTGATTTACAAAAACATCTTCACCTTTTGGAATTTAACTCATGAATGGCCCTAATTACAAAAGAGATGTTTCTTGTATTTCTCTAAGTCTTCCGCAATATTACCTTATACCTTCTACCTTGCGCTTTCATGCTTATATCAAAGTCTTCAATCAAAAAATAAAACATTTTTCAACAGGTAGTAGACTTGCTTGGTAGAATTTATATTGTTTGAATGTTATTCTTTATGCTAAAACTCTGATTTATTTCTACGACAATATTTATGCTAAACATTATTTATCACTTCATTTCCTCTAAAACATCGATCATGCCTTATCTTTTCTTATCGAAAATATTCATCTATGTTTATCGTTATCTTAACCCACTTTTGCTAATAACAAAAGGGGGAGAACTACCAAGATAAATAAATATCGCTATCAAAAGGTAAAACTAATAATTAAGATGATATCGTACATATAAAGGGAGCATTCACATAGGAGGAGCATGTATTTAGGGGGAGGAATTCTAAAATACTAAAATCATCGTTATCCTAAGTCATCACTCACACACACACACAAGTAGGTTTCATCTTACTTTATGTATTGATGCTCGAATTTATCATTAATAGATTTGTTATTATCAAAAGGGGGAGTTTGTTGGAACATGGTCTTCTGCATCTCCTAGGTTTGAGAATAACAAATCCTATATGTATTAAATCTTGTGTGTTTAAGTGTGCAGAAAACAAAGTGTTGAGTATTGTATCCACAATAGCCTAGATTTGTAAGAAGACACCCTTGAACCAAGGTGAATTGCTAGTGTATTTGATGTTGTCTTTTAGCTATGTTCTTGCAGGTTATAATTGCCAAGTGTAGACCAATGTCAGATCACAATGGGTCATTATACACAGTCTCATGCAATGTAATCCCTCATTGTGTGGGATATGGTGTTGACTCATGTGTGATCTCACTATTGGGATACACTTCATTTTAGAGACCCTTGAAGCTTGGGAGTTGCAAGAGTTGCTGGTGTACAAGAGAAAAAAAGAAAGAAAAAGGTTCAAAATTTTCTAAGTGCATTTCTCGAGAAATCAAAGACATCTCTCGAGAAATCCAGGATATTTCTCGAGAAGTCTTTTCCATTTCTCGAGAAATCCTTCTCTGCCTTCAATTCTAATGTTTCTAAAGTTTTCTCGATAAGTCTCTTGGTCTCTCGAGAAATCAAGTCTATTTCTCGAGAAGTCATCTTTGTTCTCGAGAAATCTTCTCATTTGTTCAGTGAAGCATTTTCTAAGTTGTTTCTCGAGAAGTCAAGTGTTCTCTCGAGAAATCAAAGTTATTTCTCGAGAAGTCCTATTGTTCTCGAGAAGTTTTCTTCAAGTCTTTCTGAAAGTTTTTCCAAGCCATTTCTCAAAATGTTGCAGCCATCTCTCGAGAAATTATTTCATTTCTCAAGAAATCCTTGTTAACCTGAGAAAGAAGTTCTCTTCTTGTCCAACTTTGAAATTCGTGTTTTGACGGTTCTGTTATTATTCTCTGACGGAGTCGACGGCACGTGTGTCGTGTTTTAAGGTTAATTTTACCTTAATTCAAGGATTCTTAGCCGTTATGATTATCTGCTATATAAGGCTCCTATCGACTCTTATTCATAATGATTCTCGTGAAAACCTAATTCTAATATTCAATCAGAAATCGAGAAAGAGCCGTCACCTCCTGCCATCGTTGAAGATCGTTCTCTCTCTCATTCAGCCGATCCTTTTGGAAGAAAAGATTCGACAGATCATTGCTCATATCATCTATTGAAGTTTATTGGATCTTGTCGAATCCTAGAAGGTCAGATCTGAGATTTCATCTTCTCCTCATCTTCTTCAAGCCAAAGTTCTCCAAGTATCAAGAAGACAGAAGATTATAGTATTTCGGATCTGAACTCATTTTTTGATCTTTTATTATATACAATCTCTTTTGTTTGTAGGAGATTTATCTCTGACTTGTAGGAGAGTTATCTCTGAGTTGTACGAGAGTTATCTCCAAGTTGTAGGAGGGTTAATCTCCAAGTTTGTAGGAGAATTTGTCTCTGAGTTGTAGGAGTGGTGACTCCGAGATTGTAGGATCATTCTTGATCCGAGATATTGTGAAGTAGTCAAGGCTAGCTGTGGGGCTAGATTGGCTAGGCGGGAAAGTGGAGTACCCAAGATCGGGGAACCACTATAAAATTCCTTGTGTCGTCTGTGATTGTGATTTGTTTTCTGTGTTCTCTTTTTATCAAGTTTTAATTCCGCAAAAGACGCAGTTATCACCTATTCACCCCCCCCCCCCCCCTCTAGGTGCTTTAGGTAGCCAACTAGATACTTCAATTGGTATCAGAGGGTCGTTGTTCATTTCTATGTTAACACCTTGAATAGGATACATCCATTCTAGTTGCTAGCAAATCATGGAAAGAAGCAACGATTCCTTCTCGTTGAAGCTGCCTATCTGTACAAAGGCTAATTTCCCCATGTGGAAAGAAAGAGTTAGATTTTACATTGAAGCCGCAAATCCGAGAATATTTCAAGTTGTGGAAGATGGCCCTCATGTGCCTATGGTTGCCTCTATAATTGACTCTACTGTTCAGTTGCCAAAGAAAATGATGGACCTAACCAAGGATGAGATCGCTATAGTAGCTTTGGACAAAAAGGCGAAGAACATAATTGCTATTGCAGTGGATGACTCTATGTTGCAAAACTTGATCCACTGCAAATCAGCCAAAGAGATGTGGACATCCTTGATTGTTCTCATGGAAGGTACCGAAGAGGTAAGGGATGATAGAAGATCTCTACTTAACCAAGAGTATGAGGCCTTCAAGCAGGGTAAGAAGGAGTGCATTGCCGATGCTTATGAAAGGTTCTTCAAAATTGTTAACGGCCTAAGAAACTATGGCCTGGAATTTACAAATGGTGAACTTAATGACAAGTTCCTGCGATCCCTGACGAAAGAATGGGATAGCAAGATCGTTGCCATTAGGGAGTTTGGAAAGCTGCCAAATATTGACCCACAGAATCTGTTCGGGAAGCTATTATCTCATGAGCTGCAGATGAATATCCGCAAAACAGAAGAAGATGGGAATCAGACCTCAAGCAAGGAAAGGACTTTGGCTCTGAAGGCCGATAGCTCCAGGAAAAGTAGAATTGTGTCTCCAATAAGGAAACAAAGAAACTGATGAAGAAGAAGAATCAGAAGATGGCTTCTCCTGTTCTGAGATGTCTGATGGGGAGTTTTCTTTAATCTCCCGTCAGTTCAAGAAACTGCTAAGCAAAAGAAGGCATATGAAGAACAAGCCCTCTTCCTCTGACTACAGACATTCTCGTCATGATGGTGATCATCACAGGAAGGGCTCAAGCAGCCATGACAGGTATAAGTCTAAACCAAAAAAACACGTTTCTTCTGACATTTTTTGTTATTAATGTAATAAGCCAGGGCGCATGATCGTTGATTGCCCTCACAAGAAGAAAGAGGTTGGAAAGAGAGAAGAAACGAAATCCTCCTATGGGAAAAAGAAAATTGAAAGAAGCTTCATCACCAAGAAGTCCAAAACTCTCAACGACAGTGACTCGGAGAAGTCAAGGGCTGAAGAAGAAGCCTACTTCGGGCTTATGGCCATGACCGATGACGAAGAAGAACCTCCATATAAAGGGAAGGTAAATTCTCACACTATCTTATCTGAATCAGAGTATGCCTTAGTTGAGCAAGGGAACTACTCCTCAGATGAGGATTCAAAACTCATGACCCAATATACTGAATTGCTCAAAAGCTTTGACAAATGCTGAAAGGTCGTCAAAACCCTGGCCAAGGATATCATGTCTCTCAAGGAAGTGGAATCCAATCTGAGAGAAGAAGTTGCAAAACTTACCCCTCTCAGAGAGGAAATCCAAGTCTTGACAGATAGGATTAAAATCGCAGATGAGCTCCTTTCCCTGAGAGAGAAAATCATCAAAGAGATGGAAGAGCAGCTAGCTGCTGAGAAAAAGCAAGTTGAAAAGTTCTCCCAACCAAAAACTATTGTTCCAGTCAATGATAGATTCTCCGCTAAAGCAAGTGGCAGTGGATTAGGTTATGTGGCTGAATCTAGTAAATCTTCTAAGAGCATCCAAGCCAAGAAGAAAAATAAGAATGCTAAGAAAGCTACCGCCGAAGAGAAAGGGAACGCCCATCTAGATCAGACGACATTTAAGAAAGTTATCTTTCCTACAAATGCCTATGATCTGCAGAGCTTCTATGGTCACTTGACTAGACCAACAATGGTTGATCCTGTCAATGACTACAAGGGGTGGACTCGTCCCCAAAACTTTAGTGCAAGTTTGTTCAAAGCACCTTATGAGGAAATAAATCTGAGAAGTTATGGTCCTTTTGTTCATGGACCTAGTGCAAAGAAGGCACCAACAGTGAAGACTGTTGCTCCTAAGCAAAAGGAGACAGTTATACCATGTGTATGCTGCACGCATGAGGGATCCTCATAAAAAAGTAATGCTCCTTTCAAAACTATCGTTCAAAAAGTAAAGCAGGAGAATACAAAGCGGAGGTACAACAGATTTGATTGTTGGTGCTGAGGCAAGCTTGGTCACTTTGTCGTATATTGCTGGTTCAATCCGATATATTTTAAGATACCACAAGCAAACATTGCAAGGAAGACCACTCGCAATGTTAACGTTCATCGTGGTGCTCAGCTAACAAGGGACCAAGGACCCAAATTTTTTTTTTGCTCCTAAGGCAAAATAATTTATTTTTGAAGGTATGTCCAAAGGACAACAAAAATCCTATCTGGTATTTAGACAGTGGTTGTTCTCGGCACATGACCTGGACAAGAAGCCTATTGCAGAACTATATTCCAGTTGATAACGGACCAAAAGTTATTTTTGGTGGATCCGACAGAGGAATAACAAAAGGCTACGGCATGAATACTAATGGTAATGTATCCTTGTCAGACGTGGCTTATGTGGAAGGATTAGAATATAATCTTATAAGCATAAGTCAACTCTGTGATAAAGGATAAATAGTTGATTTTTGTAAAGATAAGTGTTTGATAAAGTCGGCAGAAAATTCTGAAACGATTTTATCAGGCACTCGCTGTAGAAATATTTTCTGTTTGAATTTTCTCTATTTATCCTCCTCTACACCAGTGTGCTTTTAGCAAGAGATAGTGCATCTCTTGTTGACCAATGACACAAGAGATTAGCACATATTAATTTCAAAACTATAAATAAATTATTTTCTTAAGACTTAGTGCGTGATGCGACGAATGTTAAGTGCATTAAAGATAAACCTTGTCATGCATGTGTAAAAGGCAAGAAAACAAAAGCTAACTTTAAGAGCATTATTGGCAAAGACTCTACTAGGTGCTTACACCTGCTCCATATGGAATTTTTTGGTCCTTTACAAATTAGAAGTTTAGGATGTAAGTCTTACACATTGGTTATTGTAGATGATTACTCACATTTTGCATGGGTATTCTTTCTTAAACACAAGTCAGATACCTTTGAAATTTTCAGTAAGTTTGTCAAGCAAATCCAGAATGAATTAGATTATTCGGTGGTCAAAATCAGAAGTGACCATGGAACAGAATTTGAATCTGGGGCCATGACAAACTTCTGTGAAAGCCTTGGTATCTTTCATGAGTTTTCCTCACCTCGAACTCCACAACAAAATGGGGTAGCTGAGAGAAGGAATAGAACACTCATTGAGGCTTGCAGAACAATGTTGAGCGATTCTTCACTTCCGGAATACTTCTTGGCTGAAGCCGTCAACACTGCTTGCCACGTGCAAAACAGAGCACTCATAAATAAAAACCATGAAAAGACTCCCTATGAACTACTAAAAGGCAAGAGACCAACTATCTCTTATTTTAGAATCTTTGGTAGTAAATGCTTTATTCTTAATAATGGGATGCATTACAAAACCAAGTTTAGTGAAAAAGAGCTTTGAAGGTATTTTCGTAGGCTGTAGTAGCCATAACAGAGCTTATTGAGTTTTTAATAAGAAAGCTCTGGTTGTAGATAAATCCATTAATGTTGTATTTGATGAGATGAGCATGCTACATAGCAGCTCTTCTAGTGCTTCTGTTGAAGATGCAGGTTCAAAGTTGCAAGACTTAAGCTTGGATGAGCCAGTTAAAGAGAATGCTCAAACCTTCATCAAGATCTCTCCCCCAACCTCAACAGAAGAGGAAGATCACCAATATGAAGAGCCAATTCAAGTGGAGGAAGAGAATCCATTAGTAGAAGAAGTTCCTGGTGTCCTAATTGATGCAAGGAATCTAGAGTTCAGACATACGAGGGATCATCTGGTTGATCAGATCGTAGGAGATCCTCAAGTAAGCATAAGAACAAGAAGAGGTACTACTAACAAAAATATGCATTTGAGTATCCACTCACAGGTTGAACCTAAGAAGTTCCAAGAAGCAAAATGAAGACCCCTATTGGATAATTGCAATAGAAGAAGATCTAAATCAATTAAAGCGGTGCAAAGTGTGGACACTTGTTCCAAAACCCAAAGATAAGAATATCATTAGAACAAAGTTGGTCAACATACACAAATTGGATGAAGATGGAACAATAATCAAGAACAAAGCCAGACTCACATCAAAAGGATACAGACAGGAAGAAGGGATCGACATCGATCAGACTTATGCTCCTGTAGCAAGGCTCGAAGCGATCAGGTTGCTTCTAGCTTATACTGCATTCAAGGGATTCATCGTGTACCAAATGGACGCCAAGTCAGCCTTTCTCAACGGTAATATAAAAGAAGAAGTATACGTGGAACAACCCCCAGGTTTTGTTGATCCTTGATGAGTCCCAATTATATACATATTTTCGGACTCATTTGGGCCGATTTTCTAGTCTTTGCACTACACATTAGGCATGTTTTCATGCATATTTGACATTCCATGTTATGTGCACTTCTAGGCCAGTTTCGGTGTATTTTCATGTCTATCTTACTCATGCTTTATGTTGCAATTTAATTTCTATATTTGAGAATGTGTGGAATGCCCATTTCAGTGGCCCGATGATCTTTCATGTTGACACGGGGGTTGTGCGAGTGTTCCGGGGCGCAAAAACTGCACAGGAACACTGCGCACGATCACTGGACATAGTGCGCACGACCACTGGTCGTGCGCCACTGATCGTGCATTAATTATCACTTAAAAATGGGTCTGCCAGGCACTTCGCACGACCACTGGACATAGTGCACACGACCACTGGTCGTGCGACACTGATCGTGCGCATTGAAAATCTGCACCTGTCTATAAATAGCTGCTCCCTGAAAACAGACGGAACTCCTTCGTTTTTAGGTCTTTTCTAGCGCCGTTTTTTGCGTTTTTTCATTCTAAGACTCCTCTATTCATCTAGGAACTTCAAGGAAGAGATTGGATCTTACTTTCATCATCAAGGAAGGTTTGAAGAGCATTGGACATCGCCGGGTCGTGACACGAAGAAGACGGGCCATTGGGAGGAAGTGACAGCCCTCCTTTACCCCGGACGCAGTTGAGGACCGAGCTTGGACGCGGATTGACAACCCAACGATTCCAACCGTGAATCCCAGCAAGGCTTCGGAGTCGGTCGAATCTCTTACTCTTTATTCTTTCGAAATGATGTTTGTATGCTAAACTCTCTATTTTGCGGATGAAGAACATGATAAATCTAGATCTGTAACTTTTATTTCATCTTTATGAAATTCCTTTTGATTTATTCATGTGTATGAGGTGCGCTATTGTCATTCATTTTTTCGATTTCATTCCGTGAGCCTACTCTTCCATCCGCCAAGCTAAGCGGTACTAACGGCCCGTGTAATCCACCACGACTCCGCCGGTGCGAACCATTCCATCTGCTAGCCTACTCGTCCATCCGCCCTTTCGAAGTAGTGCGTTCAAGGCCTACGTAGTCTCCATCCCGCCTAGCGAAGCAGTGCGCTCAAGGCCTGCATAGGAGTAGTTTAATTTTGTTACTTTTATTTTCCATAACCCAAACACCCCCCCTTCGCGTTCCATCCGACTAAAGGACTTCAATCTCAAGTCCTGCCTCAATAGTAAACTCCACCTTACTGTGTTCCTTGAGAGATTCGATACTTGGGGATTTACTTCCTCATATTATTACTTGACAGCGACCGATTCACTGCAGTTCGGATCGCAGTCTCGCTACCGCCTATAGCGGTGTGTAGGATTTGCGCATCAAGTTTTTGGCACCGTTGCCGGGGAACACAGACGTGTTTTTTGAGTTTTCTTGAGAGGGAGAGCTGAGAGAGAGAAGTTTCTTCCAGTGTTTATAGCCGCCTTTTTATTTTTGTTTGCTTTTTAAATTTATATTGTTTGTTATTATTTCTTCTCTCCTATTTTAAAGTTTTAAGCAAGTTTAATCCAAGGAGTTTTATTAGTTTGTGTAGATTTCCTTGCAAAGAATTTCAGCCTCTTTATATCTGCTTTTATTATTGAAAATGTCTTCATGGGATATTTCTCCTGGCACTTACGACATGATGGACTATTATTTAGACCAAATGAATGAATTAAATGCTAGGCAGTGTAGGAACGTTGTTTGCTTGTTGTGTCGAGGAGAGGGTCATGAATTGAAGGACTGCCCTAGTCTTTTCAATCCTGACCGCCGCTCCTCCACTCATGACAACATTGTCCCTATCACTCATTCTTTACCCATGGAGGCAATTGTGCCCTCTACCCCCGAGCTTGTCTCGTGCATGGACTCCTCACTCCCTGTGTATGGCTTCACTCCCAGAGATGATGATCACTCATCTGTTGGGCAACAAGGAGAGGAATGGGAGCTTCTAGATGCACCTGAGCATGATGAGGAAAGTATTCTTTCCATCGGGGAGGCTTTAGCAGATCTTTTTACGGAGGAACCAAATCTTTGTGTTTTTCCAGTTTCTTTGCACGATTTTTCTACACACATTCTTTATGATCCTATCAAAGTAAAGGAGCGTGGTGATGCTTCGGACTTGGAGGATGCTCCAAGGTGGGTTGAGGAGGATACTCCTTCTGATGAGGAGGTTTGCACTTCCTCATGGGACGAGGAGGTCCAACTCACCACCGAGGCCCTTGAGTTCTTGGGTTCCCCTCGCCATGATACTTACGATGATGATAGCGATCTATCCTTGGATCCTGCTGGGAGTGAGACCGGGACCACTCCCCGGATTTCTGATTATTTTTGTCCTTCTTCTCTTTTATTTCTTGACCCCCCTTCTTCACCCGAGCCTGTGCAGGTTGAATCTTTACAGGTACCCCAGGAGGACTTGGAGCATGTTGCTCAAGTCAATGATGAGTGTATCCTCATATGTGAGGAGGTTGATCCCCCCTCCGTAGAGGAAGCTCCACTCATTTCCTTCTCCTCCTGCTGCCTCCCTGGAGATGATACCTTGCTGGGCAAGGATATTTTTGGTGAGTTGAGTGAGGATTCCTCCTCTTCTTATTTTTTATTCCCTCTACCTGTGACGAGCAGGTATTATTTATATTCGGGTAGAGGCGTGGCTGTTCTGTTGCCGTATCGGTACACGCTACCGACACGCATATTAGAACAGTTACCTGTGCACTTCTCTTTTCATAGACCCATTAGCTAGAACTGTTTTCAATTTGAATAAGTCGTGCTGGGAGGACAATAACCCCAGTAGTTATCTTACTTTTCCTGCATTTTTATTTCTTCTAATCATGTTTAGTTAGCTGTAGTTTATTTTAGTTTGTCTTTTTCTTTTGTTTTTGTGGAGCTCACCCCTGCAGGTACTCATTGCAAATTCTGAATGGCGGGTTTGCTTCAGATTTCCACGCACCTTCTGGTATGCTCACTTGCTGAGCATTGGGTAACTTCTTCCCTAGCTTTCGATTTTGATTTTCACTGTCATATCATTATGTTGTATTGTTTAGATTAAGTCTGGGGGAGAGCCGTTATATGTTACCCACTGCACGTGCACATCTCATTTGCATACTAGAAGTATTTTAATTTCAGTTATTTAGTATTGTTCATCTTCACTGTACACCACTGCACCCACTTTAGCGCGCACTCGCTTGTTTGTATGCTTCCGTATATTCAATTCTTGGATGTGATGTAGGAAGTGCTATATTAGCCAAAATAATTGCAAGATGGAGTGGAATGCTGACTCTTGTAGTGCTCTAGTTGAATACTCGTGTTTGCATAGGGATTTGAGTAGAATTAGTTTTTGTTTATGCTTCTAATTTATAATTTGTAGATTTGCGTAGATTTTAATTTATTTTACTCAAAATGGTGAATGTGGTTGAATCTTGCGGTAGCGTGGTATTGTGTGTAGGCGAATGTGAGGTTCGTGTTGCTCGAGTCGGGAGGAAGGATTACCTTTCTCGGGGGTTAAGAACTTGCCCCAAGCGACTCTCGAAGTCCATGCGCTGCCGCTTAATTGGCTCAATTCTCATCAAAGGGGGACTGCGGTCTCCAACAACCCACTGTGCCCTGTGGTGGGACAGAGATGGGTTGGGGTGCTTGGTCTGCAGACCATTTGGTTAGGATGAACCCTTCCGGTGCCAGCTGGGTCTCGTGTTAGCGGGCCTGGGCTGGGAGGGTGTCGGCGGTCCAGCTGGGTCCCATGTTGGCGGGCCTGGACCATTACAGGCCCGACATAATGATATCTACATGTGTATGTGCTAGATATCAGGTGAACTCTAAGGAATCTCACTATATCGCTGCAAAGAGGATTTTGAGATATCTTAAGGGTACACCAAATATTGGCTTATGGTACCCCAGAAGTAATGATAGCAAACTAATTGGTTTTTCAGATACAGACTTTGCAGGTAGCAAGGATGATAGGAAACGCACTTCCGGGACTTGCCAATTCCTTGGAAGGAGGCTTATTTCTTGGAGTAGCAAGAAGCAGAATTGTGTTGCAATCTCAACCGCCGAGTCAGAATACATTTCTGCAGGCAGTTGTTGCGCACAGCTTCTCTGGATAAGGAATCAACTTGAAGATTATAACATGAAGTTCAAGGAAATCCCCATATTTTGCGACACCTCCAGCGCTATAGCAATTGCAAATAATCCAGTCTCTCACAGCCGGACAAAGCATATTGAATTGAGATATCACTTCATTCAGGAGCATGTGGAGAATGGGACATCAATCTATGTTATGTCCCTACGGATAAGCATACTGCGGATATTTTCACGAAGCCGTTGGATGAGACCAAGTTTTCTTTCTTCAATACAGAACTTGGAATGCTCAACACGGAACCCTAGTCAAGTTATAAATGAAGCAAGGAAGACCTTCAACTCTTCAAACCCTCAAGGAAGCAAAGATCATGATTTTCAAGAAAAAGTTAAGTCAAATATGAGATTTCTCGTGAAACATCTTATACTTATCGAGAAATGTTTATACATCTCGGGAAATGGACTTATCAGGAGAATTCTGGCACTTTTCGAAAAATGAGCTATATTTCTCGAGAAGTAATACTGATCTCTAGAAATGATCTTTTATATCTCGAGAAATGGGTCAATCCCTTGAGAATTATCCTTCAAGAAACTCTTCAGCAAACTTCTCAAGAACTATTTCACCTCTCGAGAAATATCTTTGATTTCTCGAGAAATACTTATACCTCTCAAGAAACATCATTTAATTTTCCGATTTATCTACTATTTATTCTCTGGAATTCGAAGAGTCAGGTACGCTGTTTGACACTTAAATACTTATTTCATTACCTTTAAACTGTCAAATCACAAATAAAATATATATAAGATATCTCGAATGAACTTGAGTTTTCAGACAACCCTTTCCGAGAAACCTTAGCACTTCTCGCGACATTCCCAACCGCACAATCCTCTCGCGATTTCTCTCGACAGTTCAGACAATTCTTATTCTCTATTCAATGGCGCCTATTCCAAGACCAAAGATTGGTGTCGGCAGTGAGCTTGTGTGCTTAGGTCTTAGCTCTATCTCAGATGATTTTCTTAATTATTTCCATCTCTTAGATGCAGCTGGTATATCATTTCTTATGGTGCATCCTTGCCGAATCCTATTCAAAGAGGTAGAAGAATTCTACTTGAATGTCAAGGTACTTAAGAATGGCAAATTGTTGAAATCTACTATGAATAACCAAAAGATCAAGATTAGCTCAAAGTCAATCTCCAAGTATCTGCATTTACCCCTAGTTGAATCTGAAGATGACCTAGAAGATGGAGATTGGGAAAGAACATTATCTTTCTGTTGATTGGATAAAGCTACCAAGTCAATTCGAAGAATTCAGATGAATGATGATGGGAAATTATTGGTGGACATCATTGCTAAGGTATTTCTGTGTAAGACAGGAAGTATGAGATATGTTTCTGAGGACATTTTCTGCCTTATGACATCTATTGTCTGCAGAAAGAATTGTAATTGGGCAACAATTCTCTTTGTCAAAATAAAAGAAAGTCTTCTCGCTCCAAACTATGCAAGAATTCTTTCCATGTACTTGAACCAGGTATATCCTGAAGTGTTTGACATGTCCAAGGGTGCAGTTATTGATCACCTCAAAAAGATAGATGTCTCCACTATTCAAAGATGGGACATCATGATTCAAAAGCCAGTGGTTGCTGGTGCAAGACCCCAGGGGGAACCTGATCCTTCTATAGCTGGTGGAAATCAACATGTTTCTCCAACTCCCCTCCCTACTTCTCAGCATGCAGCTGATTCCACTTTTCTACCCCAGAACACAGTTCCAACCTCAACTGCTCCAGAAGTACCCGAGGTTTCTGCTAGACATCCCATTCCATCCACTATAATTGCAAATTCAGTGAGTACTCCTCCAGTTCAAGATTCTAAAAACGTAGGTGTTGATACAGTCAGTACTCCTCCTCCAGAAAGTGTTCCTGAAGTAGTGATGGAGATACAGTTCCTGATGAAAAAAAAGATGATCATGCAGAGAAAAGCCCAAATGTCCATATGGTAGGATCAGGGACTGATCTTGATTTTGATGATAGTGATGACTCAGTGCATGGGCACACTCCTCCCCCATCTGATATTTAGGGGGAGAAGGAGTTTGGTGGTTCCAAACAGAATGATGAACATCCAGTGTCCTCTATTGAGAAAGACACGGCTGCTCAGTCTGAGCATGATAGTGATGGTGAGGATGTGGTTCCATCTTCAGTTCAAAAGAAGGTGAGTTCTGTTGTTATTGAAGACATTCCTGATTGGCGGATTGCTTTTCTACCTCCTCCACATCTTTCACCTCCAGTGCATGTTGAAGACTCTCTGCATAGCAAGATTGAATTGATGTTGAACAAACAAAGAGAAAAGTTTGAAAGTTCAATCTAAGAAGTACATTCAAGGATTTCTGTAGTGGAAAAGGAAATGAGCAGAGGCCTGGCTGAAATTTAAGCAAACACTGATGAGCTGAAGAAAATTGTAAGTCAAGGAGGCAAAGGAATAGATCACTCAATCAAAAATATGGGAAAAGTCTTGGAGGAAACAATTAAGGTAAGAAAATTTCAGGACTCAATAGAATCAAAAGCAGAGGCAAACACTTTTCAGATCATTGTTGGAGTTGGCAAATTCAAGGAATCAGTCATCCAAACCCTATCTGTAGAAGTCAGAAAGGGGGAGGATAAGATGGCAGAGATGATGAATTTTCAGTTGTCTGAGCTTCAAAGAGTATGGGCTTCTCAGCTTGAACAGTTGAATGCTGGTGTTCAAAGACAGATTGCTGAAGTTAATGCTTACACTTCTACTACAATAGTATGGCTACATAATGAAATATACCATGAACTAGCAATTCATCCTCAACCTCCTCAGTTTTCTCCTAGACCTCAGTACTCTCCAAGACCTAAAGTACAATCTGATCATGCTCCTCCAGTACACTACTCTCAGGTTTGGCTAGCAAACCACTCTGAAGTTCAATCTAAAATTCTAGGGTCAAGGAAAATAAGGTATGGAAAAGGTCCATCTGCAAGCAAGTCAGTTCCAGGAAAGAGTACAAAAGGTACTAATAAGGCAAGTGCAGGAGAAGTTGTTGAAACATGGAGTCCTGATTCCAGGACTATCATATTAGATACTCTCAAGTTAGTAAATGAAGGTGGCATGAAGGTCGAAGATTATTACAGTCATGAAGAATGGCAGAAATATGAGATGAGTATGACAAAAAGAAGAATCCATTTCAGAACCCATGGATGGGAAAATCCTGAAGGTCCAGTTCCACCTCCAAAGTATCATCCCAAGCTTTATGCCTATTTCAAAAGACAGGAAAAGAAGAAGAAGAGCAGCCATTGAAGGAAGGGAATCTGAGACATGTCAAATCTTTTGATTAGATGGATTGTGTGACTCAATTTCATTTTAGACAATCTTAACTGTGTATATAATTTTTGATTTTTACGGTCTCTGCTGCTTATCATTTTTTTGTGGTGTGCATTTTTATACTTCTTATCTTGTTGCAATTATTCTTAGTGCTTAGGGTTCTGACTTCTACAAATGGGGGGAGATTGTTCGGTATTGTATCCACAAGAGCCTAGATTTGGAAGAAGTCACCCTTGAACCAAGGTGAATTGATAGTGTATTTGATGTTGTCTTTTAGCTATGTTCTTGCGGGTTATAATTGCCAAGTGTAGACCAATGTCAGATCACAATGGGTCATTAAACACAGTCTCATGCAATGTAATCCCTCATTGTGTGGGACATGGTGTTGACTCATGTGTGATCTCTCTATTGGCATACACTTCATTTTCAAGACCCTTGAAGCTTGGGAGTTGCAAGAGTTGCTGGTGTCCAAGAGAAAGAAAGAAGGAAAAAGGTTCAAAATTTTCTAAGTGCATTTCTCGAGAAATCAAAGACATCTCTCGAGAAATCCAGGCTATTTCTCGAGAAGACTTTTCCATTTCTCAAGAAATCCTTCTCTGGCTTCCATTCTAATGTTTCTAAAGTTTTTCTCGACAAGTCTCTTAGTCTCTCGAGAAATCAAGTCTATTTCTCGAGAAGTCGTCTTTGTTCTCAAGAAATCTTCTCATTTGTTCAGTGAAGCATTTTCTAAGCTGTTTTTCGAGAAGTCAAGTGCTCTCGAGAAATCAAAGTTATTTCTTGAGAAGTCATATTGTTCTCGAGAAGTTTTCTTCAAGTCTTTCTGAAAGTTTTTCCAAGCATTTCTCAAAATGTTGCAGCCATCTCTCGAGAAATTCTTTCATTTCTCGAGAAATCCTTGTTGTCCCGAGAAAGAAGTTCTCTTCTTGTCCTGCTTTGAAATCCGTGTTCTGACGGTTCTGTCATTATTCTCTTACGGAGTCGATGACACGTGTGTCATGTTTTAAGGTTAATTTTACCTTAATTCAAGGATTCTTAGCCATTATGATTATCTGCTATATAATGCTCCTATCGACTCTTATTCATAATGATTCTCATGAAAACCTAATTCTAATATTCAATCGGAAATCGAGAAAGATCCGCCGCCTCCTGCCATCAATGAAGTTCGTTCTCTCTCTCATTCAGCCGATCCATTTGGAAGAAAAGATTCGACAGATTAGTGCTCATATCATCTACTGAAGTTTATTGGATCTTGTCGAATCCTAGAAGGTCAGATCTGAGATTTCATCTCCTCCTCATCTTCTTTAAGCCAAAGTTCTCCAAGTATCAAGAAGGCAGAAGATTACAGTATTTCAGATCTGAACTCATTTTGTTAATCTTTTATTATATACACTCTCTATTGTTTGTAGGAGATTTATCTCCGAGTTGTAGGAGAGTTATCTCCGAGTTGTAGGAGAGTTATCTCCGAGTTGTAGGAGAGTTATCGCCGAGTTGTAGGAGGGTTTATCTCTGAGTTTGTAGGAGAATTTGTCTCCGAGTTGTAGGAGTGGTGACTCTGAGATTGTAGGATCATTTTTGATCCGAGATATTGTGAAGTTGTCAAGGCTAGCTGTGGTGCTAGATTGGCGAGGCGGGAAAGTGGAGTACCCAAGATCGGGGAACCACTATAAAATTCCTTGTGTTGTCTGTGATTGTGATTTGTTTTTCGTGTTCTCTTTTTATCAAGTTTTTATTCCGCAAAAGATGCAGTTATCACCTATTCACCCCCTTCTAGGTGATTTAGGTAGGCAATAATATACTTCACAAAGCCATATGACTCAAGGATAACATATGAAGGTTGCCCCCAAGTTTGAAGCCAGAATTCCAACATGCCCACTAGCGTCGGTGGTAGCACCTAGCGCAGGTGCTAGCTCTAATTAGAGCAATTCCAAGAGCAGTTTTAGAAGGCACTAGCGTCAGGTGGTAGCTGCTAGGGTAGGCGGTAGTGCGGTGCACAATAGGCAATGCGGCAGAGTTTCTGTGGAATGAAAGATACGCATGAGCATAATAAATCTATACCGAGATAGCGCAGACGGTAGCGTTAGCGCAGGCGCTAGCGGGCTCTCCTATAAAAGGACCATCCACTCTCGTTTTTGTTACATAGGTGGAAGAGAGGTTGAGTGCCAATATTTCAGAGCCTTATTCTGCCAAAAGTTGATCTCCCACCATAGTTTTGTGAATTTCTGAAGGAGGATTTCTTCACGTGGGATCCGAACGACGATCGCTTCAACCACGCATATTCTACAGCAATTCTTCGTCCCCAACTTCAGAAGTTCTTCAAGAGGGAGTTGTTATATTATTGTTGTTTATTTCACATCTTTTGCTTAGTAAATTCTCCTCGTTTTGGCGACTAGGTTTGGGCAGGACTTAAAGAGAAAATCGCCTCATGTTGGCGACTAGATCTAGGTTTGGTCTAGGGGATGCTCAAGGCCATATCCGGGGAAGGATTGGCTAGAGCGTCTTGAGTCCGTATCCAGGGAAGTATAGGCTAAAGCCTCCGGTTCGTGGGGATGCGAGTCAGGGTAGAAAACAAAAAGAGTTTCTATTAATTGCCTTCAATTTCTAGCGTTATAAGAAATCAATTTTTGTAATCCTACATTTCATATTAATAAAATCATGTCTCTATTTTATTTCACTTGTTTTGTTTGATTTCTCAGTATATTTATCTCTCATTATTTCATGAATAGCAAAATATACTAAAAGTTTTAAATCCATTATTCACCCCCCCCCCCCCCCTAAGCGCGACTACAGATCCAACAGTAAAGCGAGTAAACAACAATGTACATGCAGGGTGTCTTACAAACATAAACCATCTACTTAACTATTGACATGCCCAAAGACCCTACAATGCAATATGAACTCGAATATAAGAATCCTAATAAAGAAAACCTAACACAAATAGCAGACAAACGTGCCCTAAGCTACATCATCATAATTAAATTTTTGGAACCTTGCCCACAATGTTCCTGATTTGAAGAAGTCATCAAGTCAAGGATAAATACATTTTGTATATGATGATCATCTGGTTTGATATGTGTAAGATCATTACGAAATCATATAAATCACTCTCAGTGAGTCAAGAGATCAATTTGTGTTCAAGGGTTAATTAATTCACAAAATTATTCTCAGTACAATGTCATTTTGATAAGTTAGAAATATCATCGAGACCATCCCAATATCATTTTGATAAGTTGGAAATATCATCGAGACCATCCCAACGTCGTTTTGAAGATATTCCATCTCAGCCAAACTGTCTTGACAAGGAAAGGCAGTTCAAGATCCTATATATCATCTTGATAATACACAGTTCAAGATGATATCGCTTTGACATGGATCAGTTATACAAATATCATCTTGAAGAACATCAACATGATGGTTATCGTCTTGACAGAGCTGAAGAATATACACATCGTGTTGATGACTAAAAATATTCATAGAGAAGGTTTCACACTAAGTTAAGATCGTGGAGATCAAGGAATATCATTTGGAAGCCCTTCATTGAAGATGAAATTACTCTAAGTCAATTATCGTTGAGAACAAGTAAATTGTCATCGAGGAGCTTACACGATAATTCAGAAGCATGTTGAGTTGAGAATGATTAGTCCATATCGTTTAGATATGGCTCTCTTTTTGCCAAAACAAAAGCTCAGATTTAAAAGTCTAAGTCTTATCGACATGACAAGTTGAAATGTCGTCTTGATAAGCTTAACAATCGGCTTAAAGATAGTGGTCGTGTTGAATTCAGATATCGTCTTGGAGACCACAAGTATCGTCAAAATGAGGTTTTATCAGCTTGATGACTTTACATCTTCTTAGAAATTAACTCAAAGTCTGAAAGGGTTAGTGTCGTCTTGAAGACTCAAATGTCGTCGATAAATAACGTCGAGACAGTTCATGCATGAAAATTCAAATCTCTCTTGCTATCGATTGCGCCAATCAGACCAGTCCTTTAAGAAAAGAGATGTCTGAGATAAAGTATTCCTAGTTTCGACGGTTAAGATTCGACTCTCTTATAAATACTGATAAGATATGAGATGGAAACACCAATCATAATCCTAATCAGAAGAACCATAGATTCTCTGAACATTCAAAGTGTCGGCTGTTATAGAACAATGCTCCATCAGAAAATCAAAAGGTTGCTGACAAGATCTTCAAATTTTGAGAACAAGAAGCTGAAGGATATTTATTCAAGAATCATCTAGTTCTCCTAGCTTGCTCCAGGTTCTTCATCCACAATCATTTCAGAACAAAGAAGTTCTCAGATCTCAAGGTCAGTCTGATTCAGGTCTTCCAAATGAAGATTCAATCAAGATCTTGGCTGAACCAGTAAAAGCTATTTGATTAGAAGCCTAAAAAGACTCAATCTTTACGAGAAATATTTTCTTGAGCCTATTTGTATTGCTTTAAACAAAATTAAATTTTCTGTTGTATGATCTCTTTGAGATCTAAGTGTAGGGTTTTATGTGAGCCTGAGATCGGATTCAAGGTTGAATCTAAGTTGTAGGAGTTATGTACTATGAGTTATTAGGTTATATGTGGGCCTGAGGTAGGATTCAAGGTTGAATCTAAGTTGTAGGAGTTGTGTACTCTGAGTTGTAGGATCCCGCATTTGGGATATAAGGTATGGAACTTACTGTTGTTCCTGAGGTAGGATTTTGTACTCTGAGGTGTAAGATTTCTAGTAGTAGATCTGAGTTTGAAGGAGTTTTCTTGAGGCTAGAACACGACAAGATAGGCGTGGGGGTGAAGTGGACGCACCCAACTTGGAGAACCACTATAAATATCTGTGTTCTCTGTATTGTGGTTGCTTTATTTTGTGCTTTATATTTAAATCCACTGCTAAAACAAAAAAGTGAGAACACTTATTCACCCCCCATCTACGTGGTATATATCCACATTCTTTCAATTGGTATCAGATCTAGGTTGTTCAAAAAGAAGCCTAACAACTTGAACAAGATCTGCCAAGGGATTTACCGACCATCATGACTTTAGGAGATAATTACAAGGAACTAAGTTCCATGAAGTTACCAGTCTGCAGAAAGGAAAAAATATGTCATATGGAAAGAAAGGGTCATATTATTCATGGAAGCTTCTGATCCAAGGATTTTCATAACAGTTGAAGAAGGACCTTTTATTCCTATGAAGGCTTCCACCATTGATTCAAATCCGCAAGTTCCAAAGAAGTATGCATATATGACTAAGGATGAAATCATTCTGGACACCATGGATAAAAGGGCCAAGAATATTTTAGTCAGTGTCATAGATGATTCCACTTTCTAAACTTTATTCATTGCAAAATAACATAGAAATGTGTGATTCTCTAATAGTCTACATGGAAGGTACTAAGGAGGTTAGAGATGATAGGAAATATGTCCTCAACCAGGAATATGAAACTTTCAGGCAGGACAAGAAGGACTCTATCTCAGAGTGCTATAAGAAGTTCTTCAAGATTGTGAATGGCTCATGACTTATGGAAGGGAATTCTCTAATTATGAACTACGTGACAAATTCTTGAGATCCCTCAATAAGGAATGAGATATCAATATTTGTGTCATTAGAGAAATGTGAAATTTGGCAAGAATAGAGCCCCAGATTCTCTTTGGCAAGTTGTTGTCCCATGAACTACAACTGAATACTAGAAAGGCTCGGGAGAAAACATCCAGATCATACTCCAAAGAGAAGTCTGTTGCATTCAAGGCTAAAAGCTCCAGAAGGAGTAGAGAAGACCCTCCAATCAACCATGAGAGGGTTGCTGAGTAAGAAGAATCTGAGGCAAGCATCTCAGGTTCAGAGATGTCTGATGGATAACTCTCATTGTTCTCCAAGAAATTCAAGAAATTGCTGTCAAGAAGAAGATTGGACAAATATAGACCATCTTCTTCCAGCTCTAGAAGATCTGGTCATAATAATGATAAGTCCAAGCACAAACCAAAGGAAGATAGGTATGATTCTAAGCTGAGTAAACATTCTTTTGCTAACATTATTTTCTACTGTTGTAAGAAACTAGGTCATGTAATAGATGAATGCCTATCCAAGAGAAAGGAAGGGAAGAGATATGAAGACGGGAGTTCATATAAAGGAAAGAAGGCTGAGAAGAGCTTCATTGCAAAGAAGCACAAAACCTTGAGTGACAATGACTCAACCTCCTCATAATTTGATGAAGAAGTCTACATTGGGCTTATGGCTATGTTAGAAGAAAGTCAGGATAAGTACAACTCACCTGCCGGCGGAGGGAATCTCCACAGGAGCTTTATTCTCTTTATAGCTTCTCATGCTAAGCATGCCTTGAGCCCTGAAAACTTGGGTTGGTATTGGCCGAACCGTTAACAAGGCATACTCCTGGTGCTGAAATATCTAAAGTTACATCCTCCTAATATCATGAAATTGGTGGTTACATTATTGCTTACCACACTAGCTGGCATTCTAGCTGGAAATTTTTGGGCTAAGTAAAATCATGCATTATGCGGGTACCAGCATGGAGGCCGCACAGAGTATTATACGTCAGGATTCATATAACATGGCACTAATATTTCAGGCTATGAGGACACTTGTACCGAAGGCGCATAGGGCCCAAAATGATCCAATCCCATAATCTACATAACATTAATGTTCAAATAGTGCGGATGCTCAGGAAGAGTTCGCATCATGCTTTGATAACCTTACTTCAACTTACCCCATGGGCTGGGACAATCGCCTAAAGAGCCCACCACTATGATTATCTTGGTTATCAGTTATACACACTATATTTGCTCCAGTATTTCAAGATTTTCATTAATATGTTGTGCGATTTCCTTTAATAGTGGGTGTGCATTTGTCATGATCTCTCGAATAATAACTCAGCCATCAGTAATGGACGGATATATACATGTATGTATGTTATTCATATTGAGGTGTCACTGGACTAGGATTTTCAAAGGAAGACACCTCAACTAAGTGTATGGAATTGTGCGGCAATTCATGGCGCTAACCGCACCACTATCACACTTTAAAGTTCTCTAAACTCATCTCCATGTTGACAAGTCATGATTGTCGACTTGTGACCGCGCATGCAAATCATCATAGTGGTTGTCAATACAAGGAAATATCCGCTAATCAGGGATTCATGCGGCTCAGACTAAAATAGGTACATAGTAAATCACAAAGTGCAATTGTGTGTTTAATCTACATGTATTCGCATGTACACACAGGAAGATTGCAACGAATACATGAGTTCATTACTTCTCAAAATTACAATATTAGAGAGGCCGAAATTACAAAATGAATTCACGCGGCCACTCCAATAAGAAATAAAGAGGATATAATCATCAATTCTCCTCGGATCCAGACTCAACACTCTCCCCCTCGACAGTCTTTGATTTCTTCAAATGAGACATCGTGGATTGGTTGCATCTGCTCGACAGCGTTCCTGATAGTGTGGATGGATGGTATTCTTCCACTGCCTCAGTGTTAGCATCCTCCTCGATGGTGTCCGCACCTTCCTCGTTGGCCTCCTATTCTGAATCAGAAATTTCAGCATCCGTTTTCTCCTCATATAGAGTTACATAATCAATGTACATAAACTCATCCTTTATTGCTCCTCACTTCTTTAACCAGCCAAGCGCGACCTCCATAGATTGCTTAGAGAGCCGGAGCGCCATCCTCTAGAACTTTGTGTTATCCTCCATTAGGCTCACCTAAAGGAAGAATGATCGTGAATTAATAACCGCAAACAAGTATGGACAATCATTGCTAACAAATGAATCAAGTGTTTCCTTCAGCTGCTCTCGCATATGTAAATTCACCACCAAGGCGTCGTCAAGGGAACTCAGCGCAGCGCAGTTGAACAAAACCTCCCTTAGGTTTGTGGGGGAATCCTTCTTTGAAATGTCCCCCATCGGGACCCTACTCATCTCCACCAAGTTGATGCCGCGGCCCCTCCACTTATTCATGAAGATGATCCAGTTGCCGAGGCGCAACGACACAAGGACTTGAGGCGCCCTGTTGATGCTAACGGAGGATCACGTTACAACCTCCGCCCGCGGCGTGCCAAGCCTACTTAATGACCTCTCATTTATTTAAGGCGTTTAGTTTATCTATTTATGGATATAAAATTATTTCATATGATGGAAATAATTTTATATTTCATTATGCTCTTGTTTTATTTTATTTTCATGCGTTTTGAACTATTGGTGTGCATTTAACCATTTGGTTGGCGGAGATTCTAAACGCCATCTTGAATGGCTGAATTTTGATGTAAACTCCTATTTAAGGAACCCTCCTTGATGAAATAGAGGATTGAAAAGGCAAACCCTAAAATCCCCCCTTGTGGAATTTCGGCCAAAGAGGTGGGAGACCTCCTAGCCGCCGCCCCCCCCCCCCCCCCCCCCCCCCCTCCTCTTGTGGTGTGACGCCGCTTCTTGCCTCCTCCATCCTTCTTCGGTGCGACGCCGGCGTGGAGTTCCTTGGTGTGACGCCAACGGAAAAGGTTGCAAACCCATTCGGTGTGACGCCGGTGGATCCGTGGAGAGAGTGATTCTTCCACCATATCTTGTGTGCTTTAGATCCGGGTTGGGTAATCTCTTTTCCTTTAATCTTGTGTGATTCATGCTTAGTTTTGTGGAGGATTTATGCAACCGTCTTTTCCGCGATTTTAAAATACATCGCCGCTTTCCAAATCATTTCTTTGTCATCGATCTTCACTAGATCCGGATCGGGAAGATCCATTGCGTATGGCAAACCTAGGCCTTTAAATCCTTTGTTTGCCCTCACAACGGATCGGATCTTTGATTTAATTTCTTGGGAGTTTGTGTCTTAAGCCTTGAATCGCTGAATTAGAATTTATTATCTTCTATTTTGATACGTTTGTGATCGTTCAATCCGTTATTACGATTGCTAGAGTGCTTGTGTAGGTGCGGATAGATCTAGGTTTGTTGAAGGCGAACGAGAGATTTTCTCGTGACCGTTTCAAATAAGACTAACCCTACATCAATTTGGTATCAGAGGGAGGTTGTTTCAACTCCCACGTTGCAAACATCCTCGCTGCCATCCTTGTTGGTCGTTCAAATCAATAGGAAAATCTGAAATTTTTCGGATTGGTCTGCAGTTAGTAAAAAAAAAATCAAAAAAATTTTTTTTCAAAACTTGTCAAAAAATTCTGATTTTTTTTCTGTAGCTTCCTGAGGTTATTTCCAGCAACTTTAAAACTAGGAATTTTTCGTTTCGCCCTCGTTAGGTTGGCCTGAAAATTGGAAACGTCGTAATTCTGTCCAGGTGGTCTGCGAATAGCGGGTCAAAATCGGCATTTTTGGTCAAAATTCAAAAAAACATTTCTGTATGTTCTCCTTGATTGTAGCAGCCCGAAAATAATTTTCTGCAAATGTTTAGGTAAGTTCTTATTCAGGAACTTTTCGTTTTTCTTTTCGGATTTGGGAGCCCACCCGACCCTTTTGGTTTTCTCTTTGGTCGGAGTACTCTTGGACAGATCGAACTAACTTTGGGAGACAACTCGGCCTTTTGTTTTTCGCTCGCTTCTTTGGCCGAAGTCCTCTTGGAATATTGCTGCATGTACTTGTTTTCTTTTAACGCGCGCGCTGTCACGTCTCGTTAGTCAAACGTCAAGCTTGCATGCGCACTAGACTAGGAACAGAATATAACACCTCCACATCGTCTAGGATGGCTGCGAATGAACAAGGGGAACGTAACGCTGAGGCCATAGAGGGGCTACGTAATGATATGACCGAGCTTAGGACCATGTTAGCCCAGATTCTGCAGAATCAAAGGGGAACACCACCCCCACCGGCTACTGATGAGTTACCCGATCCGCAACAGCAGGATCATGATTCGGATTCGGATGAAGGCTATCCTCGAGCCCCTCCTCGTGGACGTCGTCCGGATCGTGGCACTGACATCACTAGAGCCATTAAGATCGACGCCCCCACTTACGATGGTTTGGGAGACCCCCAGGTTTTCCTTACTTGGGTAGTGGATATTGAATGTTATTTTGAATGGCACAATCTTACGGATCCCCAAAAGGTCCAGGTTGCCAGGATGAAGTTAACGGGTCGAGCAAAAACGTATTGGCTAAATGAAGAACGTAGGCTAGGAGCCGGACAGGGAGTCCCACCCATTGGATGGCCAGTGATGAAGAACTTACTCACTGACCAATACGTCCCCGCCTACCACCGAACCCAAATGTTCGATGAGCTAGCCACCCTTCGGCAAGGCTCAAACTCGGTGGCTGAGTATATGGGCGAGCTGAAAGACCGTATGGTGCGTTGTGATCTTCGAGAGATCCCTGAGGTTACGCTTTCACGATTTCGTAAGGGGCTCCACCCTGACATTCAGAGGAAGCTATTGAGATATGGCCACACAGATCTGAATACGACATTCAATGCCGCTATTGACATTGAAAAGCATCTGGCTTCGAAGGCCCACTCTCATTACTCCCGTACGAAGAGCTTGACCACATTTGGAGCATCTTCATCTACCACCCACGATAAGGGAAAACCTAAGACCGCCGAGTCTAGATCGGTAGTGATTACTGCGAGGAACTCTAGGAATCCCACGAGTGAGGGTATCCCCATAGGAAAGGTTAGCAAGGCTAACACCACATGTTATGCTTGCGGGGTTCAGGGTCACTACGCCTTTGAGTGTCCTACAAAAACCCGAGCCATAGCCCTGTTGGATGCGGAGGCCGACCCCGCCGATCTGATTTATGAGGCTACTGAGGAGGATGACCCTGAGGGAGTCCCGAGTGATTTGGAGGACGAACGCTACCTAGGAGTGATGCGATGCATCTTGACCACCCCTCGTCCTTTAGATGATTGGAAGAGGATGAACATATTTTCCCTGATTTTTAGGAGTGGTGAGAAGTTATGTAAGCTGATTATCGATAGTGGAAGTTGTGTAAACGTCGTTTCTGAGAACGCCGTCACACGTATGGCCTTGACCGCGGAGCCACACCCGACCCCGTATCAAGTAGCTTGGATTAACAAGATCACTGTTCCAGTTACCAAGCGATGCCTAGTTCCCCTCTCGATTAAATCATACACGGATGAGATATGGTGTGACGTGTTACCGATGGATGCTTGCCACGTATTATTAGGCCGCCCTTGGCTCTATGACCGTGATGTAACCCATTTTGGCCGGGCCAACTCCTATGAATTTAAGTTTAAGGGTAAGACCATTACTTTGAGCCCGACCGTTCCGAAGGAACCAGTTGCGTTACCTAAGGACACCATTGTTCCGGTCGAAAGGAAGACGTTGAGTCTAGTAGGCAGGACGGAGTTTGTGAGGGACCCCTTTTTAGATGGAGTGATGTATGCGTTAGTTCTTATGGTACGAAGACTGATTCGAGCACGTTAGATGGGTTGCCCAGAGAGTTGCGGGCCCTGCTAGATGAGTATAGGGATGTTTACCCCGACGAGCTTCCGTCGTCGTTACCCCCACTTAGGGATATACAGCATGCTATTGATCTTATCCCTGGGTCATCCCTACCCAATCAGCCCCACTATAGACTCCCTCCCGATGCCCACAAGGAGTTACAAGTCCAGATAGAGGACTTGCTGAAGAAGGGTTTCATTCGGACTAGTTTGAGCCCATGTGCTGTTCCAGCCCTTCTTGCCCCCAAGAAGGATGGTTCGTGGAGGATGTGTGTTGATAGCCGTGCTATCAACAAAATCACCATCAAGTATAGATTTCCAATCCCACGGTTAGATGATCTCCTCGATGTATTAGCGGGTGCCACCATCTTTTCCAAGCTAGATTTGCGGAGTGGTTACCACCAGATCAGGATCCGTGAGGGAGATGAGTGGAAGACAGCGTTTAAGTCCAAGGATGGACTGTACGAGTGGCTTGTGATGCCTTTTGGGTTATCCAACGCCCCAAGCACGTTCTCTAGGATGATGACTCATGTCTTCCAGCCTTATATGGGGAAGTTCGTGGTTGTCTACTTCGACGACATCCTCATCTATAGTACCACCCCCACCGATCACATCTCACATCTGCGTACAGTTCTTTCCACCCTTCGGAAGGAAACTCTTTATCTGAATCTTAAAAAGTGCACTTTTCGAGTCTCTGAGGTAGAATTCTTAGGTTATATTGTTGGGTCCGAAGGTATACGAGTAGACCCCGGGAAGGTCCAGGTGATTAAGGATTGGCCAGAGCCGACTAGCATTCGAGAGGTGCGCAGTTTTCATGGGCTAGCTACATTTTATCGTCGTTTTATACGAGACTTTAGTAGCATCATGGCACCTATTACCGATTGTATGAAAAAGGGAGAGTTTGCGTGGTCGAAGTCTGCTACTTTTGCCTTCCGTAGGATCAAGCAACTCATGACCGAAGCACCAGTGTTACGTCTCCCTGACTTCACCAAGGTCTTTGAGGTTACTTGTGATGCGTCTGGGGTAGGGATAGGAGGAGTCCTAAGTCAAGAGGGCCACCCTATCAGTTATTTTAGTGAGAAGTTGGCAGGCGCAAAGCTCAATTATTCCAACTACGACCGAGAGTTCTATGCGATTGTGAGGTGTTTGCATCATTGGAGACACTATCTTCTGTCCAAGGAATTTGTGCTCCTTTCTGACCATGATGCTTTGAGATTCATAAACGGTAGTCATAAGATCAGCCCGCGGCACGCGAAGTGGGTTGCGTTCCTTCAAGAATACACGTTTAACATTAAGCACCTTAAGGGTTCGGAGAATCGAGTCGCCGATGCGCTTAGCCGCCTCACCCTCTTTCTGTCTACCATGAAAGTGCATGTTATTGGGTTCGAGCGCATTAAGGATGAGTACGCCACGTGCCCGGATTTCCAGGAGTTGTACCTATCCGCACAGGACAACTCCCCCACCACTATCTCGGCCTTCACTATTAGGGATGGTTACCTCTTTCGGCACGGGAAATTATGCATTCCGCAATCTTCCCTACGACTACACATTATTTGGGAGTTGCATAGTGGCGGGTTGGGTGGTCACTTCGGGCGTGACAAGACTATTGTGCTCGTGGAAGAGAAGTTTTATTGGCCAAAACTTAAGGTCATGGTCGGACGTGTAGTGAGCAGTTGCCGCACGTGTCAAGTCTCCAAAGGTTCTAAGACCAATGTTGGTTTGTATACACCGTTACCTATTCCATCTAAACCTTGGGAAGACGTGAGCATGGATTTCGTTCTAGGCCTTCCCCCCACGTTTCACCGACACGACTCTATATTCGTTGTTGTAGATAGGTTCTCCAAGATGGCATATTTTATCCCTTGTAGCAAGACCAACGATGCCTCTCACATTGCGAAGCTATATTTTAGGAACGTCGTTAGCCACCGCGGGGTTCCGAAGACTATTGTCTCGGACAGGGATGTCAAATTTACTAGCTACTTTTGGAAGACTTTATGGGTCCTTATGGGAACCAAATTGCTATTCTCTGCTGCCTATCATCCTCAAACAGATGGGCAAACGGAGGTGGTCAATAGGAGTTTAGGTAACCTTCTGCGGTGTCTTGTGAGCGACCACAAGGGCACATGGGACTTACTCCTCCCCCATGCCCAGTTGGCTTATAATAACTCTAAAAATAGATCCACGGGTATGTCTCCGAATGAAATCGTTCATGGGTATAACGCTCCTGTGCCTCTTGACTTGGTTCCGTTACCACCCACATTTAAGACAAGTCAATTCGCACAATCTTTCGCCCAACACATCCAAGATTTGCACGCACATATCCGAGCAACTCTGGCATCTCAATACGAGTTGTATCAGTCACATGCAAATCAACATAGGAGAATGTCACATTTTAATGTCGGCGATCAAGTTTTAGTCCGCTTAGTTCCCGAGCGAATGCCTACCGGCACCGTTAAGAAATTAGCTCCAAAGCGAGCCGGCCCGTTTCGAATTCTAAAAAAGTTAGGTGACAATGCTTATGTTTTGGATTTGCCTGCTGATTGGGGTATATCCCCTATTTTTAATGTCTCGGATTTGACGTTGTTTGTGTTGCCTCCACCTGAGTTGAATTCTTTGTCGTCTTCTTCCTCCACTACACTTTCTAATGGGTTGGGGAGTGGTAGTTCGGATGATCTCTCTCTTTCGGCCCCCACAGGATTATCATCGGATGGTAAGTTGCAATCTTTTTTTCCTACTGCTGACATGTTTCCCAGGTTTCCGAAGACATTTCATACTCCAGAGGTGATACTTGATGCTGAGCCACTGTCTACTCCGGATGGTGATACTCATCGCTTTCTCGTCCGTTGGCGCGACCGCCCCCCTTCGGACGACTCTTGGGTACTAGAGACGGAGCTTCGACGCTTGGATGCTGCTCTCCTCCACCGCTACTTCTTAGACCACACATCAGTGACGCGTGATTTCGAGCAGGGGAGGATTGATGCCGCGGCCCCTCCACTTATTCATGAAGATGATCCAGTTGCCGAGGCGCAACGACACAAGGACTTGAGGCGCCCTGTTGATGCTAACGGAGGATCACGTTACAACCTCCGCCCGCGGCGTGCCAAGCCTACTTAATGACCTCTCATTTATTTAAGGCGTTTAGTTTATCTATTTATGGATATAAAATTATTTCATATGATGGAAATAATTTTATATTTCATTATGCTCTTGTTTTATTTTATTTTCATGCGTTTTGAACTATTGGTGTGCATTTAACCATTTGGTTGGCGGAGATTCTAAACGCCATCTTGAATGGCTGAATTTTGATGTAAACTCCTATTTAAGGAACCCTCCTTGATGAAATAGAGGATTGAAAAGGCAAACCCTAAAATCCCCCCTTGTGGAATTTCGGCCAAAGAGGTGGGAGACCTCCTAGCCGCCGCCCCCCCTCCTCTTGTGGTGTGACGCCGCTTCTTGCCTCCTCCATCCTTCTTCGGTGCGACGCCGGCGTGGAGTTCCTTGGTGTGACGCCAACGGAAAAGGTTGCAAACCCATTCGGTGTGACGCCGGTGGATCCGTGGAGAGAGTGATTCTTCCACCATATCTTGTGTGCTTTAGATCCGGGTTGGGTAATCTCTTTTCCTTTAATCTTGTGTGATTCATGCTTAGTTTTGTGGAGGATTTATGCAACCGTCTTTTCCGCGATTTTAAAATACATCGCCGCTTTCCAAATCATTTCTTTGTCATCGATCTTCACTAGATCCGGATCGGGAAGATCCATTGCGTATGGCAAACCTAGGCCTTTAAATCCTTTGTTTGCCCTCACAACGGATCGGATCTTTGATTTAATTTCTTGGGAGTTTGCGTCTTAAGCCTTGAATCGCTGAATTAGAATTTATTATCTTCTATTTTGATACGTTTGTGATCGTTCAATCCGTTATTACGATTGCTAGAGTGCTTGTGTAGGTGCGGATAGATCTAGGTTTGTTGAAGGCGAACGAGAGATTTTCTCGTGACCGTTTCAAATAAGACTAACCCTACATCACAAGTCTTCTTGGATGAACTTTGCGGAAGAGACCGCGAGTGCATGTGGTCGAGGCAGCTCAGAATCCCTCCAGGAGGGGAGATTGATGCTGAGAGTAATTGCCCTAACATCCAGTAATAGCAACAGACCTCACCTAAGGTCAAGAAGATCCTACCCCAAATTTAAGAAGCGGGTGACCGCCAGCACTAGGACGCGAATATCATCTTTATCTCGAAGATGTACTCACCCCGGCCTGGGCTAGCTCGACCTCCCTTCATTGATCCTGGGCGCACCGCCTCTATGTGGTGATTACGATGTTACCAAGGAACAAGGGGCTCATACGGCTTGTACGCTGACACAATCAAGAAGACTGCAAAAACATAAAGGTCATTAACATCCAAAGGTACGTGTAGTTATATATGTCTCTAACGGCTTATACTTGTTGGAAGCGAGACCTGCACGCGAGCTCACTTCTTCACTACTCTTCAAATGCGAGCACCTCTCCGACGAGCATCCTCCAAGGTGAGCACAACTCCACAACGAACGCCCCACGGCGAACACCCACTACTCTCACCGAGCACTAACACCACTCTTCTCGGCGAGTACCCCACTGGTTGGCGAGATGCCCCCTACACACCGACGAGCTCCCTCGCGAGAAGCTTCCTCCTACACGACGGCGAAATCTCCACACGAGCAGCTCCCTCTCCTCTACTTCAAGCTGCGAGCACTGCTCCTCTCAAAGTCCAGGCGAGATCCTCCTCCACTCGGCGAGAAGGGCTGCTCCTCCTCTTCAAGCGAGAAAAACTGCTCCTCTCCCCCACGTCCAAAACAGGTGAGAGCTGGCAGTTGTTCCGGCGAGTACCCACAGCCCGGCGAGACGTACAGCTTTGACGAGATCAACTTGGCGAGATGGGGTGCGGGTTTACTTCCTGCGGGAAGGTGGTTGGCGAGATGTAAGAGGCGAGTAAAAATTCCTGCGGGAATTAACTTAATCTCTCTCTCTCTCTCTCTCTCTCTCTCTCTCTCTCTCTCTCTCTCTCTCTCTCTCTCTCTCTCTCTCTCTCTCTCTCTCTCTCTCTCTCTCTACTCTCACTCTCTCTCTCTCTTCTGTACGCAAGCCAAAAGAAAAATTCCAACTTTTCTATTCCCTCTTTTTCTCCTTTTTCAACATACAAAACAAAACAAGGGGGGGGGGGGGCTATTTATAGGCAAAGAAAAAACTACATATTTCTCTCTCCGCAATAAATGCGGTTCTCTCTCCTCAAAACAATAAAATACAACTTAAAATAAAACTAAAACCAATTAACCCGGTCAACAAAGTCAAACCAACAAACTCCCCCTCAAACTTGGCAACACATGCCGAGTTTGCCTTTGAGCTTTGCGAACGTCTCCACCTTCAATGCCTTGGTGAAAATATCAGCGACCTGCTCTCCGGTGGGGCAATACACAACTTCCACGGTCTTCTGCTCCACCTGCTCACGAAGGAAATGATACCTCGTCTCGATGTGATTACTCCTTCCATGCAGCACCGCGTTCTTCGCGAGCTGGATGGCCGACATGTTATCCACTAACACTGTCGTTGGCCCTTCCTGCACATGGTGTAGCTCCCCTAAGAGGTTCCTCAGCCAGATGGTTTGGCAAGTACATGCTGCAGCTGCAATGTACTCCGCCTCACAAGATGATAAGGCTATCGTAACCTGCTTCTTCGAACTCCATGAGAACGCCGCGGTTCCCATATTGCACACATACCCGGAAGTGCTCTTCCGATCGTTCACGTCACCACCATAGTTGCTATCCGAGTAGCCGACTAACTTCAACTCTCCCGCAGATGAGTACTTCAGGCCATGGTCCCTTGTCCCGTTCACATATCTCAGGATCCTCTTCGCCGCAGTGAAGTGGTCGTGCTTGGGCTCTTCCATGTACATGCTTACTACCCCAACCGCATACATGATGTCAGGTCTGGTGAAAGTCAAGTACCTTAGACTCCCAACAAAACTCTTGAACATCATTGGGTCCACAGCTTCTTCCTCCGAGTCTTTCCTTAACTTAGTTCCGGTATCAGCGGGAGTGGAGATATCCTTGCTACCCTCCATCCTGAACTTATTTAGAATCTCTTCCGCATACTTCTTTTGAGAGATGAAGATGCCATCTTCTCTCTGCTGCACCTCCACGCCTAAGTAGTTGATATTTCCCAAGCCTGTCATCTCGAACTCACTCTTCATCATCCTTTTGAACTCCTCGAACATAGTTTGGTTGTTCCCGGTGAATATCATGTCATCCACAAATATGCATAGGATCATGATATCGCCGTTCTTCTCAAGCTTCAGATACAGAGCATACTCGTACGGGCACTTCACATAGCCATGCTTCTATAGGAAAGCATCTATCCTCCCATTCCAAGCTCTTGCTCCTTGCTTCAGCCCGTACAGTGCTTTTCCCAGCTTGCACACCTTCTTCTCCTGGCCTTTCACCACATACCCCGGAGGCTGCTCGATGTACACATCTTCCTCCAGGTAGCCATTGAGGTATGCTGCCACCGCATCCATCTGCATGATAATCCACCCATAGTGAGCTGTCAGTATGATGATCAACCTGATGGAGTCAATCCTCGCCACTGGGGCATAAACCTTGTCATAGTCCACTCCTTGGACTTGCCTGTAGCCCTTCATGACGAGTCTCGCCTTGTGCTTCTCCACAGCTCCTTCTTTGTTCTTCTTCACCTTATAGACCCACTTCACCCCGAGGGGTTTGTGGCCCGCAGGTGGATCGACCACCTTCCATGTTTCATTCTTCTTTATGGAAGCCATCTCAACATCCATCGCCATCCTCCAAGGTTTCTCCTGGGCAGCTTCGTCGTAGGAGTGCGGCTCACAATCTGCCAACAAACAATATAAAGAAAAATTGTTAAGTGTTGGTGCCGTCTCCTCGTAGATCTCCTCCATCCTCCTCATCCTAGGTTGAGGACGATCATCCTTGCTTCCACTAGTGCTTGCTCCACTAGTACTTCCTCCACTTGAGTTGGGAGTGCAAGCTCCCCCTGAATGTCCACTAGGTGGTGATGGTGGCTCAGCCCCACCATCCTCAACTCCTGTTTCATGACCACCTTCCTCCTCATCTTCAAAGAACATCCCTTTCTTGCTCCTTGTCTCCTCATCCAAGCTCCATCAGCTGTCTTCTTCAAACACCACGTCCCTCGAGACTATGGCCTTCTCCATCACCGGGTTGTATAACTTGTAAGCCTTGCTCTCCGGAGCATAGCCCAAAAAGATGCACTTCTCGCTCCTGTCATCGAGCTTCTTCCTTCTCTGGTCCGGGACGTGAGCATGAGCTACACACCCAAAAACCCTCAAGTGCTTCACGCTTGGCTTCCAGCCACTCCAAGCCTCGAACAAGGTCATGAACTTCACACTCTTCGTGGGGCATCTGTTCAGTAGATACACCGCACACTGCACTGCTTTCGCCCAGAACATCTTTGGCAACCCCTTGCCCTTCACCATGCTTCTCGCCATGTTCATTATGGTGAGATTCTTCCTCTTCGCGACTCCGTTCTGCTGTGGTGAGTACGCCGCCGTCAGCTGGTGTGAGATCCCATTCTCATTGCAGAAGACATCAAACAGCCTCGAGGTGTACTCCCCACCTCGATCTGTCCTCAGCACCTTCAGTGGCTGACCACTCTCATTCTCCGCCATCGCCTTTAACTCCTTGAACTTGTCAAGGGCCTCAGATTTTTCCTTCAAAAAACACACCCAACACTCTCGACTGAAGTCATCCGTGAAGGTGATGTAGTACTTGCTTCCGCCCACTGAGGTGGTCTCAAACGGACCCGCAATGTCCGAGTGAACCAGTTCAAGTTGTCTCCTTGCTCTACGAGACTTTCCTCCTTCAAACGTCAACCTCTTCTGCTTGCCCTTCGTGCACACCTCGCATACTTTCTATGGAGGTGAGATCATAGGTAGATCCTCCACCATCCTGGAGTGGAATAGCAGCTTCAAGCCCGTGAAGCGCAAGTGGCCCATCCGATGGTGCCACAGCCATGCTTCCTCTTCTTCCTCCGTCCTCGCGAGACATGTCGTCTCCTGGGTATCCATCTTCAATGAAAAGATACGGTTCGCCGTCATCTTCACCTTCACTACCTCCTTTCCTTGACTGTTCTTCATCGCTAGAGACCCATCCTTCAACTGGACGCATTAGCCTCTCTCCACCAATTGCCCAAGGCTCAAGATGTTAGTCTTCAAGCCTGGCACATAGTACACATCATTCAAATGCACCTTCTCTCCATTCAGCTTCACAACCACCAAGCCTTTACCTTCTAGCGATATCTTCAAAAAATTCCTGCGGGAATTAACTTAATCTCTCTCTCTACTCTCTCTCTCTCTCTCTCTCTCTCTCTCTCTCTCTCTCTCTCTCTCTCTCTCTCTCTCTCTCTCTCTCTCTCTCTCTTCTGTACGCAAGCTAAAAGAAAAATTCCAACTTTTCTATTCCCTCTTTTTCTCCTTTTTCAACTTACAAAACAAAACAAAGGGGGGGGGGGGGGGGGGGGGGGGGGGGGGGGGGCTATTTATAGGCAAAGAAAAAACTACATATTTCTCTCTCTGCAATAAATGCGGTTCTCTCTCCTCAAAACAATAAAATACAACTTAAAATAAAACTAAAACCAATTAACCCGGTCAACAAAGTCAAACCAACAATACTTACATTCTTTTGTAGGTAGGCCCCTGAACTCCATCACATGATGGACGTAATTGGCAAACATCCAATAGGTACCATTCAAAAAGTTTATTATCCGCACCCCAGTACCAGACAGCTCAGGAGACCAAAAGGTATCCTTTCCACACAGATCGGGAGCCAGCCATAGTCTGGTGAAGTCCCCTCTGAGTTCGGAGAACCGCGCCTACCAGTCATGTACCTTGTTCGCAAGGTTCAAAACTAGAAACCTCTTCAATCCAAAGTATATTTGCCCATGCCTCCGCACATGCACTCAAAATATGAAACAAAATGCCTCCATGCTAAAGTGGATACATTGGGACAACATATAAATGGTGAACTATGTGATGGATAAAATATAATTTGGAGGGAGTTGTGCGGGCACTTCCCATAAAAATTGAAAATCTCCGCCATCTTTGGGAAGATGAGGAACATCCATCCCGCCGTAAAATGTTAGAAGGGGGTTACAAGCTCGTCCTCAAAGAAAGTATTGAACCCCTCCTCTCCTTGCAGTAATCACACAATATAGTGGTCACCTCTCAGATGCCATGACAAGAGCATCACGATGTCCATCTCAGAGATCAAAGGAAGGTCCAGTTCATAACTCAAGAACATGACCGCACAGTCAACACGGCTAGAAGGAGGAGGTTTCTACACCATCTTGCTCTAGCTCTCTCACTGCAATTCAGGCAAAAAAGGGGTCATGCCAATTTATTGGAGGGCATGGTACTCCTCCTAGAGAACCAATACACGAATTGTTGCGGGGTCTGGGCGGACACCCTCCAGTAACCGCCACCTCGAAACAACTTCTTGCTATAAAAAATAAGACAATACAAGAATTCACACAAAATTGAATATTTGCCACAACACAAACAATCCAGCATTAGATAAGCACTTAATCTAAAATTAGAAGTGCGTTTAAGTAAAAAACTTCAAGAGCGAAACCGCGCGAAGGATAAGAAGTCATCACTTATTACTAGCAAAAAAATGTCCTAAGAAGCTTGCTCACTCTATCTCCCCTGGGAGGTTTCCGCCTAACAATAATGCCCTCGGAAGTTCATGACGGCTGCTACCCAGAAGTCAAATCAATCCACAAAGTGGTCTGTTGGGCGGCTCTGGCAGTAAGCACTGCGTTCTGCTTTTTGTGCCACCACTTCCCACTCGAGCTTGCCTATCTGCACTTACGAGGGTTGTATCTCCTCCCACATAGTCTCCAGCTCTTCATGTAGTCCCTCCGGGGTGATCATCGTGGTCTCTGCAAAATAATTTGAGGTGTCATAGGTAAGTTCATATGGCTAACCAAGGTAGGGAAGGGCTGGTGTACCCGTCGTGTTTGTCATAACTATCTCCTCATAAACTAGATTGTCATCGCCAAAGACGTCCACGAGAATTTAAGATGTATTCGCCATGTACGATATGAGTGTGTCCTGTCGGACAGTTTGAAACTCATTGAAGTCAATCACGCGAGCCGCGGGTACCACTCCCGGAGCCCGCATGGAATGCCTGGACAGCTCAGGGTCATTTCATTGTTTGAAAGCCCTCTGCGACAACTCGCCCAACTTTCGTTATTCATGCAGTTACTCGTGTGTCAGTTGGCACTCGCCTAGGATCGCCCAAGATCGCCCACACATGGAGTGGAATAATAATCGATTCGCACCTAGGTGGGACGAAGAACCGACCTGAAGGTCACCATGAACACATGATTGTATCTGCAATCCTCTTGGTCTTTGCGGCGCAGTACACGCCGAACTCCCACATTCGCCCAAGATCTCGGTGACATTGTCGCTCATCTGCGTCAACACCTCTTCCTCCCCAAAATGGTGACAGACTTACCCTTGGACTCCCGCAGTGCATCATCCTCAGCAGCTCTCCACTCTGCGACTTCTCGCCAAGCTGCCTTCCATATGTTGGCTTTAGTCTTGTGTGAATAAGTCAACTTGGTTTTATTTTAAGTTTCATATATTTTATAAATATGTTGAAAAAGAAGGAGAGAGAATGTCCCGCATTTATTGCGGAGAGAGAAATTTGGTAGTTTTTTCTTTGCCTATAAATAGACCCCCTTGTGTTGTTTTGTAAGTAAGAAAAAGAGAAAAACATTGGGTTTTGTTTGTTTCCTGCGAACAAGAGGTAGAGAGAGAGAGAGAGGGAAGTGAGTGAGAGAATAGAAAATTGGGAGAGTGTTTCTTTCGGCAGAATTAAGAGAGAGAGAGAGAGAGATAGAGATTATTCCTGCAGGAATAATTAAATATCTCGCCAATAGTACTCGCCACTTCCTTTCGCTGCCCACTCGCGTCAACCCTCCCGCAGGAAGTGAATCCACCTCCCATCTCGTTGCTGGAGTAGCTCGCCGGGATAGTCTCGCCAGCTCTCGCTCGCCGGTGCAGCTTGCACTCGTCAGCCCACGTCTCGCCGGTGCAGTCCGCTCGCAGGAAGTTCTCGCCGATCGAGTGTTCGTCGGTGTGTTGGAGATGGTGCTCGCCGGTGTCTTGGTAGAGCTCGCAAGAGGTAGAGCCCTCACCGGGGTTGGAGCTCGCATGTGGTAGACCTCGCTAGTGTTTGGCGGTGCTCGCATAGGGTAGTGGAGTACATCTCGCCCAGGTAGTTGAAGTGCTCGCCTAGGAGGGAGGAGGTGCGTCTCGCCGGGAGTTGACGCACTCGCCGGGTGTGCGTGCTCGCCAAGTGAAGGGTTGCGAGGGGAGGTTGCGTGACATACATATCGCTTCCAACAAGTGGTATCAGAGCCAGGTTGCGTGACATACATATCGCTTCCAACAAGTGGTATCAGAGCTAGGTTGCAAACATTTGCGGTGACTCGGAAGGTTTGAGGAGTAGAAGCAATGAAGACAAGTGGAGCCATGTCGGGGCAAGTCCCCAAGTTGACAAAAACAAATTATGGGAATTGGAGCATCCAGATGAGAGTACTACTCGCATCAAAGGAACTATGGGATATAGTTGAGAATGGGTATGAGGAGCGTACTGCTGCAGCAGAGGCGGCGTTGACTAACACCCAGAAGACAACACTTAGAGAAACAAGGAAGGCGGACAAGAAGGATCTCTTCTTGTTGTACCAAGGGGTTGAAAAGCAACCTTTGAGAAGATCTCAGACGCGAAGACTTCCAAGGAGGCATGAGAGGTGTTGCAACGCTCCATGCATGGGGTAGACAAAGCAAAGAAGGTGAAGCTACAGTCCCTCCGTGCTGAATATGAAGTAACAAAGATGCAGAGCACCGAGAAGGTCGGTGACTATTTGACCCGTCTGCGGACGCTCACAAATGAGATGAAGCGCGATGGGGAGATGATTGATGATGTGAGCTTCATGGAGAAGTTGTTAAGATCTATGTCAAAGAAGTTCCGCCATATAGTGGTGGCAATTGAAGAGTCGAAGGACCCCACTGAGATGGCCGTGGATGAGCTTGTAGGCTCTTTGCAAGCTCATGAGTTCAGGATGTTGCAGGATGAGGAAGAAGTGAGTGGATTGGGAAAAGCACTCCAGACCCAGTTGAACTTTGGGGAAAGTTTAGGAAGAGGAGGCGGCCAGCGTGGCCGAGGTCACCAAGGTAGAGGCAGAGGTAGAAGAGGAGGTAGAAATCAAAATTTCCAGAGAGAGGCGGAGCGACCTCAAGGAGGTTGGAAAGAAGGAAGAGGAAGAGGAAGAGGCCGAGGAGATATGTCCCAAATCCAGTGTTACAACTATAACAAATTTGGGCACATGAGTTATGACTGTTGGGCACCGAGGAAGAGAGAAAAGGCAAACAACTATGCCGAGGCTAGGAACAACACTGGCACTGGAGATCCGATGATGTTCCTAACCTACCGAGGAGCGGAGGAAGGTAGAAATGAAGTATGGTACCTGGAAACAGGAGCGAGCAACCACATGTGCGGAGATAGGGAGATGTTCTCTAACCTGGAACCCAGTGGGGGTGATGTTAGCTTCGGGGATTCGTCGAAGAAATTGTTGGAAGGAAAAGGCCTGGTGGTTGCGAAGCTGAATGGAGAAAAGGTGCATTTGAACGATGTGTTCTATGTGCTAAGCTTGAAGACTAACATCTTAAGCCTTGGGAAGTTGGTGGAGAAAGGCTACTGCGTCCAGTTGAAGGATGGGTCTTTGGCGATGAAGAACCATCAAGGAAAGAAGTGGTGAAGGTGAAGATGACGGCGGACCGTCTCTTTACATTTAAGATGGTTACCTAGGAGACGTCATGTCTCGCGAGGACGGAGGAAGAATAGGAAGCATGGCTGTGGCACCATCGGATGGGTCACTTGGGCTTCACATGCTTTAAGCTGTTATCCCACTCCAGGATGGTGGAGGATCTACCTATGATCTCAACTCCGGAGAAAGTCTGCGAGGCGTGCACGAATGGGAAGCAGAAGAGGTTGACATTTGAAGGAGGGAAGTCTCGGAGAGCGAAGAGACAACTTGAACTGGTTCACTCGGACATCGCAGGTCTGTTTGAGACCACCTCAGTTGGCGGAAGCAAGTACTACATCACCTTCACGGATGACTTCAGTCGGAAGTGTTGGGTATAGTTTTTGAAGGAAAAATCTGAGGCCCTTGACAAGTTCAAGGAGTTCAAGGCAATGGCAGAAAAGGAGAGTGGTCAGCCACTGAAGGTGCTGAGGACAGATCGAGGTGGGGAGTACACCTCGAGGTTGTTTGATGTCTTTTGCAAGGAGAATGGGATCTCACACCAGTTGACGGCGGCGTACTCACCACAGCAGAATGGAGTGGTAGAGAGGAAGAACTTGACCATCATGAACTTGGCGAGAAGTATGGTGAAGGGCAAAGGGTTGGCGAAGATGTTCTGGGCGAAGGCAGTGCAGTGAGCGGTGTATCTGCTGAACAGATACCTCACGAAGAGTGTGAAGTTCATGACCCCGTTCGAGGCTTGGAGTGGCTGGAAGCCAAGTGTGATGCACTTGAGGGTCTTTGGGTCTTGTTTGACTAAGTCAACTTGGTTTTATTTAAGTTTTATATATTTTATATATATGTTGAAAAAGGAGGAGAGAGAATTTCCCGCATTTATTGCAGAGAGAGAAATTTGGTAGTTTTTTCTTTGCCTATAAATAGGCCCCCTTGTTTTGTTTTGTAAGTAAGAAAAAGAGAAAAACTTTGGGTTTTGTTTGTTTCCTGCGAACAGGAGGTAGAGAGAGAGAGAAGGAAGTGAGTGAGAGAATAGAAAATTGGGAGAGTGTTTCTTTCAGCAGAATTAAGAGAGAGAGAGAGAGAGAGAGATTATTCCTGCAGGAATAATTAAATATCTCGCCAATAGTACTCGCAACTTCCTTTCGTTGCCCACTCACGTCAATCCTCCCGCAGGAAGTGAATCCGCCTCCCATCTCGCTGCTGGAGCAGCTCATCGGGATAGTCTCGCCAGCTCTCGCTCGCCGGTGCAGCTCGCACTCATCAGCCCGCATCTCGCCGGTGTAGTCCGCTCGAAGGAAGTTCTCGTTGATCGAGTGTTCGTCGGTGTGTTGGAGAGGGTGCTCGCCGGTGTCTTGGTAGAGCTCGCAAGAGGCAGATCCCTCGCCGGTGTTGGAGCTCGCATGTGGTAGACCGCGCTGGTGTTTGGAGGTGCTCGCATAGGGTAGTGGAGTACATCTCGCCCAGGTAGTTGAAGTGCTCGCCTAGGAGGGAGGAGGTGCGTCTCGCCGGGAGTTGAAGCACTCGCCGGGTGTGCGTGCTCGCCAAGTGAAGGGTTGCGAGGGGAGGTTGCATGACATACATATCACTTCCAACACCATAACCGTCTATCTTTAGGTGTGCATTTCCTCTTCCTTTTTTCCCTGCAGGCTTCTGCATGGCTAGCTCTTTGAGTTCCTTCATTTTGAGTTGCGCCTCACCACCGCCGCATCCTCAGCCATCCGAGCCGCCACTAGGTTAACCACTACCCTAAGCATGTTTTTGGCTATCAGACTTCGTCGGGTCTCGTTACCCGCACACGCCGAGGTCCCAGCCTTCGGAATCTCAGTTTTCTTCACCAACAGTTTGTCTAAGAGTGCCTTATTTCTAAGATAAGTTCACAATACGGAGGGGATAACAGTTCATAATGGTTCTGATAACAGTGCGGAATCTCAAGTCGTAGTTTTTGCAGTTACCATGAAATTTTTTCAAAGTTTGCGCGGACTTTAAAAGTATAGGGATTATTTTAACCCAAAATCCTGCGACCGCAACCAGAGCCAATCAATTTCATGGCCGGAGCAAGCGCGCACCCCTGGTATGTAAGACCCCTCCCCCTTACTAGGAGGGTTACCCTAGTCTTATGCCCAGAACCGCCGCCTTACGGATGACACCAACACAAGGGTTAGTCTCCACTGCAAGACGCCAATTCTGTCAGCTAATACAATCATTTAACCTTTAGGCCATTAGAGAAATAGAATATGAAATAGTAACAAACAAGTCCACATCACAGTATTTCATAAAAGAAACATGAAAGTCCAACAATGAGTACAAAATAGAGAGTAAGGGCTTATGCCAGATACATATGTAAATGAAATGCAATAAAATAGACTCTCTCAACAGCTCTGTGCGGAAGCTAAACACTTATATCACTCAGCACCTGTCTCGTAGTGGGAGTAATGTGCGACATTCGCTTCTCAGGTCCTGCATCCTCTTCTAGCTGGGGCTCCATCACCTCGGGAACCTACGGTCACAACCGACCGTTATTCATAAAAAACAAAGCTGATTTTGTCCCCGCATCCCCCCCCCCCCACCCCGCGACTCCTAGGCACCGTGCAGGAGGAAGAAAGCGGAGTACAACAAAGTGGAATAATCAAAAGCAGTTGACAAGGGAATCTATACTAACAAGTATATGTATATATAACAAGGTACTATTCTAATAGTGTAAGAAGGTGAGCATTAATGAGCTGTAAAAGAAGTAAGTAAAGCATGTGCGCGCAAGTACAGTAACAAGTAAAGTATTCTACCATTACAAAAGTATCTTAACTTATATGAATGCCCATACAAACTTATAAGTTAAGATATCCGGAAATATCACTTATCATATAAAAGAGCCCATACTAAATTATATGATAAGGGTATATATTTAATGTTCTATGGTTATGTATGTTATGATATGCATGATATGATATGATTCATACAAGTGCAACTCACACACACGACCCTGTGATCACAGACCTATAGTTCCCAATTTTTGGAGTTAGCAACACTCTCTGGCACCACCATTGTGGTTACGGAAGCAGTGGAGCGGGTGCCTCCAATTCCTAGGCTAGTATACACACTACTAAACCTAGAGCCTTCGTACACCTCTGTACACATCCTAGGTGCACTCTAGTGTCTTGCGTACTCTTTGCTGGAACCCACCAGTCTTTAAGGTTGGGTGTGCATCTTAGGGACTGTCCTCCATACCGCAGTATAAACAACCTACTCGCCCCTCCTACCTTTTAACTTGCATAAGTCAACGTAATATCATCGGTGTGACGAACGGTCCAGTAACGAAGACCCGCCACTAATTTGTTTCTATGCACATGCAAGTTGTCACAACCCGAGCCTCCAGTTCGCAGGACTAACCCGTCCTGATATACTACCTCCCATCCATCAAATAGATGAATTTCACCATATCTTTGTTCATTTAGTTAGACTACTCTTGTCTAATAAATGATTATACCTAGAAGATTAGGGTGAATCAGGGACTTCCCGTGGACTACCTGGCGAAGGGCTCACAGCGGTACTAGGGAATGCAATGGTGGCTGAAGCCCAAATCCCAGTATCCAGGATATTTACTTTTAATGGTGGCTACCCATTTTTAATGACCCACTCTCCTTATTACACTTTGTAACTTAAACGCTTAATGGCTTATCATTTATCCTATCTTTAAGCACACATTCTCTTGTACGATGCTCAACACCTAAAATCTCTTATACTCTAAATGGTGAGGTCCTTGTATGATTCTCAAATGTATCTAATCACACCCTAATGATATTTCATGAATATCTCACCAGGCTGAATAATCATCATGATCCCCTAAGGTAAATATTGCCTCTTACATAAGTGCGACATGATTCTATTTACCCCCTAAACCATAATACGAATGATCTCAAAAAAATCCATAACTTTTAAGGGCTGATATAAATGATGTAATACTGCTATGAACCAAGTTTTATGGATTTTCTAAGTGATCTTGCGGACCATATCATCACATTGAGTTTTTACTATACATAGCAAAATAATATGATTTCCAGGGTTCCACAATTTTTCAGAGACTTTATAATCATGATTTCCACATAAGATAAAAGGGGTGAAAATGTAACTTTACCTAGCAAGTACAAATTTATGTCTTCCAAAAATTCTGAGAAAATTACTATAGTACTATAATAACCTAAAAACATCCCGTCTAGAATTTCATAATTTTCCAAAAACATTTCACCATAGATATCTCATAATTTACAAAGTGTGACAAAATGAATATGTGGAATTTTAGGATGAATAATACATCCAAAAATTCTACCAAAAATTCCAGTGGTTCATAATTAGATTCCAAATGATTTTCTAAAGTTTCAAATATTCCTCAATATTTTTCATCAGTAAAATTTTAGTTATTCAGAAATGTGACATGTGATAAATTCTATGATTTCTAAAGAAATAATCTCTGAAAATTTCTATGAAAATTTTCATAGTTCTAGTTGATTTACAAGGTATTCTCCAGAATTTCAAAATTTTCCACAAGATTTTAGCCATAAACATTTCACTAATACATAAATGTGACATAATTCAAATTTATTAAATACTTAGGATTTTTGCTCCCAAAAATCCTAATTTTTCTTGAGGTAATGCATTACTCCATAAAGGGGGTGTGGCCAAAATTTCAGAAGTTAACACCAAGCCATATATGCTAAATACACAAAATATGCTTTTTGGCTATTGGCACACCATAACACCTATTAAGCAAAGACATGCAAGTGGAATTACCCCACAGGCAGAGGTCCAATTGCTCTCAAATTTTAACCAGCGTCTATTAGTGACCTATTAAACATTGCACCTAAATTTTGGGTCATTTGGAGTTACACAGCACCATAAATTTCATTTATTTGATTTATCATATTATGAACAAACTTTACGGAAATGTCTCCAAAAATTCTAATTTTGGAAGGGTGATATGTTCCCTCATGCCTCATCTATGTCTCAAATTTTACATGCATGCAAGGTGTTTTGACAGATATATTCACAAAATACACTTGTTCTCACACTTTGTACACCCCTCACCAAACTGGGGCCCAGGGTGCTCTAGTACACCAAATCACGTGAAACATGGGCCAAATTAAAGTTAAGACAAGGGTCTACAAATTTGATATTTAAATGTTTTACTAATTCTATCTCTAAGGGCCTTAATGTTAAGGTATAAGCAGCTGTTAAATATGTGACAGAATACATTTAATGAAATGAATATATTCATTTGATCTAGCTCAGATCTTAAAGCAGATCAAGGTCCCTTTGGTCATCTTCTTCCTCTAGCCAATGTCTGGGATCATCCCGTGATGGGCCACCTTCTAAGGCAATTACCCTGCGGCTTGAGCCACCTTCCTGGCCGGCGACCGCCACCACCACCTCCGTTGAGGTGGGGGCTACCGAGTGGCGGTGGTTTGGCCGTCGGAGGTGGTGTTTTCCGGCGAACCCGACGTGTTCATTTTCATGGAAATTTGAGGATTTTAGCTCACTGGATCGGGCTCAATTGAGCCCGATATCTCCACCTAAGGATCTGAGAATCTAGCACAAGGGGAGGGGAGGAGAAACTGACCTGAATGGGGCTTGAGAGTGAGTGATTCGTTGGGGGCGGCATGACAGTGATTCTCTCTAGAGAGCTAGTTCAAATCCCTGATCAGACAGCTATGTTCTTGCTCTAGTTGGCTATCCCGACTGTTCAGAGCTCTATGAAGGTGATGGAAGGGCTGGATTGAGCTGAGGAGGGCTGGTTATATGATTTTGAATTTGGTGGGTGGCCGACTATAGGCATTGGATGCTCCTCCTTGTCTCCAAGTGTCCACCACCCCTGGAATCCTGCTGGGAATTCCCTGGGGAGTTCAGCTAAGGCCTTGGGCTGAGGAAATTGGGTGCCAAATGGCCTCCATTCCCAAAATTCCTCTTGACCTTAATGGAGGTTTGGGAAAAAGTCCATTCTACCCCCTTTCATGTCATCCCATTCAAATTTTAGGGGGCATGGCTGGTAATTGGACTCTTGGGCTGCTGGATGGGCTCGGATTGAGGCCTTAGTCCAATTGGATTTGGTTTGGGCTTTCAATTTTTCATTTAGGCCTAAAATTGACCATGGTTGACTTTGATGTTAACTTGGTCAATTAGGTGGTTGACTAGTCCAAAAGTGTTTCTCTTGAGTCCCTTGAGACCACCCAAAGATAATTGGGTCATGTCGATGCCCCAATTGGGCCAATTTGGCCAATATGTGTGATTTTGACCAAAAATTGGGGGAATGTTGATTTGTTCAATTTGGTGATACCATGATAGGGATTTTGGGTCAATTGGGTTCCCATTGATGTCCTAAGACTAGGGTGAAGTCAATTCATGTTTTGGGGGTCAATTGAATCTATTGGGGAAGGGTTGGTTTATGTTGACCTAAGTTTGACTTTAGTCAAATTGGACTAATTGAAGACCTCATGATGGGGCTTTGGGTCCAAAGCACTCCTTTAGAGGTTTACCATCTAGTGGTGTGGTCAATTTGGCCATTTGAGCCTGAATTGAACTCTATTGAGTTGAATTGGGCTATTTTGACCTAGGTTTGACTTTGGTCAATTTTGGCTAAATTGGTTGACCAGATGATGGGGCTTTTGGTCAACTATGCCTCCCTTAGGGTTAGGGACATGGTGGTGGTGCTAATTCACATTTGTAAGTTCAATTGAGCTAATTTGGTTCAAAAATAACTTGCCATTATAGTGGCTCACACTTGAGTTCTCTCAATTCAAGGTGACCTAAGGTCACTACCTAGCTCAACTCACCTCACTCACCACATGTCCTATCCTAATTGAAGTCAATGGGTCTAGTAGGAAAGGGGATGTTACATGGTAGTCTCACCCATCCCAGCCCAAAAGGTCAGAGGGCGGTTACACATTGACCAACCGCACAACCCCTTGAGCCAACCCTCAGCAGCAACCAGTCCCGAGGGGTTTGGGCGAATGTCCATTGAGTCCACCTGACCTCCCCTCTTCACTTAGCTAGTAAAGGCTTGCACGTCTACAATCTGTTGTAACCGCATAACTTCCTCTTCTCTCTTTATTACCTGACTTCTCATGTACCCCGGGTAGTTGGCATTTATTCCAGCATTAATTGCTCCTAATCGTCTGAGCAACCCACCCTTTTGTATAAATATGGGGTCAGGGGTGCTTAGAGTACACATGAAACTTGAGCCAGAATTTGCCATGTAGTAGGCATGGTGATGAGTCCAATTTATATACTGTTTTTCGGACTCATCCGGGCTGCTTTTCCTGCTTTTGTTCTTCAGCTTTTGTTCGTATTTGTTTATTTTCACCTTGTTCATACTTGTGCTTGAAGTGCCTGTTGTAGTGTGCAACTGCACACTACGTTGCTGGGGGTAAGCACACTCTGCTCCCCATCGTGTTGTTTCTATTTATATGCTGGTGCTGGATGTGTATTCCCAGCTGGGCTGCGATGCTTGCAGGTGGCTGATCCATCCCCTTTTGCCCAGAAATCATGACTGTGTACAACGCACGGTCGTGCGTTTTTATTGACGCACGGATAGGCGTGGTTGTGTGCCTTCTTCTAGGTAGAAAACAATGATCTGATTTTGATCGTGCGTTTTTTACGCACGGGCAGTTGCCCGTGCGTGAAGGAATCGCACGATCAGCCTGTTTAGCCTTGATTTTAGCTTTTCTGAATTTACCCGTACGTTTTGACGCACGGCCAGATTTGCCCGTGCGCAAGTAAATCGCATGAGCGCTCCAGGTCATCTTCCTGCGTTGTTCTCTATTATTAATATCGCACGGTCTATGCACGGTCATGCGTTCGACCGTACGTGACCTATTTTTTGATCTTTCTCCATAAAAGCTGCAGCTTTCGACCTAAATTGGGGATCGTACTTCTATTCCGCTTTTCCGCCGCAAAAGGACTTCCAGCTCCGTACACCTCCACCTTTCCATGAGAGCTTGGCCCTAGGCCTCCTCCATCATCCTCAAGCTCCAAGGAGAAGGATCTAGCTCTTCATCCACCAATATCCAAGGAGAAGGAAGCTTGGTTGTGCGGTTGAATCGTGACACGAAGAAGACGGGCCATTGGGGTGGTAGTGACAACCCTCCTCTACCCTGGACGCAGTTGAGGACTGAGCTTGACGCGGATTGACAACCCAGCGATTCCAACCGTGAATCCTCAGCAAGACTTCGGATTCAGTCGATTCCTCACTTTCTCCTTCTTTATATTTTGTGTTGTAATCGTTAGATCCTTTGTATTTAGATGATGAACACTATATACCTTACTTTATAAAGTTATTTCATATCTATGTGAATGTATCTTTTTGTCTATATGTGTGTATGAGGTGCGCCGCCATCCATTTCCCATTCTGCCGTCACGTTCGTATGCCGCACTAGCAATTGCTAGTGGCGTGCTTGTCGACGAGGTGCTTGCGACCCTCATTCCGTAAGACTACTCGTCCATCCGCCTTGTGAAGTGTGGCATAGCGGCCCGTGTAATCCATTCTCCTAACGAAGCAGAGCGCTTAAGGCCTGCATAGTTCGATTCCGCTTGCCTACTCGTCCATCCGCCCTTGCGAAGTAGTGCGTTCAAGGCCTACGTAGTTTTCCATCCCGCCTCGCGAAGCATTGCATAGCGGCATTGCATAGGAGTAGTTGTAGTATTTTCTCTTTATTTCCACCAACAAAAACCCCCGTTTCCGCAACCCATCCGACTTAAGGACTTCAATCTCAAGTCCTTCCTCAATAGTTAACTCCACCTTACTGTGTTCCTTCGAGATCGATACTTGGGGATTCATTCCCACTTTTTATATTACTTGAATGATCGGTACACTGCCATTTCGTGTCGTAGTCTTGCTACCGCCTATAGCGGTGTGCTAAGATTTGTGCATCAAGTTTTTGGCGCCGTTGCCGGGGATTCACGATCGTGTGAGTTTTCTGGAGAGGGAGTATCTGAGATTAAAGCCCTTCCATTTGTGTATTGCATTCTTTTGCCTTATTTCTTCTTGTTCCGTTTTACTGTTTCTATTAGGTTGCTTTAGTAAATTTTTGTTGGGTGTATTATTTTGCACAATAGCGTGTTTATTTTGAATCTTTTCATCTCCACGCTATGTGGGCTTCGTTTAATATTTGTTGCCGCTTTTGTGGAGATATATCTCATACTAGTGATAGATGTCCAAAGGGAGATAGTAACCCTAGCACTCAACGCCCAGTATATGGAGCACCAACTTCGTCTGGTACTCCATATGGTGTGCGTAAGTCCTACGGCTACTCGTCCGCTCCGCACATGCCCTTTTCGCATTCATCTCCGGTTCAATTTGAGCCGAAGAAAAATGCAAAACAGTGCTTGTTTTGTCGGAGCATGGATCATGCCTTGAAGGATTGTGATGCATTAATTCGCCAAATGGACGAGGATGACGAGCCGGATATCCGGATCGTCCCGACTCCTACTTCTGGCAGCACACCTTCAACATCTGGTTATGTGGCCATTTCACCTTCAAGTTTTGAAGGGGATGATGTGGACACAGTCACCAGATGTGTGGCTGATCTAGACTCTGATATTTCGGAGCCCATCTACCTTGTACATATATCACCGTGCATGGATTCGATTCTTTGTGAGGAACCAGTGCTTGACTTTTATCCAAGCACTATTCTTCCCCCTATTGTGCATTCTATTACATTTATTTCCGATAACATTATTGAAGATGCGTCGCAAGAGGAGGCGGGCGATCTTTGTGTTGTGCCTATTCCTATGGAGGAGGACAACCTTCTAGGTGAAGAGGATTTTTCTTCAGCACCGGTGGAGGAAGTCCAACTCCTGGGGAAGGTCACCATTGATCCCACCGAACCTTGCGGCATTGTCAACAATGCCGACATTATTTTACTTCCCCAATCTAATGGGAGTGAGACCGGGACCACTCCCCCGTTTTTTGATTATTTATGTCATTCTTCCCTTTTATTTCTTGACCCCCCCTTCCCTTTCCGAGCCTATGCAGGTTGAGCCTTCACAGGTTATGCAGGAGGCGGTGCAAACTGCACCATTCAGTGATGCACACATCTTCTTGTGCGAGGAGGTTAATTCCCCCTCCACAGAGGATATGCCATGTATTGTATTCCCCTCCTGCTGCCTTCATGAAGATGACACCTTGCTAGGCAAGGAAATTTATTTTGGTGAAAGTAGATTGGAGGACTCTCCCTCCACCTCTTTCTTTCTCTCTCCTCTACCTGTGTCTAGCAGGTATTATTATTTAGGTATAGGAGTAGTGGTTCTATCACCATATCGGTACCCGCTACCGACACGGGAATTAGAACAGTTGCCTGTCCACTTCTCTTTCCATACTCCCATTAGCTAAGACCCTCGCCTTCCTGAATAAGTCGTGCAGGGAAGACAATAACCCCAGTAGTTATCTTACTTTTCCTGCATTTTATTTCATCTAATCATGTTTAGTTAGCTGTAGTTTATTTTAGTTTGTCTTTTTCTTTTGTTTTTTTTGCGGAGCTGACCCCTGCAGGTACCTTTTGCGGTTCGGGGTTGCTGTAGTTCAGCCTTAAATTTCAAGCGTCTTCTGGTATGCACAATTCTGAGCATTGGGTACTCTCTTCCCCTAGCTTCCATTTTAGTCTTTATTGTATATCTTGTATTGGAATGTTTAGATTAAGTCTGGGGGAGAGGTGCTATGTGTTACTCACTGCACTTGCACTATTGCACAGCATACTAGAAGCTTTGATATAGATTTCTCGGTTTTGAAATTTAGTGAAAGGTTGAGATTTTCTCCAAAACTATATCTGATAAAGGCAAGTGTACCTTATCGTCTATAGTATAGGATATTTGGAAATACCAAGGTCGTATTCCACGGGGCGCGTTGATTACTTCTACTTAGAGGAAAATCACTATTATCTTATCTAATGATATTTTGGAGGTTTTGATTACTTAGTTAAAAAGAGACATTTTGCAAACTTAGTGAATGATTAAAACGATAATAAAAAGACTTAATACTCAACATAGTGGAGGGGAAAAAGGAAAGAAAACTTAACGTTGCATGAAAGAAGAAGTACTTAAGGAGAAAGAGCAAATGAATGAGAGCAAGCTAATTTTTATTGAAAATCAAAACTATTACAATCTTAAAGAGAGATTACAAAGCTAGGGAAATGAAGATTATAAGCTTAAAAAGAGCTAGTACATGAAAGTTAAACTAAAACATTGCATGAATTGAAAAGGAAGACATGAAAGCTTAAAGACATGAACAATTGCATTGAAAAACTCACTAACAGCTCTAGCAGCACCTCCCCACTCCAAAATTCTGAACCCTGGACTCAAGGAGAACCTCTGAATTTATAGGAAAAAATTTCAGATTACACGCCCTCGGTCACGGGCGTGACCAAGGGCGTGACTGCATTATTCACATCAGATCCGACAGCTGCGTGGGCTCGAATTCGGCGCGGCGAAAAGTGACATATCACGGGCGTGACATGTCGGGTCACGGTCGTGACTTTGGACGGCTGCATTAAATGCGGCGTGGGCTGGAATTCGGCGCGGTGGCGAAGCAGAGATCACGCTGGAAAGTCACGGCCGTGACATGTGGGTCACAGGCGTGACTTAGGTTGACTTCTCGACAGCATCTCCACGTCTCGACGGCGGCTCCACGTGGAAGATTCTAAGTTTACACGCCCTTGGTCACGGGCGTGACTTTGGGTCACGGGCGTGACCTGGGGCGTGACTTGGTGTGGGCTAGCTCAGACAGCGCGACATCATTCTGGACTAATCTTTAGGTTACACGCCCTTGGTCACGGGCGTGACCGAGGGCGTGACATGCCATTTTTCCCGATTTGTCCCAAAATTCTGCAAATATTGAAATTAAGCTAAGTTAGAATCAAAATTACAAAAAGAACTACTTATAACCTAAAATTGTCATAAAAAGGAAAATTCATATTAAATATTTACAAAATTTTTTATTAAAAAGTTATAAAAATACTACTTATCAAATACCCCCATACTTGAGGTTTTGCTATTCCAGAGCAAAAGTGTGAGGCATAATTTATAAGACATCCTTAAAAAAATTTAATTTAAACTAAAATTTCATTTAACCAAAAGTTAAGTTAAGAGTAAATTCAAGGGGGAGTTAAGTCCTAGATTATGATGATGATTTGAAAAGAGGGAAAAATGTTTAGGCAAGAACTTCTCAAGAAGATTAAGTAGTTTGACAAAATTGTAGAAATTATAAACTAAATTAAATTAAAATTATAAGAACTCTATCTTAAAAGAATCTTAAGGAAAAGTAAATTACTAAATATTGCTCTCTCCATAATTTTCAACTAAAACTAGAACAATGATAATTGGCTAAGGGGGATTTCATAAAATTTGGCATAAGAAGAGAAATTTTTGAATGGAGGAAATGGAATTTATCATGAAATTTCCTCTTTTTTTTTCTCTTCTAATAAAAACCCAAAATGTATATGGTTTAGGAGTAATGAATTTTATCCTCTTACTCCATGCCATATAATCTTTTCAAATATTTTGGGTGCATATGTTTTAGGGAATAATGAATTTTATCCTCTTATTCCATGACATATGATCTTTTAAAGTTCATTTTTTTATATGCCACAAAGGGGGTAAGGAAGGGAAATAAATCTAGCTAGCTCTAAATTATATTGAGAGCAAATTCTAGTAACATTAAATTTCCTAAGATCTAAAAAGTTAGAAGAAAATATAATTGAAATCTAAAGAGGTTTAGGAAATTCACTACAAAATGAAGCCATTTAAAAATAAAAAGAGAAGTCATGCTAACAAAATTCTCTAATCAATTTAAAATCATAAGATGATTCTTAAATCAAGATTACCTCAAATTTAAAATTAACAAACTATGATAAGCAAAATTTAGCCAATTAAAACTTAAACATGCTTATAAACATTCTCAATTAGATTTCTAAGAAATCAAAAAAAACAACAAGAAGGAGGGATATAAGAATTTTTGGAAATTTTGATATTATCTTTTTTTTTGAATTTTTGATATTATCTTTTTTTTTTAATTTTTGATATTATTTTTTTTTTTTAATTTTTTTGAATTTTTCTCATTAAAAACTATTTACAAAGAAAGGAAACTAGCTTTAAAACTTAACAATTTTTGTAAGTCTTGGACTTCCCAAGGGCTACCCGGTGAAGGGTTCACAAGGTACTAGGAGGTGTGATGGGATGAAATCCCAAACGTCCCTTTCCAAGATTTAAATTTTCAATTTTCTAAAATTTTTTAGTTTTTGGATTTTACAAGTGTAAATAAAGGAAATCATAGAAACAAATTGAAATTTTCTTTTTGTTGTTTTTTTTTTCTTTTCATTTTTTTTTTGAAAATTTTCTTTTTAAAACTATTTACAAATATTTACAAAGGGCTATTTACACCCCCATACTTAAAGTTAAACATTGTCCTCAATGTTTAAAAATAAGTATGAAGTAAGAAAAGGTAAAAGAAATGCAAAAATGAAAGAAGAGAAGGAAAAAGGGCTTCCCTGATTTTTTTGAAGCTTTTGTGGGGAAGCCGCGATTACCTGCAAAAGTTATTAAAGAAGAAAAGAAGAGACAAGAGAAAAATAACAAAAGATAACTTTGGGGTGCCTCCCAACAGCGCTTTGTTTAAGGTCGCGTAGCTTGACCCACTTGCCGATCATATTATAGGTTGAAATACAATCGAATCACTCTTTTCATTAGTTAACTCTCCCAGAAGATATAATTTAAGGCGGTGGGCCGTTTACTTTGAATGTACCTTTTTCCGGGTGGGAAATTAAAATTGTCCCATAGGACCAAACCTCTTTAACAATAAAGGGTCCGGACCATCGGGATTTTAGTTTTCCCGGAAAAAGGCTAAGGCGGGAATTATAAAGGAGGACGAGATCGCCCGGCGAAAAAGTTTTTGGAAATTTTATATGCTTATCGTGATAAAACTTCGTTCGCTCCTTATATAATTTATTGCTCTCATACGCATTCGCTCGCCACTCATCTAATTCGTTCATTTGGAATTTTCTTTGTTCTCCCGCTAGAGTGGAATCGAGGTTTAAAAATTTAAGCGCCCAAAATGCGCGGTGTTCTAATTCGACCGGAAGGTGGCAAGCCTTGCCATAAACCATTCGATACGGTGTACAACCGATAGAGGTCTTGTACTCTGTTCGATAGGCCCATAGCGCGTCATCGAGCTTTATTGCCCAATCCTTCCGATTGATAGAAACTATTTTTTCTAAATCCATTTTAATTCTCGATTAACAACTTCGACTTGGCCGCTCGTTTGTGGGTGATATGCAGTGGATAATTTGTGAGTGACACCATATTTCGCTAAGATTTTTGTAAATTGAGTATTGCAAAAATGGGTGCCCCGATCACTCACAATAGCGCGTGGCGTGCCAAATCGAGAAAAAAAAATTTAAGAAATTAACGACGACTCACGCATCATTCGTGGGGAGAGCTTGCGCTTCCGCCCACCTCGATACGTAGTCGACCGCCACTAGAATATATTTATTTGAAAAAGATGGAGGGAGAGGACCAACAAAATTGATACCCCAAAGGTCAAAAATTTTGCATTCTAAGAAAATGTTTTGGGGCATCTCATCCCGGCGGGAGATGTTCCCCGACCGCTGGCAGCTGTCGCAAGTACTCACAAGGGTGTGAGCATCTTTGAAGAGCGAGGGCCAATAAAAGCCCGCCTCCAGCGCCTTCCTTGCGGTTCAGTTTGAATGATAATGACCTCCGGTGGGTCCCTCATGACAATGACGTAAAATTTTACGGCCTTCCTCACTCGAGACGCATCGTCTTACTACCCGGTCTGCGCATACACGGAATAAAAAGGGGTCCTCCCAAAAGTAATTCTTTAAATCAGAAAAGAATTTCTTCTTTTGCTGACTCGAGAATTCTTTTGGCAGGACCGGGCTACTAAATAGTTAGCCAGATCTGCAAGCAGGGGGTAGACGATGAATTAATATTTTTGAGAGTAAGGAGGCGCTCTTCGGGAAATTTATCATTAATGTCAGATTCTATTAATACGTCCGAGGCGGGGTTTCTAAACGGGAGAGGTGATCGGCCGCCAAGTTTTCGGCTCCCCTTTTGTTCCGGATCTCTAAGTTAAACTCCTGCAAGAGGAGGATCCATCGCAAAAGACGAGGCTTGGCGTCCGATTTGCTTAAAATATACCTAAGTGCGGAGTGATCCGTGAAGACGATAACTTTCGAGAGGGTGATGTATGACCTAAACTTATCGAAGGCAAAAAATGATCGCTAGAAGCTCTTTTTTGGAAGTGGTGTAATTTCGCTTGTGCCGACGTGAGTGTTTTGCTCGCATAATAAATAGGGTGGAAATACTTACTCACCGTTGGCCTAAAACGGCACCAACCGCAATGTCACTCGCGTCGCACATGATTTCAAAAGGGAGCGACCAATCCGGCGCGACTAGAATCGGGGAGTTTATAAGTTTTTCTTTGATAAGTTTAAAGGCCAAATGGCATTCATCGCTAAAAATAAATGAAGATTCCTTTTCAAGAAGATGGGTTAACGACTTTGTGATTTGGAAAAACTTTGTATAAAGCGCCGATAGAACCCCGCGTGGCCTAGGAAACTCCTAATAGCTTTTACGTTTGTGGGGAGGGGGAAGTTTTTCAATTACTTCAATCTTGGCCCTCTCGACCTCGATCCCCTTGCCCGAAATTTTATGACCAAGGACTAATCCTTCCTTGACCATAAAATGGCATTTCTCCCAATTAAGTGCTAAATTCGTTTCCTCGCATCGCTGCAACACGCGCTCGAGATTTTTAAACAGTTTTCAAATGAACTCTCGTACACGGAAAAATCGTCCATAAATACTTCCATCACCTCCTCCACTAACTCGTCAAAAATTGCCAGCATACATTTTTGGAATGTAGCTGGCGCGTTACAAAGACCAAATGGCATCCATTCGATAAGCGAAGGTGCCAAAGGGACAAGTGAAAGTGGTTTTTCTCTTGGTCGTCGGGCGAAATCGGAATTTGGAAGTATCCCGACAAACTATCTAGGAAAACAGTAGTAGGAGTGACCCGAAAGGCGTTCTAAAATTTGGTTGATAAATGGTAGAGGGAAGTGATCCTTCGCGTGGCATCATTTAATTTCCGATAGTCGATGCACATCCGCCAACCCGTAACAGTACGGGTTGGGATCAATTCGTTATTTTCGTTCGCAACTACCGTGACACCACCTTTCTTTGGCACGACTTGTACTGTATGGGCTAACCCAAGTACTGTCCGATATCGGGTAGATGATTCCCGCGTCAAGAAGTTTTATAACTTCGGTCTTAACGACTTCTTTCATGTTAGGGTTTAGTCGTCGTTGAGGCTGGACTGAATTTCGGGAATTATCTTCGAGAAATATTTTATGAGTGCAGAAAGATGGGTTTATACCCTTAATGTCTGATAATTGCCACGCAATTGCGTGGCGGTGCTTTCTTAAGACTATAGTCAACTCAGAAATTTCTGAGTTGCTAAGATCGGATGAAATGATGACGGGTTGCTTAGACTCTTTTCCAAAAACAAGTATTTAAGGTGAGGGGGGAGTTGTTTCAACTCCAATACGGGTGGTTCTTCATAAGAAGTCTTGATTTTTAATTTTTCTAAAAATAATGGTTCGGGTGGTGTGGGGTGAGAAACTTCTTCTTCATCACAAAAGAGCTCTACGGGCTCGGAATCACTACTCGCCGATGAAACTAACTCGAGGGATGAATCGAACTCACAACACTCTTCTAAGTAAAAACATGAATCGTCATTTTCTAACGTGTTCCGCATCGAGGAATTTATGCCGAAAGTAACTTCATCGTCTCCAACCCGTAGGAGGAGCTTTCTGTTACTTACGTCGATAATAGTGCGGGAGGTGTCAAGGAAGGGGCGGCCGAGTATGAGGGGTACTTCGGCATCCTCTTCGATGTCAAGAATGACAAAATCCACCGGGAAGATGAATTTGTCAACCTTGACGAGCACGTCCTCCACTATTCCTATCGGATATTTTTAAAGAACGATCCGCTAATTGGATACTCATTCGAGTGGGCCTTGGATTTCCTAGACCTAGCTTTTTGAACAAAGAAAACGGCATAAGGTTGATTTGCTATCGCAAGATCCGCTAAACGTGTTTTACAAATTGCCAAAAAGACATGTGATGGAAAAACCGTCCCGGGTATTTGCTTTTTTCGGCAATTT
>JAWHQI010000763.1:0-250375 GCA_033032865.1 Dactylorhiza incarnata | reverse complement strand
AGGTCTGGTAATGTTGGAAAGCTGGATCCTAATTGGGCAGGACCTTTCATCATCAAAGAAGTATCTAAGAATGGGGCCTACCGTCTCCAAACCAACGAAGGAGAAGACATCCCACGCACGTGGAGCGGTGACGATCTCAAACGATTCTATCCTTGAAACTATTTCTTTTATTCTTTACATCTCTTTTTGGTATTGAATAAAAAGCCCTATACTGACATTTTCTTCTTGTCTGATGGTTCTCTGCATCATAAATACAAACACACATATCTCACTCCCCGAACCTCTGAGATATCGCCAAATTCTGCTCGAACCCCCTCGGATTGTAGTCGTAGCGTAAAACCCACCAAGACCATGTGATGCGGGGAGTTTTCGCACACATGTAGTGGTAGCTTGCCAATTCCGCTGCGGTGGTCTTCAGAACTTTGGATCCCGGCCGATATCTGACACACCCCTGCATCAAGGGAGGTCTAGGGTGATTGTCAGCTCTATCATGCCCCGAAGGGATATAGTTACAGCTTTGATGATCTTTCTGAGGAAAGCAATGTTCGCCGCCGAGGCCCACCTGCCCAACTGATCATCATAGTCTGTGACCATCGAATACTCTTAGGTACTCTCGAAACGGTACCTAGTTGGGCCCACAACTGAGTTGATCTCTCTGAGGAAAGCAATGTTCGCCGCCGAGGCCCACCTGCCCAATTGATCAACTCGGCTTGTAACCCTAGGCAAGAGAGCGGATGAGTTGTTTACAGCTCTTATGACCACTTGAGGAAAGCAATGTTCGCCGTCGAGGCCCACCTGCCCACTTGGTCATCTGAGTCTGTACATGTTTTTTCTTTTTTTCCTACAGCTCTTATGACCACTTGAGGAAAGCAATGTTCGCCGCCGAGGCCCACCTGCCCACTTGGTCATTTGAGCCTGTAGGATTATTCTTCTTCCCTACAGGGAGGCCTTCACTTCTGATGATTTTTATATGGACCACTCAAGGAAAATATTGTTAGAACAGGTGCAGGTGTTCGTCTCCCCCAATAAAGGGGTTGTGATATTAAGACCGGACGGTCTAAGATTTTCAGGCCGATCGGTCTGGTTGAACAGGTGCAGGTGTTCGTCTACCCCAGTAAGGGGTTGTGGTATTAAGACCATGCGGTCTGAGTATTTCAGACCGAGCGGTCTGGCTTAACATAAGTTAAATCATCTTTTGAAATTGATCATGTTATCACCAGGGTTATATTCAAACCGGGCGGGTATGCCCGTCGTCTATTAAGGAAAGTGTTTCTGAACTGATTATCTGATTGCACGGGTTGCACTCTAACCGGGCGGATCCGACCGTTTATTATCAAAATTCCAGAACTGATTATTTGATTGCCCGGGTCGCATTCGAACCGGGCGGGTTCATCCATCCGTTATAAAATCAGATATTTTTAAAAGCTAACTATATGATCGCTCGGGTTACATTTTTGATCGGATTGGATCTATCTATCTCTTCGTTCTATCAAGCTAGTATTTTCTGGATCTGGCTATGTAATTCGGGTTGAATTTTAAACCGGCCGGGCATTATCTATCACTGAATGAATAATCAGAATTGGATATCCCTGGATCTGAATACGTGGTCGCTCGGATTATGTTCTAACCGATCAGGTTAAGCTATTTCTCAGCAAAAGTTATCCTTAGACATGATGGATTATTCGCCAGAGCTGAATTCGAACCGCGTTAAAAATTGTGATTCATTACTTATAGCAGCAAGTATTTAATATCTAAAGAAGCCGCGCGGTCCGAATTACGGTCGCATGAATTTATCTGTTATTAGAGATCGGATATCCTGAGATCCAAATATATAACCGCGCGGGTTGAACAAAGGATCGTCGAAGACAATCAACCATCACTTGTGCTCAGGCCAAGATGTCCGCACGGTTAGATCATAAAGAGTAAAGAAAAGAGACAAAGAATCACAAGTAAGTAATGATAGAAGGACAATCAGACAGGTAAAAACTTCTATTTCATTTCTCAAAACATGTTTACAAAATATTGACCGCCCGGCCAACAAAAAGAGACCGGCGGTTACAAAAATTAAAAGTTAAAAAACGAGGGCACTAGTCTGCCGATTTCTTCTTCTTCTTGACAGGAGAAATGGGGTCTACGCCATCGATGTCGACCTCCGGCGAATAACCTTCACTTAGCGAGGAGGAGCCGGACGAACTACTGTCGCTAGACCGCCCGGTCTTGCTTGCAGAGCCGGTAGATCCAGAGGACAAACTATCCTCATCATCGAAGTCATCAGCATCTCCATCCGCGTCGACCTCTTCAGCGGCTTCATCACTTCCATCGCCTCTTTGATGGAGCGCAATCTCCATGCCCGCGTCCGCTTCGGCCTCCTCGCCCACCTTGGATTTTCCCTTCTTCCTGCGGTTGATTTCGTCAAGCTGCACCTCCAAGGCGGGGAAGAGGTCGGAGAAGGTGGTTCCTCCGAATCCTTCGGACAGACCGCCCCGGTCTCCCATGAGACCCAAGGCCTTGTTGATCCCTTGGGCCACATGGGGCAGCACCTCGTCCTAGAAGGACGGGTTGGTCATCTCATATTGCTTCTGCAAGAAAAAGGAAAAATGAATCAGGCCGCTCGGGCTGAACAAAAGGGACCGCATTGTCTTTCGAAAAAACTCACCGCCACGACTTCTTGAAGCCGCGCGTTCTCTTCTTGAAGCCGCGTGTTCTCCGCGGCCTGTTCCTCGTATTTCCTCTCCAGATGTTTCTGAGCAGAAACTAGCCGCTTATACGCCAGGGCCATGAAGTGGTTGGCCGAAAATCCCCAGGCGCCGGCTTGAGCCGCTAGCCGGGGGAGCTCTTCTTCTGGGGTTCTCATCAGTTTCCTTAAGGTCTTTCGACCATACAAGGCGGCCCCGGCGGCTAGGGCATGGCGTTCAATTTTTTCGCTCCCCCAGGGAGGGAGAGCGGTGGATACCCGGATCCGACTTCCATCCCTGTGCCAAAGGACGGTCGGATTGCCCTGCAGGTCGGGCGGGTTCCCACTTGAACGAAGGATTTCGTAGTCGTCAGAAGAGGTCGGGCCCTCTTCCTCCGAGGATGGCGACCTCTTTCGCCGCTGCCTCTTCTCCCTCTGGGTTAAAACTGGGCCGGCCGGCGTGACCGGCTTGTTCGCTGGAACGATATGGGCGGCTGCAAAATAAGATCAGGAGTATAAGTAAAGAAGGCCGCGCGGTCATATAAAGGCGGTCTAGAAGAACTTACTATGTTCGGGGAGGATGTTCTCAAGCTCCGAGAAAAGCGGGATGTAGTGGTTGATATCAAGCCGCTCCTTCTCAAGGAACGCGAAGGTGTCCGCCTCGATCTTGCCGACCTGGGGGATCTGGAAAACTTCTTCCCCCCGGACTTGCGGGTTGGTTTGTAACAACCCGAAGTTACCTTCGAGCATTACAAACCGCTCCGACCAGTCGGAGACTTTGTTCGCCAGGTTAACAACCTTCAGCCCGAGGCAGCTGAAGTAGAGGTGCCCTCTGTAAGTCGAAGTCCCCGAGTCGGATACTGCCCGCACCGAGAAGAACTTCCTGAACAAGTCGATGGAGAATCTAGTTCGCTCGAACCGCAGATAGGAGATGAAGCTGTATATTGAAGCGATCGAGTTCGGCGGAAGCTGACCGGGCACAACCCCGTAGTGGTCGAAAATGGCTATGACTTCAAGCGGCAGTGGAAACTTGAAGCCATATTCGAAGTGGTCAACTGGGATGGCGATCTGGTGCGGACTGGAAGAGTTAATCCGCTCGTCGCGCAAAGGAAGCCGCGCGAGCAGATTGCTCCCTACCATGTGTCTGGCAATGAAATCGTCTAGTTCGTTCTGAGTAAGCCGGCATTCCGGATGGTCCGCCGAATGGAATGCCAAGGCCGCGTCAGCTCGGACGGCCTTAACTTTAACAGGTCGCTGCGACTTGTTCTTGGATCGCGCCATCTGGAAATCGTGAGAATGACTTCGACAAATTCTATACTTATAGATTTCTATGATCTGTGAATAGTAAAATCATGACACGGCTATACATTCTGACCGCGCGGTCAATGGCCTATATGGTTAGATTCACCAGAAATATGAAAGAAGCAAAGGCATCCAGAAAAAACAGAAATAAGCATACATCACAGTTCGCCCGACCGGAAAACAGTTCGAATGAAACATAAGATTTAAACAAGACATAAAGTACAGCGGTTAAAATAAGAGACCGCGCGAATTGTTCAAATAAAAGACAAGAATAGAGAAGAACATTGTCCAGATCAACAAGCCACATTCATAATACAAGTTATATTCAAATATTAGTCACGACTGACGGCGCTCTGGGGAGGCATCCTCTCTATGAAGTCGTGCGACCTGGTCACTTGTGGTGTTCAGGAGAGAATAAATTTGGCTGGTATGATAATGGAGGTGGTTGATTGTACTATGAAGCCGCCCGGCATCCCTTTCAACCCGCGAGGCGGCAATCATACGGGGGACCGCAGCGGCCTCATCAACCATTGGATCAGCCGCCCGAACCGGGGGAGGATTCGAGCCCGCCCCAACAGTCGGGCGGCCAATAACCACCATCGCATCATTCATATTTCGCCGGCTCGAAGCGACCTCTCTGGTTAATCGCAGGAACTTTTCCTGATAATACTTCGAGTCGCCCTCAGATTTCGCGGACGCTCTCTTCTCCTTCTCCAGCTGGGCGGTCAGAGCAGCGACTTGTGCCACCTTGGCCCTCTTCTCGGCCTCCACTGCTACCTGCGCGGCCTCCAGCTGAGCCTTCAGCGCCTCTTCAGCCTTCATCCTCGCAACTCGCTCAGCCTCCAGAGCGGTCCGAGTAGCGGCTTCCCGGTCTTCGATCTCTTTCAAACGGACTCGCAGGGTGGCCAGATCCCCTTCGAGATGTTCGAAAAGTTGCGACCCTTCCTGCGAAGTTGTTGCGCGGATCGATGCCAGGGGAACCAATGGAGGTAGGCTGGCCACAAGGTCGCCCGGCTTCACAGTCTGATCGCTGCTATCTGCAAAAGGCCGCGCGGTCATAAAAAATAAAAGCATGCAGGGTCGAATATATACAGCAATGGACATAAATAAAAGATCAGTGCCTAGGCGCACAGGCCGCTTAGGCTGTTTTGGGTCTAACTGCCGTTGTGAACATGCAAGAATTTCTCCTTACTCTGCCTAGCGGAAGAAGACCAGGCCGCCATAGGAAAAAAAAAAAAAAGCTCGTCGGCGGGGTCAATAACTTATTTCGAAGAGGCCGTGGAATGAAGAAACGGACAGATTTACGATCCGCGGGGTTCGTACCTGGCGCAAAGAGATCAGACCGCAGCGGCTTGTTTAAAGCCCGGTCCGCCTTTTCCTTCTTCACCGCCACTATCTCCTCCCCGGTCATTGCCGGCGGAACCTTCTCCTGCGCCTTTGGCACCTCCCCAAGCTCCATCGCTTTCCGCTCAACCTCCAAGGCGGTCCGGGCAGCGGCTTCTCGCTCTTCGGCCTCGGTCTGATCGGTCTCGGCGGGGGGGCCTGAGTTATCAGCAGTTCGGGCGGTTTGTTCTGGGGCCGGCGGGCTGTCAAGGAGCTGGTCCCGCTTCACCAGCTCATCCATGTCTCTGAAAATCCCATTAAAGGATAAACTACTCGCCGTATCCGGAATCAGTTCGCCCGGCCTCGTATCAGGGGTAGCCGATGGGTCAATCAACCTTTTTGGTGGAGGGGTCATGAGGCCCAATTCCTCCTTTAGACGCGAGTTGGTCTGAAGAAGGGATTCAGTCGGTTTCTTAAGAGCCGCCCTTTCCTTAGCGGCTAGCCTCTTGACCTTCTTTGTTATCCGCTCGGTCACGGACACGGTCTGCTTCCTCTTCTTTTCTCTCTTACCCGGAGCTGGGTGAACTTCTTTCAGGGGGCTGGGATAATCATCCACGGACAGAGGAGTACTCGGTTCGCCCGTCCTGGGGGAACTAAACGCCCCTTCCTCTAGATCCCTGACAAGCAGGTGAGGGTTCCCGGATGGGGTGATTTCCACTCCAAACGAGGCGGTTTCGCCGACCTTCTTCGAAGGGCTGTCTGAAACAACTTTCTCAGAAGTGGCGGCCACCTCTTCGCTCGGCAAGCTGGCGGTCTGTTGGTTGAGGTCGCTGGGAGGGATCGGCGAGACATCAGGGGAAGGCCCCGAGCTGTTCACCGCGGGCTCCGCAGAGGTTTTGGGAGTTGACAAATCTACGACTGGCTTGAGGCTAGCCGCTGCGGCCTTCTCAGCCCGCTTCCTCTTCTTCCGACCTTTCCGGTCTTGCTTCTCTTTCTCCTTGTCCGTCTTCTCCAACGGTTCGCGCCTCTTATCTTCCGCCCTCCTCTGGTCCCCGCTGGGATCCACGCGGTCTAGCACGGCGTCCAGGAAGTCCATTACTGAAGAATTACCGGTCTTAAAAATTCTGACCGCAACCGGCGAGTAATATCCCGTGATTTCAGAAAAAGCAACGCAGAATGAATTCTCTGGCTCTCTTATAGAATTCAAGGCAAGTCGGATGCGGTCTCCCGGTCAAAGCTAATATTTTCGAAATCCTCTGAGATTTGAAAATATGCGGGGATTATGTTTGCCCGGAAAACCGCTTCTCGGTTTGAACCATTATCAGACCGCGCGGACTCCTGGGCTAAGCCGCTGGGTCCTGGGATCGGCGGTTCTGGTGTCATTTCTGGATCGCCCCCAAAGAGATAAGATCGTCAAAGAGCCAAGGCAAGAAGTTCATCCGCGGTCTCAGCAAGAAGGCCGCGCGGGTTGTCCCATAGAAACTCGAAGTTCCAGCCCCGAAGAACAGGCCGGGGCTCCAGATCGAAGGCTATCCAAGTTACCTCTTGAAGAATCGGCTAAGTCATGACCAGAAGGCAGACCGCGGCCTCAATCTCCAAACCGCGCGGTCTGCATTATTGACTTGGTTCCGGTGTCCTCAGCCGCAAGCAAGACAGGTCGGGAAGGCAGGCCGTCAGATCGCGCGGCCTCTTTCTTTCTCTTCTTTGTGTATCCCGTCACCGCCTGCCCGTTTCTCCTGTACCCGGGCAGGAGGTTATTTTATCCCTGCCCGATCGGGCAGGCCCCCAAGCCTATAAATAGGGGGCGGCACTGTTCCCAAGACAGGCACACTCGAATCCAAGAGCTCGCTTGTCTGAGCTCCGGTCTCGAGTTTCAGGTCTCGCGAACTGTTGACCGGCCGGCTTCTGTTCTTTCACATTTGTAACCGCTTCTTTTCAATCAAAGGAAAGCCCGTCGCAGGAGTGGCATTTGCCGCGACGGGCGAAGTCTGGCCTCGACCGCTGCTAGCGGTCTGAATTCTCTAACTAAATAGTAACTGATAGTCCGCAACCTTCAAATTTCTTCGTAAGCGCACTTTTGAATCGAACACCCGGTATCTTCAGCCTCAGGCCAGACAGGTCGGAAGAGCAAGCCGCCAAGCCGCGCGGCTTCTTTATTGTTTCTTCTTTATGCATCCCGTCACCCGCCTGCCCGTTTCTCCTGTACCCGGGCAGGCGGTTATTTTATCCCTGCCCATTCGGGCAGGCCCCCAAGCCTATAAATAGGGGGCGGCACTGTTCACAAGGCACGCACACTCGAATCTAAGAGCTCGCTTGTTTGAGCTGCGAACTCGAGTTTCCCGTCTTGCGGACTGTCTGACCGGCCGGCTTCTCTTTTTCTGCACTCGCAGCCCGCTGTAATCACTTTTCTTTAATCAAAGGAAAGCCCGTCGCAGGAGTGGCATTTGCCGCGGCGGGCGAAGTCTAGCCTTGACCGCTGCTAGCGGTCTCATCCTTCTACGCAAAAAGTAACCGGCAACCCGCAGCCTCCGGTTTCCCTCGGAGGTGCATTCTCGGACTCAACAGAAACACGCGACCTTCAGATCGCGGAGTGTCGGTGAAATCCCTTTTCGCCATAATGTCAGACCGTCAGTTCCCCCTTGGAGACCGCTCCGATCATAGCGAGGACTCTCTGTGGGAAGCCCTGGAGCAGTCAAAGAGAGAAGCCGAGCGGGCTCAGAGGGCCACTGATCAACGCCTTGAAGAGATCAGTCGGACTTTAGCAATACTAACTGAGCGGCTAGTTCCACAACAAGCCGCGACTAACCGGGCGGTGACCCCGGTCCTTCCTCCACCTCCTCCTTACTCGCTACCGCAGGCCGCTAATTTCCATCTCCATCAAGAAGACCCTGCGGCCAGGGAAAACTTCTATCAGGAAGCCGCGCACAACATGCCAGCTCGAGTCCTCGACTTCCAGGGGGCGACTTCTCGCGCCGCCCATCTTTCCTACCCGCAGGAGGGCGCGGCCCGTCTCTCTTACCCGCCTGAAGTTCCTATTCATCACTCCTACCTGCCAGAAGCAGCCGCCCGGTCTTCTTATCAGGCGGCTTGTCCGCGAATAGCCGCAGCTCCAGCGGCTTATTGCTCTACTCCTCTATATGAAGACATGGAAGAGACCTCTCCCTTTGTGGACGAAGTCAGAGGGGAGCCTGCCCCTAATAATTTCAGGGAACCTCGCCTGCCAGCGTTCAACGGGGAGACTGATCCCACGGTTCATTTACAAGCTTTCGAGTCAGCCGTTGCTCTCAGAACCTTGACTGATGCAACCAAGTGCAAGCTTCTTGTAACCTCCTTTGAAGGACAAGCGAGGGAATGGTTTTACGGTTTGCACCCCAGGTTGATCCGTTGTTTCTCGGAGCTGCGAAGAGAATTCCTGCTGAGATTCTCCACCGCAAAGAAAAGAAAGAGCGGCCCGGCGGCCCTTTTCGATATAAAGCAACGGGAAGGCGAGACATGGGCTCGTTTTGTGGATCGATTCTAGAGAGAGATCATGGAAGTCCAAAACGTGGACCCGGAGCTGTATAGGGTAGCCCTCATCCATGGCCTAAGGGAGGGTCCCCTAAAGTTTGAAGCAAATATAAGGGAGCCTAAGACTTATCAGGAGATGATAAGTTTGGCAAATATGTTTATCAGAGGAGAAAAGAGCAATCCAGACTACGTCGCGAAGCTGGTAAGCAACAAGGAGCCATCGAATCCATCCTTCCGTCATCTACCATCAAATCAGTCCCACTTCGAACCCCGCTCCCAAAGGGGGAGGAACTACAAAAACAAGCAACCATTTATGGGCCATCAGTGGTTTCAAGATCAGAAACCACCGTTGGCCATCGCTCCCGCTCCATCCGCTCCCCTTCCACAAATCATGCCGGTATATTTACCACAGTATGCCGCGCAACCACCTCCAGTCATTCCATCAACCCAATACGATGATTCGCAACTCATTCACTCCCCTAAATGTCACCATGGACGAGGTAGTCCAGATTCTGCAAAAGAGGCCAGATTTCAAAAGGCCCGCTCCCCTGAAGTCGGATATTCGTAATCGGAATCCGAACCTTTATTGTGAATATCATAAAGAGGGGGGACATTTAACTGAAGACTGCCGGGCCCTTCGTCTGCTCATAGAAAGACTTCTGGGAGAAGGAAAGCTCCGGGGTCTAATTCGGAAAGATAAAACTGCTGAGCCAACTACCGAGAAGAAGAAGGAGAAGGAAACAGTAGAGGTAACCTGGGAATGCGCCGACGTCGAGGATGCCGGCTATTATGGTTACATCCATCCTTCTACCGAATGCATCGAAGTCAATGATGTGGGCCCCTTAGGGGACATCTATTGTATCCATGGGGGAGCTGGAACAGAATCATCTCGCAAATCCAGCATTTCGAGAGTTCTAAAGCAGGAAGTGGCAGCCACTACAAGTTCTCCTCCCGAAAACACTATTGTCATGTTTGGTCAGGATGACCTTCCCCCCAATGCTAATCCTTTCGATGATGCGGTTGTTATCAAGGCCGTCATCGAAAACTATACAGTCCACAAGATTCTGATTGATATCGGCAGCTCCGTCAATCTCCTTTTCCGCCCGACTTTCGAGGCCCTGAAGACCGGAAAGCATCTGCTTTCCACCGATGGGCCCCTCTACGGTTTTTCTGGGGAGAAGAAGGAAGTAGAGGGTTCAGTGAAGCTCCTGGTCTCTCTTGGAGGAGTGATAAAATTGATCAATTTTGTGGTAGTAGATGCTCCAAGTAACTACTGCGCAATCTTCGGGAGGCCGATTCTCAATGCATATAGGGCGGTAGTGTCCACCTTTCATCTTGCCCTCAAGTTCGCTGCTGAAGGAAAACAATATCGGGTTAGGAGCAACCCCAAAGTAGCTCGGGAGTGCTACGTCCGAACTGTCAACATGATCACTGACATTCCACTTCCCATGATCATGGATGAGGTGCTGGAGGTAGCTGAGTCTCCAGAGGCCGCCAAGGAAGGAAAAGATTGAGAAGGGGCTCACTTGGAACCTGCCCAAGTGACTCAAGATGTTCCTATCGCTGAGGGGGCAGAAAAGAAGCTGGTCATCAACGCTGAGTTATCAGAGGAGGAGAAAGTAGAGCTAATCTCTTGTCTGTTGGGGAATCTGGATATCTTCGCTTGGTCAGCGGAGGATATGCCTGGAGTGGATCCAGACGTTGCTTGTCATCATCTAAACGTATCTCCTGAGTTCAAGCCCGTCCAACAAAAGAAGAGAGAAGTGGCGACCAAGCTGGCGTTGCCCATCAGAGAGGAGGTTTCCAAACTCCTAAAAGCGGGTTTCATTTCTGAGATTCAATATCCCACGTGGATGTCGAACGTTGTAATGGTTAAGAAATCTGGTGGGAAGTGGCGCATGTGCGTAGACTTCACCAAACTTAATAAAGCGTGCCCTAAAGGTTGTTACCCTTTGCCTCGGATAGATGTTTTAGTTGATTCCGCGGTTGGGTATGGTTTTATGAGTTTCCTCGATGCCTTCTCCGGGTATCATCAAATTAAAATGCACAAGCCTGACATCCCGCATACCTCATTTATCACAAACGATGGGTGTTACTGCTATCTCGTAATGCCCTTCGGTCTTAAAAACGCGGGTGCAACATACCAAAGAATGATGGATACCGTCTTTAAACATCAAAAGGGCAGGAATCTCGAAGTTTACGTTGATGACCTTCTTCTCAAAAGTAAAACATTCTCATTGCACTTGAAAGACCTCGTAGAGACGTTCGCTACTCTATGGAAGTTCAAGTTAAAATTGAACCCATTAAAATGTGTGTTCGGGGCGAATAAAGGAAAATTTCTTGGACATCTTTTGACCCCTGATGGCCTTGCACCAAATCCAGATAAGGTGAAGGCCATCCTTGATATGACCCCTCCTCGAAATACTAAAGAAGTTCAACAACTTGGGGGGATATTAGCGGGACTGAGCAGGTTTATCTCTAAATCCGGAGATAAAAGTGCCCCATTCTTTAAAACATTGCGAAAGGTATCAAAGTTCGAATGGAGCGAGGAATGTAACAAAGCTTTCGAGCAGCTGAAGGGACAATTAACTTCGACTCCACTACTCCAAAGTCCCCGTGAGGGGGAAAAAACTATTCCTGTATCTGGGAGTCGGACCAGAAGCGGTGAGTTCTGTCCTCGTTCGGGAAGAGAAGAGGAGGCAGTTTCCAATATACTATGTCAGCCACATCCTTAAAGATGCCGAAACTAGATATTCGATCCTGGAGAAACTGGCCTTGGCTTTGGTTATGTCTGCGCGAAGACTTCGCCCTTATTTTCAGGCTCATTCCGTCCAAGTTGTTACAGATCATCCTCTAAAGAGTATTCTTGAAAAGCCAGATCATTCAGGGAGGTTGGCAAAATGGGCTATTGAACTAAGTGAATTTGAGATATCGTATATCCCCCGAACGGCAATCAAAGCGCAAATCTTGGCAGACTTCCTGGTAGATACAACAGAGCTTAATCCAGAACAGGCGGTACAATCTCCTCTGGCTTGGATCATTTATGTGGATGGGGCTTCTGGCAAAAACTCCGTGGGAGCCGGAGTAGTGTTGATCAGTCCAAATGGCATCAGGCTGGAGCAAGCTATCAAGTTCTTCTTCCCAGTTACGAATAACCAGGCAGAATATGAAGCATTTCTGGCTGGGCTAAGGCTCGCAAAAGAGTTGGGTATAGAATATGTACATGTTAGAACTGATTCATTGGTGATGGCTTCCCAGGTCTTGGGAAATTATGAGACAAGGGAGCCGATTCTGCGAAAGTACCTGTTATTAGCTAAAAAGGAAATCGGAAGATTCAAGTCATTTATTATCGAGCACATCCCAAGAACGCAAAATGAGGAGGCAGATGAATTGTCAAAGTTCGGTCTTCCATCAGGGGGAGTGACCTTCGAACTTTTTCATCCGGCAATAGACGAGGCAGAACTCATGCAAATTGATCATAATCCTTCATGGAAGGATCCTTATGAGTTGTTCTTATCAAAGGGGGAGTTTCACCATTCCATCAAAGATCGGAGAAGATTCAAAAGGAAGGCGGCATATTATTATCTGATAGCAGGAGTACTCCACAGAAAAACTTTGATTTCCCCCTCAGCACGATGTGTTTGAGAAGAAGAGATCCCTATCGTACTCCAGGAAGTTCACTCTGGGGAGTGTGGTAGCCATTCAGGGACAAAAACCTTAGAAAAGAGGATTCTGCGGCAAGGATATTTTTGGCCGACCATGAGAAAGGATGCTGAAGCATTTGCCAGGAGGTGTGTGCAGTGCCAAAAGTTCACTCCTCTTCAGCACCTGCCTGCTCAGTCGCTTAGATCAATAACGGCACCCTGGCCCTTTGCAGTTTGGGGGATGGATCTCATCGGACCCTTTCCAATGGCTAGCGGTCAGCGCCGCTTTATCATAGTGATGATTGACTACTTCAGCAAGTGGATCGAGGCTAAGGCACTGGCAAGAACTACTACCCAAATCATCAGAAACTTCATCTGGGGAGAAATTGTCTGTCGACACGGAATTCCGCTGGCAATCGTCACCGATAATGGTCCACAATTCAATAATCCTGAGATGATAAAATTCTGCGACCAGGTTGGAATTGACCTGCGGTTCTCCTCAGTACATCATCCAAGGACCAATGGTCAGGTAGAAGCAGCCAACAGACGAATCCAGCAGCTCCTGATGAAAAAGGTTTGGAATCAGAAAGGAAACTGGGCAGATCAACTTCCTTCCATCCTTTGGACCCTTCGTACTACTCCATCTTCAGCTACAGGGGAAACACCGTTCAAACTATCTCATGGCTCGGAGGCTGTTGTTCCTGTGGAGTTTGAGGTGGCCACTCCAAGAGTTGTGTACGGAAAAGAAGGAGGAGAAGCATGGATAGAATACAATGACGAGGCTATCAAGTACAGTTTGGATCTAATCGAAGAACTTCAGGATGAGGCAACAATCAGACAAGAAGAAGTTAAAAGGAGGATGGCAAAATACTTCGACAAAAATGTCAGGGTAAAGCATTTCGCGGTCGGCGACGTCGTACTAAAAAAGGTTGATGCAGCAGCTCGAGCAGGTAATGTCAGGAAGTTAAATCCTAATTGGGCCGGACCTTTCATCATCAAGGAGGCATTAAAAAGTGGGGCTTATCGCCTCCAGACAAGTGAAGGAGAAGACATCCCGCGCACCTGGAGTAGCGACGATCTCAAACGGTTCTATCCTTGAAATGTCTTCTTTACTTTTCTGCAGTTTTTTGAGATATTTTAATAAGAAGCTCCATACTGACACTTCTCCATGTCTGATGTTTCTTTTCTGCATGTTCTCATATATCAAACTCACTGAACCACGGAGACATCGCCAAGTTTTGCTCGAACCCCCTCGGATTGTAGTCATTAGCGTAAAACCATGAAGATCATGTGTAGCGGGGAGTTTTCGCACACGTGTAGTGGTAGCTTGCCAATTCCCGTGCGGTGGTCTTCAGAACCTTGGATCCCGGCTGATATCCGACACACCCCTGCATCAAGGGAGGTCTAGGTGAATGTTGGCTCTATCATGCCCCGAGGGGGATATAATTACAGCTTCGATGATCCTTCTGAGGAAAGCAATGTCGGTATAGCCCCCGCGGCATAACCACACCTACCCAACTGATCATCTTAGTCTGTGACTATCGAATACTCCAAGGTACTCTCAAGCGATGCCTAAGCGGGACCCACAACTGAGTTGATCTCTCTGAGGAAAGCAATGTTCGCCGCCTAGGCCCACCTGCCCAATTGATCAACTCGGCTTGTAGCCCTAGGCAAGAGAGCAGTCGAGTCGCTTACAGCCCTTATGACCACTTGAGGAAAGCAATGTTCGCCGCCTAGGCCCACCTGCCCACTTGGTCATCTGGGTCTGTACTTGTTTCTCTTTATTTCTACAGCTCTCATGACCACTTGAGGAAAGCAATGTTCGCCGCCAAGGCCCCCCTGCCCACTTGGTCATCTGGGCCTGTAGATTATCCTTTTTTCTTTACAGGAAAGTATTCATCTCTTGTGGTTTTTTGTATGAAACCATTCGGGGAAGGTGTTATTAAAGCAGGTACAGGTGCTCTTCTACCCTAATAAAGGGTTATGATAACTAAACCGGGCGGTCCTGACAATCTTTTATAGGCTGGGCATTCATGGACAATTATATGACTATACGGGTTGTATTCTAACCGGGCGGTCCTGACAATCTTTTATAGGCTGGGCATCCATGGACAATTATATGACTGTCCGGGTTGTATTCTAACCAGGCGGTCCTGACAATCTTTTATAGGCTGGGCATTCATGAACAGTTATATGACTGTCCGGGTTGTATTCTAACCGTGCGGGTTCGTCCATCCATTATAAATTGGACATTTATGGAGCTAATTATATTATTGCCCGGATCGTGTTCTGACCGGTCGGGTTTATTTATCCCTCCGTTCTATTGAATTGGATATCACTGGATCTGAATATATTGCTCAGGTTTGTATTCTAACCGGGCGGCCATTACATATCTCTTATAGTTAATTGGATTGGATATCTCAAGATCTAAATATCTGATAGCCCGGATTATTCTTCAATCGATCGAGTTGAACTACTTCTTAAAGCAAAAAGTTATGATTCGTTATTTACATCGGCAAAGGATAAAATATATCTGAATGATAAGAAGCCGCCGGTCTATATTATAGTCGCATGAGTCTATATGTTATGGTTCATATTATCAGAAATCAGACGTGTTGAGACCGAAACGAGTAATCGCACGGTTCGAATATAGATCGTCCAAGATCATCAAATCATCACTTATACTCAGATCAGAGTAACCGCACGGCTAGAGCATAAAGAGCAAAAGGTGAAAAGAAAGAAAAGAAACAAGACATCCGCCACAAGTAAGTAATACTGAAAGGTCGGTCAAACAGGTAGAATTTCTATTCATTTCTTTAAATATTTTTGACAAAAGGTTAACCGCCCGGCTAACAAAAAAAGACCGGCGGTTGTACAAAAATGAAGTTAAAAATAAATACACTATTCTGCCGACTTCTTCTTCTTCTTGACAGGAGAAATCGAGTCCACATCGATGTCGGGCGAATAGCCTTCACTCGATGTGGAAGAGTAGTCCGATGAATCGCTAACACTTGACCGCCCGGTCTTGCTAGCAGAGCCAGTTGTTCCGGAGGACAAGCTGTCGTCATCATCACCATCATCAGCATCGTCATCCGCGTCGACCTCCTCAGCGGCTTCACCACTTCTATCACCTCCTTGATGGAGTACGATCTCCCTGCCCGCGTCGGCCTCAGCCTCTTCGCCTACCTTGGCTTTTCCCTTCTGCCTTCGGCTGATCTCATCAAGCTGAACCTTCAGGGCAGGGAAGAGGTCGGAGAAGGTTGTACCCTCGAACCCTTCGCACAGACCGCCCCGGTCTTCCATAAGGCCCAAAGCTTTGTTGATCCCTTGGGCCACGTGAGGCAACACCTCGTCTTGGAAGGCCGGGTTGGTCATCTCATATTGTTTCTGCAAAAAAGAAAAAAGAAACATAATAAATCAGGTCGCTCGGTCTGAATAAAAGAAGCCACGTCATCGTTTGTCAAACTCACCGCCACGACTTCTTGAAGCCACGCGTTCTCTTCTTGAAGCCGCGCATTCTCCGCGACCTGCTCCTCGTATTTCTTCTCCAGAAGTTTCTGGACAGAAAACAGCCGCCTGTGCGACAAGGCCATGAAGTGATTGGTCGCGAACCCCCATGCGCCGGCTTGCGCCGCTAGCCGGGGAAGCTCTTCTTCCGGGGTCTTCCTCAATTTCTTCAAAGTCTTTCGGCCATACATAGCGGCCCCGGCGGCTAGCGCATGACGGTTAATTTTGTCACTTCCCCATGCGGGAAGTGCAGTGGACACCCGGATGCGGCTCCCATCCCTATGCCAAAGGACAGTCGGGTTGCCCTGCAGGTCGGGCGGATTTCCGCAGGAACGAAGGAGCTCATATTCATCAGAGGACGCCGGGCCTTCTTCCTCTGATGATGGCGACCTGTTTCGCCGCTGCCTTTTCTCCCTCTGGGTCAAAACCGGGACGGCCGGAGTGACCGGCTTGTTCGCGGGGACGATGCGGGCAGCTGCAAGGTAAAATACGAAGTGTAAGCAAAGCAGTCCGCGCGGTCATATGCAAGCGGTCTAGAAGAACTTACTGTGCTCGGGGAGGACATCCTCTAGCTCTGAGAACAGCGGGATGTAATGATTGATGTCCAACCGCTCGTTCTCAAGGAAAGTGAAGGTGTCCTTCTCGATCTGTCCAACCTGAGGGATCTGGAAGGCCTCTTCCCCCCGAACTTGCGGGTTGGTTTGCAACAGCCCGAAGTTGCCTTCGAGCATCACGAACCGCTCCGACCAGTCCGAGACCTTGTTCGCCAGATTGACAATTTTCAGTCCGTGGCATCCAAAGTAGAGATGCCCCCTGAAAGTTGAAGTCCCCATGGCGGAAACAGCCCGCACCGAGAAGAACTTCCTGAAAAGGTCAAGAGAAAAACTGGTTCGCTCGAACCGGAGGTAAGATATGAAACTATATATGGACGCGATGGAGTTCGGTGGAAGTTGGCCGGGTACAACCCCGTAATGGTCGAAGATGGCTATGACTTCAAGTGGCAGCGGGAATTTGAAGCCATATTCGAAGTGGTCGACCGGGACGGTTATTTGGTGCGGGTTGGAAGAGTTAATCCGCTCGTCGCGCAAAGGGAGCCGCGCGAGCAGGTTACTCCCTGCCATGTGTTTCGCAATAAATTCGTCCAGTTCGCTCTGGGTGAGTCGGCACTCTGGGTGGTCCGCCGAATGAAAAGCTAAGGCCGCATCCGCTCGAACGGCTTTAACCTTAACAGGCCGCTGCGACATGTTCTTAGATCGCGCCATCCGGAAATCGTAAAAATGATTTCGAAGAGTCCCTACTTATAGATTTTTACGATCTGCAAATAGTAAAATTATGCTACGGCTATACATTTCTAACCGCGCGGTCAATTGCCTGCATGGTTAGACTCACCAGAAAAACAGAAGAAGCAAAGGAAATAAAAGCAAGCACACAACACAGATCGTGCGACCTGAAATCAGTTCGGATGAGGCACAAAAGAGATACAACACAAACACAGCGGCTAAATAAAGAACCCGCACGGGTTATTCAAATAAAAGATAAGATAAAAAGAAGCATTATTCAAATAGAGGCCGAATCAACAGGCCGCATTTACAATACAAATTGTTCTCAAAAGCCGATCACGGCTGACGGTGTTCGGGGGAGACATCTTCTCTGTGAAGTCGCGCGACCTGGTCACTGGTGGTGTTCAAAAGGGAATAAATCTGGCTGGTATGATAATGGAGATGGTTGATTGTGCTGTGAAGCCGCCCGGCATCCCTTTCAACCCGCGTAGCGGGAATCATGCGAGGGGTTGTTGTGGCCTCGTCAATCATAGGATCAGCCGCCCGAACCGGGGGAGGGTTTGAGCCCGTCCCAACAGTTGGGCGGCTAACAATCTGCATCCCATCATTCATACCTCGCCGGCCCGCAGTGACTTCCCTGGTTAACCGTAGGAATTTGTCTTGGTAGTATTTCGAGTCTTCCTCGAACTTAGCCGATATTCTCTTCTCCTTCTCGAGCTGAGCGGTCAGAATGGCGACTTGCGCCACCCTTGCTCTCTTCTCGGCCTCCACCGTAGCTCGCGCGGCCTCAAGCTGAGCCTTCAGCGTCTCTTCAGTCTTCCCCCTCGCCATTCTCTCGGCCTCCAGAGCAATCCGAGTACCGGCCTCCCGGTCTTCCACCTCCTTCAAGCGGGCCCTCAGATTTACCAGATCCTCCTCAAGACGATCGAACAGTTGCGGCCCTTCTTGCGAAGTCGTCGCACAGGTTGATATTGGGGGGAGTAATGGAGGCAGGCTGGCCTCAAGGTCGCCCGGCTTCACAATCTGTTCCTCGTTATCTGCAAGAGGCCGCTCAGGTTATAATAAGCAGGAGCATACAACGCCATAAAAATACAAAATGAACATAAATATAAAATCAATGTCTGGGCGCACAGGCCGCTTAGACCGTTCCGGGACCATCTTCCGACGTTGCTCACGCCAGAGTCTCTCCATTTTCTGCCTAGCGGAAGGGGATCAGGCCGCTAAGGGAAAGAAGCTCGGCGGCGGGGTTAGTAACCTGTTATGACGAGGCCGCGGGATGAAGAAGCGGACAGCTTTATAATCCTTGGGATGCTTACCTGGTGCGAAAGGATCAGGCCGCAGCGGCCTGTCCAAAACCCGCTCCGCTCCTTCCTTCTTCGCCATCATTATCTCCTCACCGGTCATCACCGAGGGGACCTCCGCCTGCACTTTCAGCACTTCTCCGAGTTCCCTCGCTCTTTTTTCGACCTCCAGGGCGGTCCGGGCAGCAGCTTCTCGCTCTTCGACCTCCAGAGCGGTCCGAGTAGCAGCTTCTTGCTCTTCGACCTCCAGAGCGGTCCGGGCAGCAGCTTCCCGCTCTTCGACCTCTGCCCGAGCGGTCTCCTCAGGATGGGCTGTGTTGTCTGTGGTGGAAACAGCTCGCTTTGAAGACATCGGGCTGTCAAAAAGCTTATCTCGCCCCATCAGCTCGTCCATATCCTGAAAGATCCCATTAAGTGATAAGCTACTCGCCGAGTCCGGAGGCAGGTCGCCCGGTTTCGCATCAGGGGTAGCAGGCGAGTCATTTACCTTAGCGGGTGGAGGGGTCGCTAGGCCAAGCTCTTCTTTTAACCGCGAATTGGTCTGGAGGAGGGATTCGGCCGGTTTCTTAAAGGCCGCCCTTTCCTTGGAGGCTAGCTTTTTGACCCTCTTGGTTATTCGCTCGGTCACTGACTCGGTCTTCTTCCTCTTCCTCTCTTACCCGGAACTGGGCTAACCTCTTTGGGGGGACTGGGGTAGTCATCCACGGACAAAGGGGCACTCAGCTCACCCGGCCTTGGAGAATTAACCGCCTCCTCCCCCAAGTCTCGGACTAGCAAATGGGGGTTCCCGGACGGGGTGATTTCCATGTCAAACGAGTCGGCCTCGCCGACCTTCTTCGAAGGGCTATTGGAGTCAGCTTTTCCAGAAGGGGCGGCCTCCCCTTTGTTCAGCAGGCTAGCAGCCGGTTGGCCAAGATCGCTGGGGGGAGGCCCCGAACTGTCCGCTGTGGGCTCCGTAGGAGTCTTGGGGATTGCTGAGCCTACTACGGACTTGGAATTGTCCGCCGCGGCTTTCTCAGCCCTTTTCCTCTTTTTTCGGTCTTTCCGGTCCTGTTGTTCCTTTTCCTTCTGCGATCTCTCAGTCAAATCACGCCTTTTACCTTCCCCCTTTTTCTGATCTCCGGCGGGATCCACACGGTCTAACACGGCGTCCAAGAAGTCCATGATCGAAGAATTACCGGTTTTAAAAATTCCAACCGCAGCTGGCGAGCAATATCCCGAGATTTCAGAAAAAACTCTGCAGAGTGAGTTCTCTGGCTCTCTTATAGAATTCAGGGCAAGACGGAGCGGTCTCCCGGTTAAAGTTTATATTTTCGAAATCCTCTTGAGATTTGAAAATATGCGGGGATTATGTTTACCCGGAAAACCGCTTCTCGGGTTTGATCACTCTCGGACCGGGCGAACTGCTGGGTCAGGCCGCTGAGTTCCAGGATCGGTAGCTCTCAGCTCAGGGTAAACCAGACCGGGTGGTCCGAGGTCAGTTTCGGACCGCCCCCAAGAGTGAAAGTCGCCAAAGGCCAAAATAAGAAGGCTATCCGCGGTCTCAGGAAGGAGGCCGCGCGGGTAGTGCTACAGAGATTCAAGATTCAAACCCAGAAGAGCAAGCCGCAGTTTCAGCTCGGGAATTACTTGGGTTATCTTCTGAAGAGCGGCCAAGCTATGTCCAGAAGACAGACCCCGGTCTCAAGCCAGAGGCCGCCCGGTCTGAATCATTGACTTGGTCCCGGTATCTTCAGCCTCAGGCCAGACAGGTCGGAAGAGCAAGCCGCCAAGCCGCGCGGCTTCTTTATTGTTTCTTCTTTATGCATCCCGTCACCGCCTACCCGTTTCTCCTATACCCGGGCAGGCGGTTATTTTATCCCTGCCCATTCGGGCAGGCCCCCAAGCCTATAAATAGGGGGCGGCACTGTTCACAAGGCACGCACACTCGAATCTAAGAGCTCGCTTGTTTGAGCTGCGGACTCGAGTTTCCCATCTTGCGGACTGTCTGACCGGCCGGCTTCTCTTTTTCTGCACTCGCAGCCCGCTGTGATCACTTTTCTTTAATCAAAGGAAAGCCCGTCGCAGGAGTGCCATTTGCCGCGTCGGGCGAAGTCTGGCCTTGACCGCTGCTAGCGGTCTCATCCTTCTACGCAAAAAGTAACCGGCAACCCGCAGCCTCCGGTTTCCCTCGGAGGTGCATTCTCGGACTCAACAACTGCCCTATACGCATTGAGAATCGGCCTCCCGAAGATAGCACAGTAGTTGCTCGGGGCATCTACTACCACGAAATTGATCAACTTTATTACTCCTCCAAGAGAGACCAGGAGCTTCACTGAACCCTCTACTTCCTTCTTCTCCCCAGAAAAACCGTAGAGGGGCCCATCGGTGGAAAGCAGATGCTTTCCGGTCTTCAGGGCCTCGAAAGTCGGGCGGAAAAGGAGATTGACGGAGCTGCCGATATCAATCAGAATCTTGTGGACTGTATAGTTTTCGATGACGGCCTTGATAACCACCGCATCATCGAAAGGATTAGCATTGGGGGGAAGGTCATCCTGACCAAACGTGACAATAGTGCTTTCGGGAGGAGAACTTGTAGTGGCTGCCACTTCCTGCTTTAGAACTCTCGCAATGCTGGATTTGCGAGATGATTCCGCTCCAGCTCCCCCATGGATACAATAGATGTCCCCTAAGGGGCACACATCATTGACTTCGACGCATTCGGTAGAAGGATGGATGTCACCATAGTAGCCGGCATCCTCGACGTCGGCGCATTCCCAGGTCACTTCTACTGTTTCCTTCTCCTTTTTCTTCTCGGTAGTTGGCTCAGCAGTTTTATCTTTCCGAACTAGACCCCGGAGCTTTCCTTCTCCCAGGAGTCTTTCTATAAGCAGACGAAGAGCTCGACAGTCTTCAGTTAGATGTCCCCCCTCTTTATGATATTCACAATAAAGTTCGGATTTCGATTGCGAATATCCGACTTCAGAGGAGCAGGCCTTTTGAAATCTGGCCTCTTTTGCAGAATCTGGACTACTTCGTCCATGGTGACGTTTAGGGGAGTGAATGACTCTTGCGAATCATCGTATTGAGTTGATAGAATGACTGGAGGTGGCTGCGCAGCATACTGTTGTAAATATACCGGCATGATTTGCGGAAGGGGAGCGGATGGAGCGGGAGCGACGACCAACGGTGGTTTCTGATCTTGAAATCGCTGATGGCCCATAAATGGTTGCTTATTTTTGTAGTTCCTCCCCCTTTGGGAACGGGGTTCAAAGTGGGACTGATTCGATGGTGGATGATGGAAGGACGGATTTGACTGCTCCTTGTCGCTTACCAGCTTCGCGACGTAGTCCGGATTGCTCTTCTCTCCTCTGATATACATATTTGCCAAACTTATCATTTCCTGATAAGTCTTAGGCTCCCTTATATTTGCTTCGAACTTTAGGAGGCCCTCTCTTAGGCCATGGATGAGGGCAACCCTATACAGCTCCGGGTCCACAATTTGCACTTCCATGATCTCTTTCTGGAAGCGGTCCACAAAATGAGCCCACGTCTCGTCTTCCCGTTGTTTTATATCGAAAAGGGCCGCCGGGCCACTCTTTCTCTTCCTTGAGGTAGAAAATCTCAGCAGGAATTCTCTTCGCAGCTCCGCGAAACAACGGATCGACCTGGGGTGCAAACCGTAAAACCATTCCCTCGCTTGTCCTTCGAAGGAGGTTACAAGAAGCTTGCACTTAGTTGCATCTGTTAAGGTTCTGAGAGCAATGGCTGACTCGAAAGCTTGTAAATGAACCGTGGGATCAGTCTCCCCATTGAAAGCTGGCAGGCGAGGCTCCCTGTAATTATTAGGGGCAGGCTCCCCTCTGACTTCGTCCACAAAGGGAGAAGTTTCTTTCATATCTTCATACAGAGGAGCAGGGTGATTAGCCGCCGGAGCTGCGGCTATTCGCGGACAAGCCGCCTGATAAGAAGACCGCGCAACAGCTTCTGGCGGGTAGGAGTGATGAATAGGAACTTCAGGCGGGTAGGACAGACGGGACGCGCCCTCCTGCGGGTAGGAAAGGTGGGCAGCGTGAGAAGTTGCCCCCTGGAAGTCGAGGACTCCAGCCGGCATGTTGTGCGCGGCTTCCTGATAGAAGTTTTTCCTAGGCGCAAGGTCTTCTTGGTGGAGCTGGAAATTAGCGGCTTGCGGTAGCGGGTAAGGAGGAGGTGGAGGAAGGACCGGGGTCACTGCCTGATTAGCCGCGGCTTGTTGCGGAACTAGTCGCTCGGTTAGCAATGCTAAAGTCTGACTGATCGCTTCAAGTCGCTGATCAGTGGCCCTCTGAGCCCGCTCGGCTCCTCTCCTTGATTGCTCCAGGGTTTCCCACAAAGAGTCCTCGCTATGATCGGAGCGGTCTCCAAGGGGGAACTGACGGTCTGACATCGTGGCGAAAAGGATTTCACCGACAATCCGCGATCTGAAGGTCGCGTGTTTCTGTTGGGTTCGAAATCGCACCTCCGAGGGAAACCGGAGGCTGCGGGTTGCAGGTTACTTTTTGTGCAGAAGAATGAGACCGCTAGCAGCGGTCAAGGCCACACTTCGCCCGCCGCGGCAAATGCCACTCCTGCGACGGGCTTTCCTTTGATTAGAAAGAAGGGGTTACAGCGGGTTACAAGTGCAGGAAAAGAGAAGCCGGCCGGTCAGACAGTCCGCAAGACGAGAAACTCGAGTCCACAGCTCAAACAAGCGAGCTCCTAGATTCGAGTGTGCGTGTCTTGGGAACAGTGCCGCCCCCTATTTATAGGCTTGGGGGCCTGCCCGAACGGGCAGGGATAAAATAACAGCCTGCCCGGGTATAGGAGAAATGGGCAGGCGGTGACGGGATACACAAAGAAGGAAAGAAAGAAGCCGCGCGGCTTGGCGGTTTGCCCTTCCAACTTGTCTGTCCAGAAGATAAAGATGATGCGACCAAGGCGACGGTGCTATCCGAGCGGTCTCTATTTTGAGACCACGGCTTGTTCTTTGACCTTGAATCTGGGCTTATCTCCATGGCATAAACCGCGCGATCTCCGACTTGAGACCGCGACTTGCCCTGTTGGACTTGGGCTTGGACTATCTTTAGTACTTGGCGGCGGTATGAGTTATGCCAGACTGCCCGACCTGTGCTAGCTGGTGTCGATGGATCTCGTTTAACCTGAGCCGGGCGACTTGGATCCGCAAACTGCTCGGTCTGCGAGTAATCCTCTTGAAAGCGGTTTCCCAGGTAACAAGACCACCTGACCTGGTTTACCCTGAACTGAGAGCCACTGATCCTGGAACCCAGCGGCCTGACCTAGCAGTTCGCCCGGTCCGAGAATGATCCGACCCGAGAAGCGGTTTTCCGGGTAAACACCATCCACATAAATGACCCAAGCCAAAGGAGATTTCACCACCTGTTCAGGACTAGGTTCTGCTGTATCAACCAGGAAATCTCCCAAGACCTTTGCTTTGATTGCTGTCCTCGGAACATAGGATATTTCAAACTCGCTCAATTCAATTGCCCATTTAGACAGCCTCCCTGAATGATCTAGTTTTTCAAGAACGCTTCTCAAAGGATGATCTGTTATTATTTGAATAGGATGAGCCTGAAAATAAGGACGGAGCCTCCGCGATTACATAACCAAAGCCAAAGCTAGCTTTTCCAAGATCGTATATCTAGTCTCCACATCTTTGAGGATATGGCTGACATAGTAGATTGGAAACTGTTTCCTCTTTTCTTCCCGAACGAGGACAGAACTTACAGCATCTGGGCCGACTCCCAAATATAAGAATAATATTTCCCCCTCACGGGGACTTTGGAGTAGCGGAGTTGAAGTCAACTGTACTTTTAGTTGCTCGAAAGCCCTGTTGCACTCCTCGCTCCATTCAAACTTTGATCCTCCCCGGAGGATTTTAAAGAATGGAGCACTTTTATCTCCTGATTTGGAGATAAACCTGCTCAATCCTGCCAACCTTCCTGCAAGTTGCTGAACTTCCTTGGTATTTCGAGGAGGGGTCATATCAAGGATGGCCTTCACCTTATCTGGGTTCGGTGCAAGGCCATTAGGAGTTAAGAGATGCCCGAGAAACTTTCCCTTGTTTGCCCCAAACACACATTTCAACGGGTTCAATTTTAACTTGAACCTCCTTAGAGTAACGAACGTCTCTATGAGGTTTTTCAAGTGCAATGAAAATGTTTTACTTTTCAAAAGGAGATCATCAACGTAAACTTCGTGGTTCCTGCCTTTTTGATGCTTAAAGACGATATCCATCATTCTTTGATATGTTGCGCCCGCATTTTTAAGACCGAAGGGCATTACGAGATAGCAGTAACACCCATCGTTTGTGATAAATGAGGGGTGTGGGATATCAGGTTTGTGCATTTTAATTTGATGGTACCCATAGAAAGCATCGAGAAAGCTCATAAATTCATACCCAACCGCGAAATTTACTAAGACATCTATCCGAGGCAGAGGGTAGCAATCTTTGGGACATGCTTTATTATGTTTAGTAAAGTCCACGCACATGCGCCACTTCCCACCATATTTTTTTAACCATTACAACATTCGACATCCACGTGGGATATTGAATTTCAGAAATAAAACCCGCTTTCAGGAGTTTGGAAACCTCCTCTCTGATGGGCAACGCCAGCTTGGCCGCCACTTCTCTTTTCTTTTGTTGGACTGGCTTGAAATCAGGAGATATGTTCAGATGATGACAAGGCCTGTCCGGATCCACTCCTGGCATATCCTCCGCTGACCAGGCGAAGATATCCAGGTTCTCCAAAAGGCAGGAGATCAGCTCCACTTTCTCCTCTTCCAACAATTCAGCATTGATGACCAGCTTCTTTTCTTCCCATTCAGCAATAGGAACCTCTTGGGTTGCCTGGGCAGGTTCCAGGTGAGCCCCTTCTCGATCTTTCCCTTCCTCAGCACCCCTTGAGGATTCAGCAATTTCCAGAACTTTAGCCGTGGCCTTGAGAAGTGAAACATCGGTGATCATGTTGACAGTTCGAACGTAACACTCCCAAAACACCTTTGGGTTGCTTCTGACCCGATATTGGCTTCCTTCGGCAGCGAACTTAAGAGCAAGGTGAAAGGTGGACACAACTGCCCTGTATGCATTAAGAATCGGCCTCCCGAAGATGGCGCAGTTATTGCTTGGGGCATCCACCACCACGAAGTTGATTAGCTTTATTACTCCCCCAAGAGAGACCAGGAGCTTCACTGAACCCTCCACTTCTTTCTTCTCCCCAGAAAAACCATAGAGGCGCACATCGGTGGAAAGTAGAGGCTTCGCAGTTTTCAGGGCTTCGAAGGTTGGGCGGAAGAGGAGATTGACAGAGCTGCCTGTGTCAATCAAGATCTTGTGAACAGTATAATTCTCGATGACGGCTTTGATGACCACAGCATCGTTGAAGGGATTGGCATTTGGAGGAAGGTCATCCTGACCAAAGGTGACAATGGTGCTTTCAGGGGGGAGAACTTGTGGTTGCTGCCACTTCCTGCTTCAGAACCCTCGCAATGCTAGATTTGCGAGACGACTCTGCTCCAGCCCCTCCATGAATACAAAGATGTCCCCCAATGGGCCCACATCATTGACTTCGATGCATTCAGCGGAAGGATGGATGTCTCCATAGCAGCCGGCGTCTTCAACATTGGCGCATTCCCAGGTTACCTCCACTGTTTCTTTTTCTTTTTTCTTTTCGGCGGCTGGCTCAGCAGTTGCCTCCTTCCGAACTAGACCTCGGAGCTTTCCTTCTCCCAGGAGCCTCTTTATCAGCAAGCGATGGGCCGACAGTCTTCGGTCAGATGCCCTCTCTCTTTATGATATTCACAGAAAAGATTCGGATTTCGATTGCAAATATCCGTCTTCAGAGGAGCAGGCCTTTTAAAATTTGGCCTTTTCTGGAGGATCTGGACCACTTCGTCCATGGTGATATTTAAGGGAGTAAACGACTCTTGCGAGTCATCATATTGAGTGGATGGAATGACTGGAGGTGGCTCCGCGGTATGCTGTGGCAGGTATACCGGCATGATTTGCGGAAGAGGAACGGATGGAGCGGAAGCGATGGCCAACGGTGGTTTCTGATCCTGAAACCGTTGATGGCCAATAAAGAGTTGCTTATTTTTGTAATTTCTTCCCCTCTGGGAACGGGGTTCAAAGTGGGATTGGTTTGATGGTGGATGGTGAAAGGACAGATTAGACTGCTCCTTGTCGCTTACCAGCTTTGCGACAAAACCAGGATTGCTCTTTTCTCCTATAATGAACATATTTGCCAAACTTATCATTTCCTGATAAGTTCTTGGCTCCCTTATATTAGCTTCAAATTTTAGGGGACCCTCTCTCAAGCCATGAATGAGGGCAACCCTATATAGCTCTGGATCCACATTCTGAACTTCCATGATCTCCTTCTAGAAGCGGTCTACGAAACGGGCCCACGTTTCGTCTTCTCGCTGGTTTATATCAAAAAGGGCCGCTGGGCCACGTTTCCTCTTCCTTGAAGTAGAGAATCTCAAAAGAAATTCCCTCCGTAGCTCGGCAAAATAACTGATCGATCTGGGGTGCAACCCATAAAACCACTCCCTTGCTTGTCCTTCGAAGGAGGTCACAAGGAGTTTGCACTTGGTTGCATCCGTTAGGATCCTAAGAGCAATGGCTGACTCAAAGGCTTGTAGATGAACAATGGGATCAGTTTCTCCATTGAAAGCTGGCAGACGAGGCTCTCTGAAATTATTCGGGGCTGGCTCCCCCCGGACTTCGTCCACGAAGGGAGAAGTTTCTTCAACATCTTCATATAGAGGAGCAGGATAGTAAACCGACGGAGCTGCGGCTACTCGCGGACAAGCCGCCTGGTAGGAGGACCGGGCAGTAGCTTCTGGCGGGTAGGAGTGATGAACAGCAACCTCAAGCGAGTAGGAGAAATGGGCCGCGCCCTCTTGCGGGTAAGAAAGGCGTGCAGTATGAGAAGCCGCCCCTTGAAAATCAACGACTCGAGCCGGCATGCTGTGCGCGGCTTCCTGTTAGAAGTTTTGCCAGGCCGCAAAACCTTCTTGCTGGGGTTGGAAGTTGGCAGCTTGTGGTAGCGGGTAAGGAGGAGGCGGAGGAGGGACCGGAGTCACCGCCTGATTAACCGCGGCTTGCTGTGGAACTAACCGCTCAGTTAATAGAGCCAAAGTCTGAATAATTGCGTCCAAACACTGATCAGTCGCCTTCTGAGCCCGCTCGGCTTCTCTTCTAGATTGCTCCAAGGCTTCCCACAAAGAGTCTTCATTGTAATCGGAGCGGTCTCTAAGGAGGAATTGACGGTCTGACATTGTAGCAAGGATTTCACCGACAATCCGCGATCTGAAGGTCGCGTGTTTCTGTTCAATCCGAAATCGCACCTCCGAAGGAAATCGGAGGCTGCGGGCTGCCGGTTACTTTTTAGGTAGAGGAAAACGAGACCGCTGGCAGCGGTCAAGGCCAGACTTCGCCCATCACGGCGAATGCCACTCCTGTGATGGGCTTTCCTTTGATTAAGAAGAAACGGTTACAGTGGGTTACAAGTGCAGGAATGCAGAAGCCGGCCGGTCAGACAGGTCGCAAGATGGGAAACTCGAGACCGCAGCTCAAACAAGCGAGCTCCTGGATTTGAGTGTGCGTGCCTTGGGAACATCGCCGTCCCCTATTTATAGGCTCGGGGGCCTGCCCTAACGGGCAGGGATAAAATAACCGCCTGCCCGGGTACAAGAGAATCGGGCAGGCGGTGACGGGATACAGAAAGGAGGAACGAAAGAAGCTGCGCGGCTTGGCGGTTTGCACTTCCGATCTGTCTTGGTCGGAGACTGAAGATGCTGCGATCAAGGCGATGATGCAACCCGGGCGGTCTCCGACTTGAGACCGCGGCTTGCTCTTTGGACATGGAGCTTGCTGGTCTTCATGGCGCAACCCGGGCGGTCTCCGACTTGAGACCGGGGCTTGCCCTTTGGAATTGGACCTTGCTGGTCTTCATGGCGCAACCCGGGCGGTCTCCGACTTGACACCGCGACTTGCTCTTTGGACTTGGACCTTGCTGGTCTTCGTGGCTGGCGCAACCCAGGCGGTCTCCGACTTGAGACCGCAGATTGCACTTGGGACTTGGCCTTGGCTGATCTTCAATCTTTGGAGGCGATCTGAATCATTTCAGACCGCCCGGTTTGTGCTGGTTGGTACTAATGGACCTTGTTAAATCTGAACTGGGCGGCTTGTATCCTAAAACCGCCCGGCCTGCGAGTAATGCTAATCAGAAGCGGTCTTCTGGGTAAACATTGCCCACAACACCTTTTCGGAATGAGATCAGAGACCTACATCTAATGGACAACAAGTTTTACCCATTCCAGTTCGTTTAGTGGTTGATCTACAGTGGGTTGCAGTGATAATGTGAGATTTAGCTCCAAATGACACATAAACTTCAAACAGACAGAATTCTTGATCCAGTTGCCCAATTTTTGCCCACAATACCTTTTTAGAATAAGTTCAGAGCCCTAAATCCAATGGACAGTAGGATATAACCATTCAAGTTTGTTTATTGTTCGATATACAGTGGGTTCCAGTGGTAATGCGGGATTTAACTCCAAATTACACATAAACTTCAAGCAGCCATAACTTTTGATCCGATTGTTCGATTTTTGCCAACAACACTTTTTCGAAAAGAGCTCGTATTCTCCATCCAACAGAGAATAAGATTTACCCATTTGAGAATAAGGCAACCCATTCGAGAATAAGGCAACACCTTTCCGGTTGTCCGATTTTCGAACACAATACTTTTTCGGAATGAGATCGGAGCCCTAAATCCAGTGGAGAACAATTTAAACCCATTCCAGCTTGTTCAGAGGTCGATATACAGTGAGTTATGGTGGTAATACGAGATTTATCTTCAAATGACAGATACACTTCAAAATGGCAGAATTTTTAATGCAGGTTGTAGTTAAAATGAGAGATTTAGCTGTAAATTACACTCAAACTTAAAACATCAACAACTTTTGATGCGGTTGTATTATTTTACCCCACAACACCTTTTCGTAATGAGCTCGGAGCACTACATTCATTGGAGCACAAGTTTTACCCACTTCAGTTCATTTAGTTGTCGATATATTGCTGGTTGTAGCGGTAATGCGAAATTTAGCTCCAAATTACACCTAAACTTCTAACAGCCATAACTTTTGATTTGTATATTTGATTTTTGCCCACAACACCTTTTCGGAATATGCTCGGAGGCATACATCCAATGGAGCATAATTTTCAACCATTACAGCTCATTTTAATGGTCAATATACATTGGGTTGCAATGGTAATGAGGGATTTAGCTCCTCTTGACACATAAACTATAACAGCCATAACTTTTGATCTGGTTGTCCGATTTTTGCGCACAACACCTTTTTGGAATGAGCTCGGAGCCCTACATCCAATGGAAAACAAGTTTTACCCATTCCAGTTTGTTTAGTGGTCAATATACATTTGGTTGGTAATAAGGTATTTAGCTCGAAAGGAGTCCTAAACTTCAAACATCCATAAATTTTGATCCGGTTGTCCGATTTTCACCCACAATACCTTTTTAGAATGAGATCGGAGCCCTAAATCCAATGGAGAATGCTTTTGAGCCATTCAAGCTCATTTAGAGGTCGATATACAGTGGGTTGTACTGGTAATGCGAGATTTACCTCCAAATGATACATAAATTTCCAAAATTAAAGAATTTTAGATGCGGTTGTAGTGAAAGTGAGAGATTTAGCTCCAAATGACACTCAAACTTTATACAGCAATAACTTTTGATCCGGTTGTCTGATTTTACCCCCATAGAATCTTATAGGAATGAGCTTGGAGCCCTACATTCATTGAAGCTGTTGAATCCAAAATCGCACCTCTGAAGGAAATCGGAGGCTGCGGGCTGCCGGTTACTTTGTAGTTAAGAAAATTGAGACCGCTGGCAGCGGTCAAGGCCAGACTTCGCCCGTCACGGCGAATGTCAATCCTATGACGGGCTTTCCTTTGATTAAGAAGAAGCGGTTACAGCGAGTTAAAAGTGCAGGAAAGCAGAAGCCGGTCGGTCAGACAGGTCGCAAGATGGGAAACTCGAGACCGCAGCTAAAACAAGTGAGCTCCTGGATTCGAGTGTGCGTGCCTTGGGAACATCGCCGCCCCCTATTTATAGGCTTGGGGGCCTTCCCGAACGGGTAGGGATAAAATAACCTCCTGCCTGGGTACAGGAGAATCGAGCAGGCGGTGACGGGATACAGAAAGGAGAAAAGAAGGAAGCCGCGCGGCTTGGCGGCTTGCGCTTGCGGTCTGTCTCGTAGAGGGGCTGAAGATGCTGCAACCAAGGCGATGATGCCACCCGGGCGATCTCCGACTTAAGACCGCGGCTTGTTTCCTTGGACTTGGTCTCGCTGATCTTCACGGCGCAACCCGGGCGGTCTCCGACTTGAGACCGCGGCTTGCACTTGGGACCTGGACCTTGCTGGTCTTTATGGCGCAACCCGGGCAGTCTCCGACTTGAGACCGCGGCTTGCACTTGGGACTTGGCTGATCCTCAATCTTTGGAGGCGAACTAAATCATTTTAGACCGCTCGGTTTGTTCTGGTTGGTACAAGTGGACCTTGTTTAATCTGAACTGGGCGGCTTGTATCCTCAGACCGCCCTGCCTGTGAGTAGTGCTATTCGGAAGCGGTCTTCTGGGTAAACAAAATCCCCGCATATTTTCAAATTCCGAGGAGATTTCAAAAATATTAGTTCTAGCCGGAGACCGCGCCGATCTTGCCTTGTTGGTTATAAATGTTCTGGAAGCTTCTATCTCCGCATAATTGTAACGCTATCACAAGTCACTACTCGCCCCTTGCGATTAGGACTTTCTGACTAAACAGTCCAATCAAGATGGTGGATCTTATGGCCCAGTTCGAAAACCACAAGAAACCAGATAAAGACCGCTAGGAAGATCGCTCAAAGGACAAAAAGAAGAAGACCCAGCCTGACAAAATAGTGATCGTTGCATCTACGGGTAAGCCGGCCAATCTTCCCCCTGCACTGACAGTGACTTGTCAATTAGAAATGAAGCGGGTTGCTCGAACCCGCCCCCTCCTCCGGACAACCCGAAGGTCGAAGGGGAGGATTCTTTTAAAATGGAGATCACTCCTTCTGGCGTATACCATCTGAAGGTAAGAGATGAAGGGGGAGAAGCGGTTGACTCGCCCAAGCCGAGCGACCAGCAGGGCCCGGTAGTGAATATTGCGGACAACCCGGTTTCCCCAAACAAGCCGACCAGGACTCGACCAAGAAGAAGAGAAAAAGGGCTGAGTCAACGGCGGATAGGCTTCTGAAAAAGGTGAAGGGCCTAAAGGCCAAAAAATAGAGCGCCCTCTAGGAAACCGGGAGCGGGCAGCCTGCAGGGCAAGTCGCGCGACAGAGAAGTTTCGGAAGGAATAGCTACTCCCTCGCCCAACTCGAGCAACCAGGCTCACACTGATGCGCACAGTATCTCTGTAAGTGGTATCATCAGGGACTTTGACTCCCTCAAGAAGCAAGACGATCTATTGAGAACCTCTTCCAAACTGCAGGTTGCCGATCCTCCTGGAAAGGAGGCCGCCCTGGCTGAGGACGCGACCACTATTAAGGAGACAGCCCTGGCTGAGGATGCGACTAGAATTAAGGAGACAGCCCTGGCTGAGGATGCGACTAGAACCGAGAAAGCCGCACCGGCTCCTGAAGATTCTGTGATGACCGGGCTTCGGCTTATGCAAGCGAAGGTGGAGAAAGTAAGAGATCAGCTCGTCAGACTGCCGCCGCCGCCGCCTAATCTTCTATTGCAAGGTAAAGGGGTCGCGGATTACCGCCCTGTTCGTTTTTTCAAGACGCGGTCTCGAAACAAGTCGCGCACTTGTTCTTGAACCCGTCACCAAGATTCTTTCCCTCCACTGCTCAATTTTCTGCTGCTAAGCGGAGGCAAAGTGAGAGATCGTGGAGGGAACAGCGCCGAAAGATTGATTCCGAGCAAGCAAGGCGACCTATCCGCCTGAATTTTAGTCGAACTGCTGCGGCTTGTAAGCGAGGAGAATTTTGGAAAGAGCGGTCTTCTTTTGATAATCCCCCTGTTATATGGAATTATACTCGGCCGACCTTTTTGACTGTCTTTTTCATTGCAGATGATCGCGATTCTATTCCGAAGCCGGGCGACTTAGTGGCTAGCCTTCCTCCGATGATTTCGCCCCTCCCAAGCTCCTTATTGATCCCAGACACCCGAATGGAGGATGAGGTGACCAGTCTTCAAAGAAATTTTGAAAACCTTAAGAGCCAGTTGAAGGCTCTCGAATAGCGGGACAGGGCCGCCCAGGCCGAAAAGGCCACACTGCGGGCTGAAATGGGGGCTGAGCGGAAAGAAAATTGTGTTGTGTTGGAAGCCGAACGAAAAGAGCGCCGAGAGAAGGAGAAGGCACAGCAAGACCAGTTGGACACGCTGACCGCCCGGCTTGACAGAGGGAAGAAGGAGATCCATAAACTCGAGGGGGACTGTGCCTATTATAGAGACAAACACCTCCATCTGACAAGGGAGGTCGGCGGAAGCCGGCGTCCCCTTAATGTAGCTGATGAAGGCCGGCGTGGGTCACACCGCCCGGTTACTGGAATGAGCTCGACTCTCCCAGCAGCTGGGATGATCCATCCTATTGCTAGTGTGAATGAGGCCGCAGCGGCCTTACCTACTCGCGTGATCCCGGCAGCGCGAGTAGAGCGAGATGCTGCGCGGCTTCATAGCATGATCAAACCACCTCAATCATAGAATTAATCAGATGCAAGGGACTATCCTTCAGATCGGCGACCATGTCGCGCGGCTCCATAGAGAAGATGCACCGAGCGATGCCCGCTAGTGTTAAGCGGTTTTTAAGACAATTACTTGTAATAATATTTTTATTCGGTCCTTTGGACAACTTAACTGCTTGAGCTTGATTTTATGACATTCGGTCTGTCTTTCAGACCGCGCGGTCTGTGTGCTTTATTTTCTTCCTTTGTATGTTGATTGATACCTGCAGATTGTTTTATAAGCCTGTTTACCCAAAAGACCGCTTTCAAGAGGATTACTCGCAGACCGTGCGGTTTGCAGATCCAAGTCGCCCGGCTCAGGTTATACAAGGTCCATCAACACCAACTAGCACAAGCCGGGCGGTCTGACATAATTCAGATCGCCCTCAAGTACTAAAGATAATCCAGGCCCAAGTCCAATAGGACAAGTCGCGGTCTCAAGTCGGAGACCGGGCGGATTGTGCCATAGAGACAAGCCAAGGTTCGGGATCAAAGAACAAGCCGCGGTCTCAAGTCGAAGACCGCCCAGATTGCATCGTCGCCTTTGTCACGTCATCCTCAGCCTCTGGTCAGACAGGTCGGAAGGGCAAGCCGCCAAGTCGCGCGGCTTCTTTCTTTTCCTTCTTTGTGTATCCCGTCACCGCCTGCCCGTTTCTCCTGTACCCGGGCAGACAGTTATTTTATCCCTGCCCATTCGGGCAGGCCCCCGAGCCTATAAATAGGGGGCGGCACTGTTCTTAAGACACGGACACTCGAATCCAGGAGCTCGCTTGTTTGAGCTGCGGCCTCGAGTTTCCCGTCTTGCGGACTGTCTGACCGCGGCCGGCTTCTCTTTTCCTGCACGTGTAACCGCTATAACCGCCTTATTTTGATCAAAGGAAAGCCCGTCACAGGAGTGGCATTCGCCGTGACGGGCGAAGTCTGGCCTCGACCGCTGCTAGCGGTCTCATTTTTCGCAACTAAAAAGTAACCGGCAACCCGCAGCCTCCGATTTTCTTCAGAGGTGCGATTTCGGACTCAACAGAAACACGCGACCTTCAGATCGTGGATTGTCGGTGAAATCCTCACTACAATGTCAGACCGCCAGTTCCCCCCTGGAGACCGCTCCGATCACAGCGAGGACTCTTTGTGGGAAGCCTTGGAGCAATCCAGGAGAGAAGCCGAGCGGGCTCAGAGGGTCACTGATCAGCGACTTGAAGCGATCAGCCAGACTTTAACAATGCTAACCGAGCGGCTAGTTCCACAACAAACCGCGGCTAATCAGGCGGTGACCCCGGTCCCTCCTCCACCTCCTCTTTACCCGCTACCACAAGCCGCTAACTTCCAGCCCCAGCAAGAAGGCTTTGCGGCTTGGCAAAGCTTCTATCAGGAAGCCGCGCACAGCATGCCGGCTCGGGCCCTTGATTTCCAGGGGGCGGCTTCTCACGCTGCCCGCCTTTCCTACCCGCCTGAAGTTCCTATTCATCACTCCTACCCGCCAGAAGCTGCCGCCCGGTCCTCTTATCAGGCGGCTTGTCCGCGAATAGCCGCAGCTCCGGCGGCTTATTATCCTACTCCACTGTATGAAGATATGGAAGAAACTTCTACCTTTGTGGACGAAGTCAGAGGGGAGCCTGCCCCTAATAATTTCAGAGAGCCTCGCCTGCCAGTTTTCAATGGGGAGACAGATCCCACGGTTCATTTACAAGCCTTCGAGTCAGCCATCGCTCTTAGAACCTTAACTGATGCGACCAAGTGCAAGCTTCTTGTGACCTCCTTTGAAGGACAAGCAAGAGAGTGGTTTTACGGATTGCACCCCAGGTCAATCCGTTGTTTCGCTGAGCTGCGAAGGGAATTCCTGCTGAGATTCTCTACCTCGAGGAAGAGAAAGAGTGGCCCGGCGGCCCTTTTCGATATAAAACAGTGGGAAGACGAGACGTGGGCTCGTTTTGTAGACCGCTTCCAGAAAGAGATCATGGAGGTCCAAAATGTGGATCCCGAGTTGTACAGGGTTGCCCTCATTCATGGTTTGAGGGACGGCCCCTTAAAATTTAAAGCAAATATAAGGGAGCCTAGGACTTATCAAGAGATGATAAGTTTGGCAAATATGTTTATCAGAGGAGAGAGGAGTAATCCAGGCTACGTCGCAAAGCTGGTAAGCGACAAGGAGCAGTCAAATCCGTCCTTCCATCATCCGCCATCGAATTAGTCCCACTTTGAACCCCGTTCCCAAAGGGGGAGAAATTACAAAAATAAGCAACCATTCATGGGCCATCAGCGGTTTCAAGATCAGAAACCACCTTTGGCCATCGCTCCCGCTCCATCCGCTCCTCTTCCGCAAATCATGCCGGTATACTTACAACAGTACACCGCGCAACCACCTCCAATCATTCCATCCACTCAATATGATGACTCGCAAGAGTCATTCACTCCCTTAAACGTCACCATGGACGAAGTAGTCCAGATTCTACAAAAGAGGCCAGATTTCAAAAGGCCTGCTCCTCTGAAGTCGGATATCCGCAATCGAAATCCGAACCTTTATTGTGAATATCATAAAGAAGGGGGGCATTTAACCGAAGACTGTCGGGCCCTTCGTTTGTTGATAGAGAGACTCCTGGGAGAAGGAAAGGTCTGGGGTCTAGTTCGGAAAGATACAACTGCTGAACCAACTGCCGAGAAAAGAAAAGAGAAAGAAACAGTAGAAGTAACTTGGGAATGTGCCGACGTCGAAGACGCCGGCTGCTATGATGGCATCCATCCTGCTACCGGATGCGTCGAAGTCAATGATGTGGGCCCCTTAGGGGACATCTATTGTATTCATGGAGGAGCTGGAGCAGAATCATCTCGCAAATCCAGCATTGCGAGAGTTCTAAAGCAGGAAGTGGCAGCCACTACAAGTTCTCCTCCCGAAAGCACTATTGTCACATTTGGTCAGGATGACCTTCCCCCCAATGCTAATCCTTTCGACGATACGGTGGTCATCAAGGCCGTCATCGAAAACTATACAGTCCACAAGATTCTGATTGATACCGGCAGCTCCATCAATCTCCTTTTCCGCCCGACTTTCGAGGCCCTGAAGACCGGAAAATCTTTGCTTTCCACCGACGGGCCCCTCTACGGCTTTTCTGGGGAGAGGAAGGAAATAGAGGGCTCAATAAAGCTCCTGGTCTCTCTTGGAGGAGTAATAAAGTTAATCAATTTTGTGGTAGTGGATGCCTCGAGCAACTACTGTGCCATCTTTGGGAGGCCGATTCTCAATGCATATAGGGCAGTAGTATCGACTTTTCACCTTGCCCTCAAGTTCGCGGCCGAAGGTGTTGAGTCCGAAATCGCACCTCCGAGGGAAAACGGAGGCTGCGGGTTGCCGGTTACTTTTTGTGCAGAAGAATGAGACCGCTAGCAGCAGTCAAGGCCACACTTCGCCCGCCGCCGCAAATGCCACTCCTGCGACGGGCTTTCCTTTGATTAGAAAGAAGGGGTTACAGCGGGTTACAAGTGCAGGAAAAGAGAAGCCGGCCGGTCAGACAGTCCGCAAGACGAGAAACTCGAGTCCGCAGCTCAAACAAGCGAGCTCCTAGATTCGAGTGTGCGTGTCTTGGGAACAGTGTCGCCCCCTATTTATAGGCTTGGGGGCCTGCCCGAACGGGCAGGGATAAAATAACCGCCTGCCCGGGTACAGGAGAAACGGGCAGGCGGTGACGGGATACACAAAGAAGGAAAGAAAGAAGCCGCGCGGCTTGGCGGCTTGCCCTTCCGACTTGTCTGTCCAGAAGATAAAGATGATGCGACCAAGGCGACGGTGCTATCCGAGCGGTCTCTATTTTGAGACCACGGCTTGTTCTTTGACCTTGAATCTGGGCTTATCTTCATGGCATAAACCGCGCGATCTCCGACTTGAGACCGCGACTTGCCCTGTTGGACTTGGGCTTGGACTATCTTTAATACTTGGCGACGGTCTGAGTTATGCCAGATCGCCCGACCTGTTGCTAGCAGGTGTCGATGGATCTCGTTTAACCTGAGCCGGGCGACTTGGATCCGCAAACCGCTCGGTCTGCGAGTAATCCTCTTGAAAGCGGTTTCCCGGGTAAACATAATCCCTGCATATTTTTAAATTTCCGTGAAGATTTCGAAAATATCAGTGCTAGCCGGAGACAGCGCCGTCTTCACCCCGTTGGTTATAAATGTTCTAGAAGCTTCGATTCTAGCATAACTCCATTGTTACCACGAGTCACTACTCGCCTATTACGGTTAGGGCTTTCGGGTTGAACAGCCCGAAAAAGATGGTGGACTTGATGGCCGCGCTCGAAGTTCTTGAGAAGCCCGGAAAGAGCCGCGAGAGAGACCGCTCGAAAGAGAAGAAGAATAAAAAGGCGACGCGACCTGATAAGACCGTAACAATTGCTTTTACAAGTAAACCGACCGACCCGCCTGCAGGGTTGACAGTCGGCATGTCGTCTGGACAGGAGGCGAGTAAGCCGACCGAACTGCTTCCTGAGCAATCAGCCGTCCTGTCGACTAAAAATGAGGCGAGCTGTCCGAACCCTCCCCCAGCTGATCCCCCAACCTTTTCTGACAAAGGAAACAGCCCGTCTTCCCCGCCGGGTAAGACAGAGTTGGAGACTGCTTCCCAGAAAGGTGATGGGGATGAGTCTTTCAAGATGGAAGTTACTCCGTCCGGGGTTTTTCATCTGAACATAAGGGATGAAGGGGGAGAGGCAGTTGACTCCCCCAAGCCGACCGATCAGGAAGCTCCAGTAATCAACGTTGAGGACAGTCCGGAAAAACTAGCCGCCCTGAAGTCGAAGAAGAAAAAGAAGGAGGAGTCCACAGCGGACAGGCTTCTCAAGAAGATGAAGAAGCTAAAGGCCAAGAACAAGGCAGCGTCCGGGAAACCGAGAGCGGACAGCCTGCAAGGCAAGTCGCGCGAGAATGAAGTTTCGGAGGGCTTGATTACTCCTTCCCCCCAGCCGAACGACCAGGTTCCAGTCGATGCTCATAGCATTTCCGTAAGTGACCTCCTCAAGGATTTTGATTCTCTTCAGAAGCAAGATGATCAGCTGAGAACTTCTTCCGAACTGCAGGCTGCCAACCCGCCAGGAGAGAAAGGATTCGCCCTGTCTGAGGATGCGACCAGCCTTAAGGAGGCCATCCTTCCTGAGGTCGCGACTGAAAGAACCATACCGGTACCTGAAGATACCGTGACGACCGGTCTGCGGTTTATGCAAGTTAAGGCGGAGCGAGTAAGAGATCAACTTGCCAGGCCACCCCCGCCGCAACCCAATCTTTTGCTGCAAGGTAAAGAGGAAGCGGATTACCGCCCTGTTCGTTTTTTCAGGCCGCGGCCTCGAAACAAGTCGCGCGCTTCGTTGTTGAACCCGTCGCCCAGCTTCTTTCCCTCCGCTGCTCAACTTTCTGCTGCTAAGCGGAGGCAAAGTGAGAGATCGTGGAGAGAACAACGCCGAAAGTTTGATACCGAGCTAACAAGGCGACCCGTCTGCCCGAATTCAATTCAAACTGCCGCGGCTTGTAAGCGAGGAAAATTCGATGAAAGCGGTTTCCTTTTGAATACTCCTTGACTATTTTCTCTTATTGCAGATGACCGTGACTCTATCCCGAAGCCGGGCGAACTGGTGACCTATCTTCCCCCTCTTGATCCACTCCTACTGAGTTCTTCTCTGCCGGATACTCGGATGGAGGACGAGATGTCCCGGCTTCAAAAGAATCTGGAAACCCTTGCTAAGCAGTTGAGGGCTGTGGAGGAGAGAGAGAAGGTCGCCCAAGATGAGAAAGCTGCTCTTCGGGTTGAATTGGAAACCGAACGGAAGGAAAGCCGAGCAGCGCTGGAGGTCGAGCGGAGAGAGCGTCGAGAGAAAGAAAAGGCGCAGCAAGACCAGGTGGCTGCGCTGACCGTCCGGATTGATCGTGGAAAGAAGGAAGTCCGCAAGTGTTGACCCAGAAATCGGCGATCCTACCCTAGGAGGCCTCTTTTGCTACATTTTTGTAGATTATGCGCCCGGGAAAGATTAGACCTCACACGAAGGCACTTTTTACACCCAAAGTGGTAAGAAGGGGCAGGCTCATCCTTCAAACCGCCCAAGTGGGGCGACCTCTCCATTCAAACCGCCCAAGTGGGTCGGCCTCTCCATTCAAACCGCCCAATTGGGGCGGCCTCTCCATTCAAACCACCCAAGTGGGGCGCCTCTCCATTCAAACCGCCCAAGTGGGGCGGCCTCTCCATTCAAACCGCCCAAGTGGGGCGGCCTCTCCATTCAAACTGCCCAAGTGGGGCGGCCTCTCCATTCAAACCGCCCAAGTGGGGCGACCTCTCCATTCAAACCGCCCAAGTGGGTCGGCCTCTCCATTCAAACCGCCCAAGTGGGGCGGCCTCTCCATTCAAACCGCCCAAGTGGGTCGGCCTCTCCATTCAAACCGCCCAAGTGGGGCGACCTCTCCATTCAAACCGCCCAAGTGGGGCGGCCTCTCCATTCAAACCGCCCAAGTGGGTCGGCCTCTCCATTCAAACCGCCCAAGTAGGGCGGCCTCTCCATTCAAACCGCCCAAGTGGGGCGGCCTCTCCATTCAAACCGCCCAAGTGGGGCGGCCTCTCCATTCAAACCGCCCAAGTGGGGCGGCCTCTCCATTCAAACCGCCCAGGTGGGGCGGCTTCTCCCTTCAAGTCGCCCAGGTGGGGCGGTCTCTCCCTTCAGACCGTGCGGGTAGCGGCCTCCTCCATTAATCCGCGCAGGTAGGCAGCCTCCTCCTTCAGTCCATGCGGGTAGGAGGCCTCCTCCTTCAGTCCGCGCGGGTAGGCGGCCTCCTCCTTCAGTCCACGCGGGTAGGCGACCTCCTCCTTCAGTCCGTGCGGGTAGGCCTTCAGTCCGCGCAGGTAGGCGGCCTCCTCCTTCAGTCCGCGCGGGTAGGCGGCCTCCTCCTTCAGTTCGCGCGGGTAGGCGGCCTCCTCCTTCAGTCCGCGCGGGTAGGCGGCCTCCTCCTTCATTCTGCGCGGGTACGCGGCCTCCTCCTTCAGTCCGCGTGGGTAGGCGACCTCCTCCTTCAGTCCGCGCAGGTAGAACTCCAGTCACCGGCTCACCGGAGGCGACGACATCGACCCAGAGCCTATAAATAGGACCCTCGACCATGAAGAAGGGACAGGCAAGTTGGGGGCAAAACCGGCGGCTAGAAACAGTCAGACCGCACCATGCTGCGACCTGTCCGGGCGACCTATCCGGGCGACCTGTCCGGGCGACCTGCCCGGGCGACCTCAGCGACCTGTCTGGGCGACCTCAGCGACCTGTCCGGGCGACCTCAGCGACCTGTCCGAGCGACCTCGGCATACAGCCCGCGCGGCTTACTCTTTACTTACCCGCAACTCTCTTGTATTCATTCTATTTTCCATGTACTAAACACAATGAGCTGTAATATAGATTATTAAATAAAGGGAAAGCCCGTCGCAGGAGTGGCATTTGCCGCGGCGGGCGAAGTCTGGCCTCGCCGCAAGCTAGCGGCCCTCTCTTCTTCTCTTCTCCCCTCTTCACTCGCAACTCAAGTAACCAGCTGCTCGCCGCCTCCTTTTCCCCCTATTTCCTCGAGTAGATCGTGGAGGTGCCATTTTGGATTCAACAGAAACACGCGGCCTTCAGATAGCGAGTGGCTGATGAACAACAGTTGCGATGAAGACGCGAGATTTGGCCTAAAATACACTCAATCTTAAAACGGCCATTACTTTTGATCCGGGTGTCGGAATTCAGAAATTCAAAGCCCGACGCGACCGGATCGAGCCGAGCTATCCAAAAATTGAACAGGGTTCCCCATTCAGGCACTTTTTAGCCCTCAGGTTTCAAAAATTCAGCTCCATTTGAAAGTTATTTCAGGTTTTCTCTTTCAGCATTTCCTGTTTTCATGGATCATCCGTCCAATGTCCTCGGGCATCCCTCTGATCATCCAGAAATGCGCGTGCAACACAACGACATCCATCATCTATTAGCGGAGAACGTTCCACTCAAAGGACAAGTGGATTCTCAACCTCATACTGCAACAACTACTAATGACAAGCTTTTCAGCAATCATATAGAACATTTGGCGCAACCTGAAGCAGAAGAGCCCTCTACTCCTCACCCTCTACTCCTCACCATGAGTTCTATAAGGTGTGTATGAGTAATTCTCCATATCATGTTGATGGGCTAACTTTTCTTGCAGGATAATACCAAGATCCTTCCTATTATCAAACATCCGAGTTAAACGAAGGTTACCTGTCTATTCTGGGATAAGTGATCCAGTTTCTCATCTACAAGCGTTTGAGGAGGCTACTTCACTAAGAACCTCAGTTCAAGATGAAGCAACTATCAGACTAGTGCGGTGGTCTTCAAAACGGTTCTATCCTTAATGATAATGCTCTCATTTGTTTGCATTTTGATATCGAATGAAGTGGATACAATACTGACACTCTTCCTTGTGACTTGTCTGTTCCTTATTATCAAACTCACTGGACCATGGAGACATCGCCAAGTTCTTCTCGAACCCCCTCGGATTGTAATCATTAGCGTAAAACCACGAAGATCATGTGTAGCGGGGAGTTTTCGCACACGTGTAGTGGTAGCTTGCCAATTCCCGTGCGGTGGTCTTCGGAACCTTGGATCCCGACTGATATCCGACACACCCCTGCATCAAGGGAGGTCTAGGTGAATGTTGGCTCTATCATGCCCCTAGAGGGATATAATTACAGCTTTGATGATCTTTCTGAGGAAATCAATGTCGGTATAGCCTTCGCGGCATAACCACACCTGCCCAACTGATCATCTTAGTCTGTGACAATCAAATACTCCTAGGTACTCTCAGCGATGCCTAAGCGGGACCCATAATTGAGTTGATCTCTCTGAGGAAAGCAATGTTCGCCGCCTAGGCTCACCTGCCCAATTGATCAACTCGGCTTGTAGCCCTAGGCAAGAGAGCAGTTGAGTCGTTTACAGGCCTTATGACCACTTGAGGAAAGCAATGTTCGCCGCCTAGGCCCACCTGCCCACTTGGTCATCTGGGTCTGTACTTACTTTTTCTTTATTTCTACAGCTCTTATGACCACTTGAGGAAAGCAATGTTCGCCGCCTCGGCCCACCTGCCCACTTGGTCATCTGAGTCTGTAGCCATTCCTTTTTCTTTACAGGAAAATTATCTCTCTTATGATCCTCGATCATTTGGAGAAAGTAGTATATAACAGGTACAAATATTGGCCCACTTGGTCATTAGTTGAAAAACTTTAAGACCGGGCGGTTTTATCTATCAAGCCAGTTGGTTTGAAAGAGTAATACAGGTTATGAAAACTGGCTACAAAATATGCTAGCAAAATGGGTAAGATGTACATGGCTTTAAAGCTGGAAAGCAGGCTATTACAGGAAGCAACAAGGCAGTATTACCGACTTGAGATAATCGAGTCAAGGCTTTCACTCTATTAGTTGGGAAATGGACTTATTAATCCTCGGGACAATCAGAGCTTATGAAGATATAATCTCTAGCAGTTTCAGCCCGCGATTCATCTTCACTGAGCCAATCAGGATCTACTTTTGAACTAAAATGATAAACCGTCGGGGCAAGATTTCATGATAACTGAACAATTATTCTTTTGAAGATATCTTTTCCCTAGAGGTTTTTTCAGAAAGGATTTGAAGTTTTATAAGGAATAATGCTAAAAACAGAAGATCACATATGAATATCCACAAGTAAGTAAAATAGCAAAGACTAACAGTTATGAATTCATTTATACCTGCTTTATGTTCTCTTTTTTAGCAGGTATTCGCGAGTTCTCTTCAGGTACTCGCGTTATAGATTGTTTTATACCTGCTTTATGTTCTCTTTTTGCAGAGATTAGCAGGTATTCGCGAGTTCTCTTCAGGTACTCGCATTATAGATTGTTTTATACCTGCTTTATGTTCTCTTTTTGAAGAGATTAGCAGGTATTCACGAGTTCTCTTCAGGTACTCGCGTTATGTCTTTTACCTGCTTTTAAGTTCTCTTTGCAGAGATTTGCAGGTGTTCGCGAGTTATCTTCAGGTACTCGCGCTATATTATATTTCATACCTGCTTTGAGTTATCTTTTGCAGAGATTAGCAGGTATTCGCGAGGTCTCTTCAGGTACTCGCGTTTGTTTACCCAGAAATTGGCGATCCTTTTCGAGGAGATTTTTTCTGCGTTTCTCCTACAGGTCATGCAGCTAGGGATCTCCTGCCCGCCCAGCAGGGGCGGTCTCCTTCCTCAGGTCGCCCAGCCGGGGCAGCCTCCTCCTTTAGACCGCGCGGGTAGGCGGTCTCGTCCTTCAGACCGCGCGGGTAGGCGGCCTCCCCCTTCAGACCCAGCGGGGGCGGCCTCCTCCTTTAGACCGCGCGGGTAGGCGGTCTCGTCCTTCAGACCGCGCAGGTAGGCAACCTCCCCCTTCAGACCCAGCAGGGGCGGCCTCCTCCTTTAGACCGCGCGGGTAGGCGGTCTCGTCCTTCAGACCGCGCGGGTAGGCGGCCTCCCCCTTCAGACCCAGCAGGGGCGGCCTCCTCCTTTAGACCACGCGGGTAGGCGGTCTCGTCCTTCAGACCGCGCGGGTAGGCGGCCTCCCCCTTCAGACCCAGCAGGGGCGGCATCCTCCTTTAGACCGCGCGGGTAGGCGGTCTCGTCCTTCAGACCGCGCGAGTAGGCGGCCTCCCCCTTCAGACCCAGCAGGGGCGGCATCCTCCTTTAGACCGCGCGGGTAGGCGGTCTCGTCCTTCAGACCGCGCGGGTAGGCGGTCTCCATTGTTCAGACCGCGCGGGTAGGGATCCGGTCACCGGCTCACCGGAGGTGACGACATCGACCCAGAGCCTATAAATAGGACCCTCGACCATGAACAGAGGACAGGCAAGTTGGGGGACAAAACTGGCGGCTAGAAATAGCCAGACCGCACCTACTCGCGGTCTAACTGACGAACTCCTAACTGCCAGTTCGGGCGGTCTCAACAACAGGCCGGGCGGCCTCAGCAAACAGCCCGGGCGACCTGTCCGGGCGACCTCAGCAAACAGCCCGAACGGCTTTCTTTTCTTACCCGCAACTCTCTTGTATTCATTGTATTTCCATGTACTAAACACAACGAGCTGTAATACAGATTATTAAATAAAGGGAAAGCCCGCCGCAGGAGTGGCATTTGCCGTGGCGGGCGAAGTCTGGCCTCGCCGCAAGCCAGCGGCCCCCTCTTCTTTTCTCTCGTTCAGCTCTTCATTTGCGACTCAAGTAACCAGCTACTCGACCACTACCCCCTCTCTTTCCTTCTCGAGGGCGGGGGGACAATTTCGGCATCAACAGCGTTATGTTTTATACCTGCTGTGAGTTCTCTTTTGCAGAGATTAGCAGGTGTTCGCGAGTTCTTTTCAGGTACTCGCGTTATGTTTCATACCTACTTTGAATTCTCTTTTACAGAGATTTGCAGGTGTTCGCGAGTTCTCTTCAGGTACTCGCGTTATGTTTTATACCTGCTGTGAGTTCTCTTTTGCAGAGATTAGCAGGTGTTCGCGAGTTCTTTTCAGGTACTCGCGTTATGTTTTATACCTGCTTTGAATTCTCTTTTGCAGAGATTAGCAGGTGTTTGCGAGGTCTCTTCAGGTACTCGCGTTATATTATATACCTGCTTTGAGTTCTCTTTTGCAGAGATTAGCAGGTGTTCGCGAGGTCTCTTCAGGTACTCGCGTTATGTTTTATACCTGCTTTGAGTTCTCTTTTGCAGAGATTAGCAGGTGTTCGCGAGGTCTCTTCAGGTACTCGCGTTATATTATATACCTGCTTTGAGTTCTCTTTTGCAGAGATTAGCAGGTGTTCGCGAGGTCTCTTCAGGTACTCGCGTTATGTTTTATATCTGCTTTGAGTTCTCTTCTGCAGAGATTAGCAGGTATTCGCGAGGTCTCTTCAGGTACTCGCGCTATATTATATTTCATACCTGCTTTATGTTCTGTTTTTGCAGAGATTAGCAGGTATTCGCGAGGTCTCTTCAGGTACTCGCACTATATTATATTTCATACCTGCTTTGAGTTATCTTTTGCAGAGATTAGCAGGTATTCGCGAGGTCTCTTCAGGTACTCGCGTTATGTTTTATACCTGCTGTGAGTTCTCTTTTGCAGAGATTTGCAGGTGTTCGCGAGTTCTTTTCAGGTACTCGCGTTATGTTTTATACCTGCTTTGAATTCTCTTTTGCAGAGATTAGCAGGTGTTCACGAGGTCTCTTCAGGTACTCGCGTTATATTATATACCTGCTTTGAGTTCTCTTTTGCAGAGATTAGCAGGTGTTCGCGAGGTCTCTTCAGGTACTCGCGTTATGTTTTATACCTGCTTTGAGTTCTCTTTTGCAGAGATTAGCAGGTGTTCGCGAGGTCTCTTCAGGTACTCGCATTATATTATATACCTGCTTTGAGTTCTTTTTTGCAGAGATTAGCAGGTGTTCGCGAGGTCTCTTCGGATACTCGCGTTATGCTTTATATCTGCTTTGAGTTCTCTTTTGCAGAGATTAGCAGGTATTCGCGAGGTCTCTTCAGGTACTCGCGCTATATTATATTTCATACCTGCTTTATGTTCTGTTTTTGCAGAGATTAGCAGGTATTCGCGAGGTCTCTTCAGGTACTCGCGCTATATTATATTTCATACCTGCTTTGAGTTATCTTTTGTAGACAAAACTGGCGGCTAGAAATAGCCAGACCGCACCTACTCGCGGTCTAACCGACGAACTCCTAACTGCCAGTTCGGGCGGTCTCAACAACAGGCCGGGCGGCCTCAGCAAACAGCCTGGGCGACCTGTCCGGGCGACCTCAGCAAACAGCCCGAACGGCTTTCTTTTCTTACCCGCAACTCTCTTGTATTCATTGTATTTCCATGTACTAAACACAACGAGCTGTAATACAGATTATTAAATAAAGGGAAAGCCCGCCGCAGGAGTGGCATTTGCCGCGGCGGGCGAAGTCTGGCCTCGCCGCAAGCCAGCGGCCCCCTCTTCTTTTCTCTCATTCAGCTCTTCATTTGCGACTCAAGTAACCAGCTACTCGACCACTACCCCCTCTCTTTCCTTCTCGAGGGCGTGGGGACAATTTCGGCATCAACAGAAACACGCGACCTTCAGATAGCGAGTGGTTGATGAACAACAGTTGCAAATGAAGATGCGAGATTTGGCCTAAAATACACTCAATCTCAAAACGGCCATAACTTTTGATCCGGGTGTCGGAATTCAGAAATTCAAAGCCCGACGCGACCGTCTTGAGCCGAACTATCCAAAAATTGAACCGGGTTTCCCGTTCAGGCACTTTTCAGCCCTCAGATTTCAAAAATTCGGCTCCATTTGAAAGTTATTTCAGTTTTTCTATTTCGACAATTCTTGTTTTCATGGATCATCCGTCAGAAGGCCCCGAGCATCCTTCCAATCATCTTGAAGTTCCTGTTCAAAGTAGCGACATAAACCCCCTATTAGCAGGGATCACCCACATTGAAAGACAAGAGGATTCTCAACTTAATACTATAGCAGCTACTTATGACAAGCCTTCTAGCAGTCATCTAGAGCATTCGTTACAACCTGAAGCAGCAGGACTCTCTATTCCTCATAATGAGTCTCATAAGGTTAGTATGGGTGATCCCCCTTACCTTATTGATAGACTAATAATTCCTGCAGGAGAAGAACAAGAGCCTTCCCCATTATCGAACAAAATCCGTTGGGAAGTAGTCCCGAATGATTTCAAGGAGCCTCGTCTACCAGTCTATTCTGGAATGAGTGATCCAGTTTTTCATCTGCAAGCCTTTGAGGCAGCCACTTCACTAAGAATTCTATCAGATGGCATCAAGTGTAAGCTTCTCATCATGACCTTTGACGGTCAAGTTTTAGATTGGTTCTATCATCTGCCATCTCAATCGATCAATCGCTTCGGGGATCTTCGAAGAGAATTTTATTTGAGGTTCAGCACTTTAAGGAAACGTAAGAGAGGTCTACCAGCTCTTTTTCAGATCAAGCAAATGGATAGCGAATCCACAGCTCACTTCATCGATCGCTTTCAAAAAGAAATCCTTGATGTTGTTAATGCTGATCAAAGTCTCTATAAACATGCCTTAATTAATGGTCTCCAGGAAGGTCCTCTTAAGTTTGAAGTCACCATGAAAGAGCCAGAATCTTATGCTCATCTTATTGAAATAGCAAATCAGTTCATTAAGGCCGAGGATGTGAACCCCGATTATTTTGCTTCTTTAATTCAGAGGCCTCAACAACAACAGAAAGATTATTCTTCTCATGGTCATCTTCCTATCAATCGTCGTGGCTATTTGTTAGAATATGAACAAGGTCCCAACTTATCATCTCAACGTGAAATATGCTATGATTATGAGCATCTATCTGCTTCTCCAAGTATCCTGCAGTTAAATCAATCAGAGCTATGCCTTGTCAACCCTCATATCTCAACTCAGGCTTATGATTACAAGTCATGTAATTCTCCTCGCTCAAACGAGCAAGATAAGTTCCGAGGAAGGTATACAAGTCTGACTATCTCAATGAAAGAAGTTCTTCAGATTATCCAGCAAGAACCTAGTTTTACGAGACCTTCTCTCATACGACCTGATCATAGGAATTGTCACAAAGATTTGTTTTGTCAATACCACATGTGTGTGGGTCATGATACAGAAAAGTGTCGCGCTCTACATAAGCTTGTAGAGAAGTTATTGAAAGAAGGCAAACTGCGGGAATATGTTGCTTAAAAATATGATTGTAAAGTCTTTTCTAGCAATATTGGTCACTCACTCGATGCTAGATCCATTTTCATTGGCAAAAAGGTTCGTCTTAAGGCCAGAGCTCTTTCACTTATGTTTGCATTAGTTCTTTCCTTTAAATACATACATGGTTGAATATGGCTCGTGAATGTTGTGGCAATCAAACCCACCTTTTTGGTGGTTACCCGAGTTTCTTTAAAGGCAATCAAACCCATCTCCTTGATGGTCGCCAAAATCTTAAAAGGCAATCAAACCCATCTCCTTGATGGTCGCCAAAATCTTAAAAGGCAATCAAACTCATCTCCTTGATGGTCGCCAAAATCTTAAAAGGCAATCAAACCCATCTCCTTGATGGTCGCCAAAATCTTAAAAGGCAATCAAACCCATCTCCTTGATGGTCGCCAAAATCTTAAAAGGCAATCAAACCCATCTCCTTGATGGTCGCCAAAATCTTATAAAGGGAATCAAACTCATCCCTTAATGGTCGCCCAAATATTTAAAAGCAATTGAACCCATCTTTTGATGGTCGCTCCATTACGGTTTCATCTTTATATCCACATTATAGTGGTTGCTCCAATTGAGCATTACTACTTCTTTTGCATATGATACTGATGCTATGCTAGCTTCTTGCTTACAAATGAAGTGAATATCACCACGTCGTATCGAGACATCCAAAAAACTTCTTTTCTATAGATGTTTATATGAAAAAATGAATAGGTGGTTGCGAGTTTTCCTCAGGTACTCGCATTATAAAGTTTCTTTTATACCTGCTTTAGGTTCTCTTTTGCAGAGATTAGCAGGTGCGCGAGCTCTCTTCAGGTACTCGCGTTATAGATTCTTTTACCTGCTCTTGAGTTCTCTTTTGCAGAGATTAACAGGTGTTCGCGAGTTCTTTTCAGGTACTCGCGTTATGTTTCATACCTGCTTTGAATTCTCTTTTGCAGAGATTAGCAGGTGTTCGCGAGTTCTTTTCAGGTACTCGCGTTATGTTTCATACATGCTTTGAATTCTCTTTTGCAGAGATTTGCAGGTGTTCGCGAGTTCTTTTCAGGTACTCGCGTTATGTTTCATACCTGCTTTGAATTCTCTTTTGCAGAGATTTGCAGGTGTTCGCGAGTTCTCTTCAGGTACTCGCGTTATGTTTTTTACCTGCTTTGAATTCTCTTTTGCAGAGATTTGCAGGTGTTCGCGAGTTCTCTTCAGGTACTCGCGTTATGTTTTTTACCTTCTTTGAATTCTCTTTTGCAGAGATTCGCAGGTGTTCGCGAGTTCTCTTCAGGTACTCGCGTTATATTATATTTCATACCTGCTTTGAGTTATCTTTTGCAGAGATTAGCAGTTATTCGCGAGTTCTCTTCAGGTACTCGCATTATAGATTGTTGTATACCTGCTTTATGTTCTCTTTTTGCAGAGATTAACAGGTATTCGCGAGTTCTCTTCAGGTACTCACGTTATAGATTGTTTTATACCTGCTTTATGTTCTGTTTTTGCAGAGATTGGCAGGTATTCGCGGGTTCTCTTCAGGTACTCGTGCTACAGATTATTTTATACCTGCTTTAAGTTCTGTTTTTGTAGAGATTAGCAGGTATTCGCGAGTTCTCTTCAGGTACTCACGTTATAGATTGTTTTATACCTGCTCCTGAGTTCTCTTTTGCAGAGATTTGCAGGTGTTCGCGAGTTCTCTTCAGGTACTCGCGTTATGTTTTTTACCTGCTTTGAATTCTCTTTTGCAGAGATCTGCAGGTGTTCGCGAGTTCTCTTCAGGTACTCGCGTTATATTATATTTTATACCTGCTTTAAGTTCTATTTTTGCAGAGATTAACAGGTATTCGCGAGTTCTCTTCAGGTACTCGCGTTATAGATTGTTTTATACCTGCTTTATGTTCTGTTTTTGCAGAGATTGGCAGGTATTTGCGGGTTCTCTTCAGGTACTCGTGCTACAGATTATTTTATACCTGCTTTAAGTTTTGTTTTTGCAGAGATTAGCAGGTATTCGCGAGTTCTCTTCAGGTACTCACGTTATAGATTGTTTTATACCTGCTCCTGAGTTCTCTTTTGCAGAGATTTGCAGGTGTTCGCGAGTTCTCTTCAGGTACTCGCGTTATGTTTTTTACCTGCTTTGAATTCTCTTTTGCAGAGATCTGCAGGTGTTCGCGAGTTCTCTTCAGGTACTCGCGTTATATTATATTTTATACCTGCTTTAAGTTCTGTTTTTGCAGAGATTAGCATGTATTCGCGAGTTCTCTTCAGGTACTCACGTTATAGATTGTTTTATACCTGCTCCTGAGTTCTCTTTTGCAGAGATTTGCAGGTGTTCGCGAGTTCTCTTCAGGTACTCGCGTTATGTTTTTTACCTGCTTTGAATTCTCTTTTGCAGAGATCTGCAGGTGTTCGCGAGTTCTCTTCAGGTACTCGCGTTATATTATATTTTATACCTGCTGTGAGTTCTCTTTTGCAGAGATTAGCAGGTGTTCGCGAGTTCTTTTCAGGTACTCGCGTTATTTTTCATACCTTCTTTGAGTTCTCTTTTTGCAGAGATTAGCAGATGTTCGCGAGGTATCTTCAGGTACTCGCATTATATTTCATACCTGCTTTGAGTTTTCTTTTGCAGAAATTAGCAGGTGATCGCGAGTTTCCTTCAGGTACTCGCGTTATATTCTTTTATACCTGCTTTAAGTTTTCTTTTACAGAAATTAGCAGGTGATCGCGAGTTTCCTTCAGAGGTTAGCATCTATTGGCAAGTCATGAGCAGGTACTTGCTCTCTCCTTCTCTTATCCTTGTTCTAGCAATTTGTGAGAGGCGGATCACGATTTTCGTGGGTAAGTCTTACTTTTTCGAAGTTCTTTCTGGAACTTGAAAAAGTGCGGGGATTATGTTTACCCAGAAATCGGCGATCCTTTTCGAGGAGATTTTTTCTGCGTTTCTCCTACAGGTCATGCGGCTAGGGATCTCCTGCCCGCCCAGCAGGGGCGGTCTCCTTCCTCAGGTCGCCCAGCCGGGGCAGCCTCCTCCTTTAGACCGCGCGGGTAGGCGGTCTCGTCCTTCAGACCGCGCGGGTAGGCGGCCTCCCCCTTCAGACCCAGCAGGGGCGGCCTCCTCCTTTAAACCGCGCGGGTAGGCGGTCTCGTCCTTCAGACCGCGCAGGTAGGCGGCCTCCCCCTTCAGACCCAGCAGGGGCGGCCTCCTCCTTTAGACCACGCGGGTAGGCGGTCTCGTCCTTCAGACCGCGCGGGTAGGCGGCCTCCCCCTTCAGACCCAGCAGGGGCGGCCTCCTCCTTTAGACCGCGCGGGTAGGCGGTCTCGTCCTTCAGACCGCGCGGGTAGGCGGCCTCCCCCTTCAGACCCAGCAGGGGCGGCATCCTCCTTTAGACCGCGCGGGTAGGCGGTCTCGTCCTTCAGACCGCGCGGGTAGGCGGTCTCCATTGTTCAGACCGCGCGGGTAGGGATCCGGTCACCGGCTCACCGGAGGTGACGACATCGACCCAGAGCCTATAAATAGGACCCTCGACCATGAACAGAGGACAGGCAAGTTGGGGGACAAAACTGGCGGCTAGAAATAGCCAGACCACACCTACTCGCAGTCTAACCGACGAACTCCTAACTGCCAGTTCGGGCGGTCTCAACAACAGGCCGGGCGGCCTCAGCAAACAGCCCGGGCGACCTCAGCAAACAGCCCGAACGTCTTTCTTTTCTTACCCGCAACTCTCTTGTATTCATTGTATTTCCATGTACTAAACACAACGAGCTGTAATACAGATTATTAAATAAAGGGAAAGCCCGCCGCAGGAGTGGCATTTGCCGCGGCGGGCGAAGTCTGGCCTCGCCGCAAGCCAGCGGCCCCCTCTTCTTTTCTCTCGTTCAGCTCTTCATTTGCGACTCAAGTAACCAGCAACTCGACCACTACCCCCTCTCTTTCCTTCTCGAGGGCGTGGGGACAATTTCGGCATCAACAGCGTTATGTTTTATACCTGCTGTGAGTTCTCTTTTGCAGAGATTAGCAGGTGTTCGCGAGTTCTTTTCAGGTACTCGAGTTATGTTTCATACCTGCTTTGAATTCTCTTTTACAGAGATTTGCAGGTGTTCGCGAGTTCTGTTCAGGTACTCGCGTTATGTTTTATACCTGCTGTGAGTTCTCTTTTGCAGAGATTAGCAGGTGTTCGCGAGTTCTTTTCAGGTACTCGCGTTATGTTTTATACCTGCTTTGAATTCTCTTTTGCAGAGATTAGCAGGTGTTCGCGAGGTCTCTTCAGGTACTCGCGTTATATTATATACCTGCTTTGAGTTCTCTTTTGCAGAGATTAGCAGGTGTTCGCGAGGTCTCTTCAGGTACTCGCGTTATGTTTTATATCTGCTTTGAGTTCTCTTTTGCAGAGATTAGCAGGTGTTCGCGAGGTCTCTTCAGGTACTCGCGTTATATTATATACCTGCTTTGAGTTCTCTTTTGCAGAGATTAGCAGGTGTTCGCGAGGTCTCTTCAGGTACTCGCGTTATGTTTTATATCTGCTTTGAGTTCTCTTTTGCAGAGATTAGCAGGTATTCGCGAGGTCTCTTCAGGTACTCGCGCTATATTATATTTCATACCTGCTTTATGTTCTGTTTTTGCAGAGATTAGCAGGTATTCGCGAGGTCTCTTCAGGTACTCGCGCTATATTATATTTCATACCTGCTTTGAGTTATCTTTTGCAGAGATTAGCAGGTATTCGCGAGGTCTCTTCAGGTACTCGCGTTATGTTTTATACCTGCTGTGAGTTCTCTTTTGCAGAGATTTGCAGGTGTTCGCGAGTTCTTTTCAGGTACTCGCGTTATGTTTTATACCTTCTTTGAATTCTCTTTTGCAGAAATTAGCAGGTGTTCGCGAGGTCTCTTCAGGTACTCGCGTTATATTATATACCTGCTTTGAGTTCTCTTTTGCAGAGATTAGCAGCTGTTCGCGAGGTCTCTTCAGGTACTCGCGTTATGTTTTATACCTGCTTTGAGTTCTCTTTTGCAGAGATTAGCAGGTGTTCGCGAGGTCTCTTCAGGTACTCGCATTATATTATATACCTGCTTTGAGTTCTCTTTTGCAGAGATTAGCAGGTGTTCGCGAGGTCTCTTCAGGTACTCGCGTTATGTTTTATATCTGCTTTGAGTTCTCTTTTGCAGAGATTAGCAGGTATTCGCGAGGTCTCTTCAGGTACTCGCGCTATATTATATTTCATACCTGCTTTATATTCTGTTTTTGCAGAGATTAGCAGGTATTCGCGAGTTCTCTTCAGGTACTCGCGCTATATTATATTTCATACCTGCTTTGAGTTATCTTTTGCAGAGATTAGCAGGTATTCGCGAGGTCTCTTCAGGTATTCGCGTTATGTTTTATACCTGCTGTGAGTTCTCTTTTGCAGAGATTAGCAGGTGTTCGCGAGTTCTTTTCAGGTACTCGCGTTATGTTTCATACCTGCTTTGAATTCTCTTTTGCAGAGATTTGCAGGTGTTCGCGAGTTCTCTTTAGGTACTCGCGTTATATTATATTATATACCTGCTTTGAGTTCTCCTTTGCAGAGATTAGCAGGTATTCGCGAGTTCTCTTCAGGTACTCGCGTTATAGATTGTTTTATACCTGCTTTATGTTCTCTTTTTGCAGAGATTAGCAGGTATTCGCGAGTTCTCTTCGGGTACTCGCATTATAGATTGTTTTATACCTGCTTTATGTTCTCTTTTTGCAGAGATTAGCAGGTATTGGCGAGTTCTCTAAAGGTACTCGCATTATAGATTGTTTTATACCTGCTTTATGTTCTCTTTTTGCAGAGATTAGCAGGTATTCGCGAGTTCTCTTCAGGTACTCGCGTTATGTCTTTTACCTTCTTTTAAGTTCTCTTTTGCAGAGATTTGCAGGTGTTCGCTAGTTCTCTTCAGGTACTCGCGCTATATTATATTTCATACCTGCTTTGAGTTATCTTTTGCAGAGATTAGCAGGTATTCGCGAGGTCTCTTCAGGTACTCGCGTTATGTTTTATACCTGCTGTGAGTTCTCTTTTGCAGAGATTAGCAGGTGTTCGCGAGTTCTTTTCAGGTACTCGCGTTATGTTTCATACCTGTTGGAGCATGCGTTTCGCACTCCTCCGGTTTGATAATAACAAAGTCCCATTTGTATTTGATTCTATTTTCATTAATGGTGTGCAGATAACAGGTATGAGATGTTCACATTGCTGCTGGAGCTAAAATTGAATGTGGGAAAATTTCACTGTCGGAAAATTCCGACAGCCACTGTCGCCCAGGCGACAGCAGAGAAGTTACAACTACTTCCCTCCATGGCAGATCGACGACCGACAGTTTTGCGCTGTCGGAAATCCGACAGCGATGTCGCCCAGGTGACAGCACGGAGGTTACAACAACTGCCCACGACTCCACCCACGACCGGCAGTTTTGCACTGTCGGAAATCCGACAGCGATGTCGCCCAGGCGACAGCTCGACGGTTACAGCAAATGCCCACGACTCCACCCACGACGGCACTCCAGCGGCAGTTTAGCGCTGTCGGAAAATTCCGACAGTCACTGTCGCCCAGGCGACAGTGAATTTCTATAAATTGGTTCCTTTGGTTCGTGCATTCCAAGCTTTTGAGAATTCCAGTCCCTTCCTGAGTGCGTACGAACCAGAGAGCTCCAGAACCTCCTCAACTCCCATTTGTGCAAAGAAGGATTGAAGATTGAAGACGAGATCGGGCGCGCTTCTACATCATCAATCATCTCGAGGCTTCAACAATCCGTTCAGAGATCTGATTTTCTAGGGAGTTGTTCTTTTCATATTATATTCTCATTCACATACTTTTCATTTTGTATTGGTAGAGAAATCGTCGTCTTGTGTGCGACGTCTAAGTCCTTGCGCGGCTTAAGGTAAAATCGCTTCCTTGTGCGGAGCGTCCAAGTCCTTGCGTGGCTTGGTGGGAAATCGTGGCCTTGTGTGCTACGTCTAGATCTTGGGAAGATCTAGAGGATAGGCTTGGGCTTGGTCTTGGGAGAGACAAGCGATAGCCTTCCGATCCTTGGGAGAAGGATTGGTAAACCAAAATTGTAGAATTTTTTTTATTAATATAATTGTGCCTTGATCTTAAGCATTGTTAAGATCATTTTTAATGTACTCAAATTTCATGATTAATATAATTATGTCCTTTTCTTTAATTACATATTTGGTGGCATAATCTTTATCTTAGAAATTTGTGTTTTGGTTTAATACTAAAATTGCATTGGTTTGAAAGTATTTAGAAGTAATTTTTTAGTAAAGTAAAATCTCTTTAAAAATTACTAAGTAAAAATTAATTTTTAAGACACACCCTTATTCACCCCCCCCCCCCCCCCCCCCCCCCCTCTAAGGGCGCTATACGATCCAACAAGTGGTATCAGAGGTAGGTTACTCCAAAAATGGTTTTACCACCGGGAGTAATGGCGCACAACGATCATGCGTTCGTTGAGGGGCAAGGCATAAGTAGACCACCTTTATTCACGGGCACAGACTATAATTATTGGAAAACACGTATGCGTTGTTTTCTAATTGCGCTAGATATAGAAGTCTGGAATATGGTAGAATCTAGTTACACTTCTCCAACAGTTGTTGTAGGAGATGTAACTATGGATAAGCCCAAAGACAAGTGGGATGACAATGATAAATTAAGATGTAAGAACAATGCAAAAGCCATGAATGCTTTATTTTGCGCACTAGATCGCACTGAATTTAATAGAGTTTGTGCTTGTAATTCTGCATTTGAAATTTGGAATTTGTTAGAAATCACTCATGAAGGTACTTCGCAGGTAAAAGATTCAAAGCTATTTCAACTGGAGTCGGAATTTGAAAGGTTCAAAATGGAGGTAAATGAAGAGATTGATACGATGTACACACGATTCACAAAAATCGTGAACGACTCAAAGGTTCTAGGAAAGGTGTTCTCAAATGGAGATTGTTTACCCGGAAAACCACTTCTTGGGTTGGATCATTCTCGGACCGGGCGAACTGCTGGGTCAGGCCGCTGGGTTCCAGGATCGGTAGCTCTCAACTCAAGGTAAACCAGGCCAGGTGGACTGATGTCAGTTTCGGACCGCCCCCAAGAGTGAAGGTCGTCAAGGGCCAAAGTAAGAAGGCTATCCGCGGTCTCAGGAAGGAGGCCGCGCGGGTAGTGCAATAGAAATTCAAGATTCAAACCCGGAAGAGCAAGCCGCAGTTTCAGATCAGAGACTACCTGGGTTACCTTCTGAAGATCAGCCAAGCCATGTCTAGAAGACAGACCGCGGTCTCAAGCCAGAGACCGCCCGGTCTGAATCATTGACTTGGTCCCGGTATCTTCAGCCTCAGGCTAGACAGGTCGGAAGAGCAAGCCGCCAAGCCGCGCGGCTTCTTTCTTTTTTCTTCTTTGTGCATCCCGTCACCGCCTGCCCGTTTCTCCTGTACCCGGGCAGGTGGTTATTCTATCCCTGCCCATTCGGGCAGGCCCCCAAGCCTATAAATAGGGGGCGGCACTGTTCATAAGACACGCACTCTCGAATCCAGGAGCTCGCTTGTTTGGGCTGCGGTCTCGAGTTTCACGTCTTGCAGACTGTCTGACCGGCCGGCTTCTCTTTTCCTGCACTTGCAGCCCGCTGTAACCACTTTTTTCTAATCAAAGGAAAGCCCGTCGCAGGAGTGGCATTTGCCGCGGCGGGCGAAGTCTGGCCTTGACCGCTGCTAGCGGTCTCATTCTTCTACACAAAAAGTAACCGGCAACCCGCAGCCTCCGGTTTCCCTCGGAGGTGCGATCTCGGACTCAACAGAAACACGCGACCTTCAGATCGCGGATTGTCGGTGAAATCCCTTTTCGCCATAATGTCAGACCGTCAGTTCCCCCTTGGAGACCGCTCCGATCATAGCGAGGACTCCTTGTGGGAAGCCCTGGAGCAGTCAAAAAGAGAAGCCGAGCGGGCTCAGAGGGCCACTGATCAGCGACTTGAAGAGATCAGTCGGACTTTAGCAATACTAACTGAGCGACTAGTTTCGCAACAAGTCGCGACTAATCAAGCGGTGACCCCGGTCCTTCCTCCACCTCCTCCTTACTCGCTACCGCAAGCCGCTAATTTCCAGCTCCATCAAGAAGACCCTGTGGCTAGGAAAAACTTCTATCAGGAAGCCGCGCACAACATGCCAGCTCGAGTCCTCGACTTCCAGGGGGCGACTTCTCACGCGGCCCGTCTCTCCTACCCACCTGAAGTTCCTGTTCATCTCTCCTACCCGCCAGAAGCAGCCGCCCGGTCTTCTTATCAGGCGGCTTGTCCGCGAATAGCCGCAGCTCCATCGGCTTATTACTCTACCCCTCTATATGAAGACATGGAAGAAACCTCTCCCTTTGTGGACGAAATTAGAGGGGAGCCTGCCCCTAATAATTTCAGGGAACCTCGCCTGCCAGCGTTCAATGGGGAGACTGATCCCACAGTTCATTTACAAGCTTTCGAGTCAGCCATTGCTCTCAGAACCTTGACTGATGCAACCAAGTGCAAGCTTCTTGTAACCTCCTTTGAAGGGCAAGCGAGGGAATGGTTTTACGGTTTGCACCCCAGGTCGATCCGTTGTTTCACGGAGCTGCGAAGAGAATTCCTGCTGAGATTCTCCACCTCAAGGAAAAGAAAGAGCGGCCCGGCGGCCCTTTTCGATATAAAACAACTGGAAGGCGAGACATGGGCTCGTTTTGTGGATCGATTCCAGAGAGAGATCATGGAAGTCCAAAATATGGACCCGGAGCTGTATAGAGTTGCACTCATCCATGGCCTTAGGGAGGGCCCCCTAAAGTTCGAAGCAAATATAAGGGAGCCTAAGACTTATCAGGAAATGATAAGTTTGGCAAATATGTTTATCAGAGGAGAGAAGAGCAATCCAGACTACGTCGCGAAGATGGTAAGCGACAAGGAGCCATCGAATCCATCCTTCCGTCATCCACCATCGAATCAGTCCCACTTCGAACCCCGTTCCCAAAGGGGGAGGAATTACAAAAATAAGCAACCATTCATGGGCCATCAGCGGTTTCAAGATCAGAAACCACCGTTGGCCATCGCTCCCGCTCCATCCGCTCCCCCTCCGCAAATCATGCTGGTATATTTACAACAGTATGCCGCGCAGCCACCTCCCGTCATTCCATCAACACAATACGATGATTCGCAAGAGTCATTCACTCCCCTAAACGTCACCATGGACGAGGTAGTCCAGATTCTGCAAAAGAGGCCAGATTTCAAAAGGCCTGATCCTCTGAAGTCAGATATTCGCAGTCAAAATCCGAACCTTTATTGTGAGTATCATAAAGAGGGGGGACATCTAACTGAAGACTGTCGAGCTCTTCGTCTGCTTATAGAAAGACTCCTGGGAGAAGGAAAGCTCCGGGGTCTAGTTCGGAAAGAAAAAATTGCTGAGACAACTACCGAGAAGAAAAAGGAGAAGGAAACAGTAGAAGTGACCTGGGAATGCGCCGACGTCGAGGACGCCGGCTACTATGGTGATATCCATCCTTCTACCGAATGCGTCGAAGTCAATGATGTGGGCCCCTTAGGGGACATCTATTGTATCCATGGGGGAGCTGGAGCAGAATCATCTCGCAAATCCAGCATCGCGAGGGTTCTAAAGCAGGAAGTGGCGGCCACTACAAGTTCTCCTCCCGAAAGTACTATTGTCACGTTTGGTCAGGATGACCTTCCCCCCAATGCCAATCCTTTCGATGATGCGGTGGTTATCAGGGCCGTCATCGAAAACTATACCGTCCACAAGATTTTGATTGATACTGGCAGCTCCGTCAATCTCCTTTTCCGCCCAACTTTCGAGGCCCTGAAGACTGGAAAGCATCTGCTTTCCACCGATGGGCCCCTCTACGGTTTTTCTGGGGAGAAGAAGGAAGTAGAGGGTTCAGTGAAGCTCCTGATCTCTCTTGGAGGAATAATAAAGTTGATCAATTTCGTGGTAGTAGATGCTCCGAGCAACTACTGTGCTATCTTCGGGAGGCCGATTCTCAATGCGTATAGGGCGGTAGTGTCCACCTTTCACCTTGCCCTCAAGTTCGCCGCTGAGGGAAAGCAGTATCGGGTTAGAAGCAACCCAAAGGTAGCTTGGGAGTGCTACGTCCGAACTGTCAACATGATCACTGACGTTCCGCTACCCGAGATCATGAATGAGGTTCTGGAGGTTGCTGAGTCTCCAGAAGCCGTCGAGGAAGGAAAAAATCGAGAAGGGGCTCACTTGGAACCTGCCCAAGCGACCCAAGAAGTTCCTATTGCTGAGGGGGCAGAGAAGAAGCTGGTCATCAACGCTGAATTGTCAGAAGAGGAGAAAGGGGAGCTAATCTCATGTCTGTTGAGAAATCTGGATATCTTTGCTTGGTCAGCAGAGGATATGCCAGGAGTGGATCCAGACGTGGCTTGTCATCATCTAAACATATCTCCTGAGTTCAAGCCCGTCCAGCAAAAGAAGAGAGAAGTGGCGACCAAGCTGGCGTTGCCCATAAAAGAGGAGGTTTCCAAACTCCTAAAAGCGGGTTTCATTTCTGAGATTTAATATCCCACGTGGATGTCGAATGTTGTAATGGTTAAGAAATCTGGTGGGAAGTGGCGCATGTGCGTGGACTTCACCAAACTTAATAAAGCGTGCCCTAAAGATTATTACCCTTTGCCTCGGATAGATGTTTTAGTTGATTCCGCGGTTGGGTATGGTTTTATGAGTTTCCTCGATGCCTTCTCCGGGTATCATCAAATTAAAATGCACAAACCTGACATACCGCATACCTCATTCATCACAAACGATGGGTGTTACTGCTATCTCGTAATGCCTTTCGGTCTTAAAAACGCGGGTGCAACATACCAAAGAATGATGGATACCGTCTTTAAACATCAAAAGGGCAGGAATCTCGAAGTTTACGTTGATGACCTTCTTCTCAAAAGTAAAACATTCTCATTGCACTTGGAAGACCTCGTAGAGACGTTCGCTACTCTACGGAGGTTCAAGTTAAAATTAAACCCATTGAAATGTGTGTTCGGGGCGAACAAAGGAAAATTTCTTGGGCATCTCTTAACTCCTGATGGCCTTGCACCAAATCCAGATAAGGTGAAGGCCATCCTTGATATGTCCCCGCCTCGAAATACTAAAGAAGTTCAACAACTTGGGGGGAGATTGGCAGGCTTGAGCAGGTTTATCTCTAAACCCGGAGATAAAAGTGCCCCATTCTTTAAAACATTGCGAAAGGGATCAAAGTTCGAATGGAGCGAGGAATGTAACAAGGCTTTCGAGCAGCTAAAGGGACAGTTAACTTCGACTCCACTACTCCAAAGTCCCCGTGAGGGGGAAAAACTATTCTTATATCTGGGAGTCGGACCAGAAGCGGTGAGTTCTGTCCTCGTTCGGGAAGAGAAGAGGAGGCAGTTTCCAATATACTATGTCAGCCACATCCTTAAAGATGCAGAAACCAGATATTCGATCCTAGAGAAACTGGCCTTGGCTTTGATTATGTCCGCACGAAGGATTCACCCTTCTTTTCTGCATTTTCTCATATATCAAACTCACTGAACCACGGAGACGTCGCCAAGTTCTGCTCGAACCCCCTCAGATTGTAGTCATTAGCGTAAAACCATGAAGATCATGTGTAGCGGGGAGTTTTCGCACACGTGTAGTGGTAGCTTGCCAATTCCCGTGCGGTGGTCTTCAGAACCTTGGATCCCGGCTGATATCCGACACACCCCTGCATCAAGGGAGGTCTAGGTGAATGTTGGCTCTATCATGCCCCGAGGGGGATATAATTACAGCTTTGATGATCCTTCTGAGGAAAGCAATGTCGGTATAGCCCCCGCGGCATAACCACACCTGCCCAATTGATCATCTTAGTCTGTGACTATCGAATACTCCAAGGTACTCTCGAGCGATGCCTAAGCGGGACCCACAACTGAGTTGATCTCTCTGAGGAAAGCAATGTTCGCCGCCTAGGCCCACCTGCCCAATTGATCAACTCGGCTTGTAGCCCTAGGCAAGAGAGTAGTCGAGTCGCTTACAACCCTTATGACCACTTGAGGAAAGCAATGTTCGCCGCCTAGGCCCACCTGCCCACTTGGTCATCTGGGTCTGTACTTGTTTCTCTTTATTTCTACAGCTCTTATGACCACTTGAGGAAAGCAATGTTCGCCGCCGAGGCCCACCTGCCCACTTGGTCATCTGAGCCTGTAGATTATCCTTTTTCCCTACAGGAAGGTATTCACCTCTTGTGGTTTTTTGTATAAAACCATTCGGGGAAGATATTATTAAAACAGGTACAGGTGTTCTTCTACCCTAATAAAGGGTTGCGATATTAAGATCGGGCGGTCTGAACTTTTAAACCAAACGGTCTGATTGTGTATAAGTTGGGATATTTCTAGATAATTACATGGTTGCCCGGGTTGTATTCTAACCGGGCGGTCCTGTCAATTTTTTATGGTCTGGGTATTTTTTGGACCATTATATGACTGCCCGGATTATATTCTAACCGGACGAGTTTATCCATCCATTATAAATTGGATATTTATGGAGCTAATTATATGATTGCCCGGATTATGTTCTGACCGGTCGGGTTTTTCTATCCCTCCATCCTGTTGAATTGGGTATTTCTGGATCTGAATATATTGCTCAGGTTGTATTCTAACCGGGCGGGCATTACCTATCTTTTACAATTAATTAAGTTGGATATCTCAAGATCTAAATATCTGATCGCCCGGATTATTCTTCAATCGATCGAGTTGAGTTATTTCTTAAAGCAAAAAGTTATCTCTAAGATGCAGTGTATTACTTGCCGGGATAGAATTCAAACCGCGCAAAGTTATGATTCGTTATTTACATCGGCAAGGATAAAATATCTCTGAATGATAAGAAGCCGCCCGGTCTAAATTATAGTCGCATGAGTCTATATGTTATGGTTCATATTATCAGAAATCAGACGTCCTGAGACCTAAATGAGTAATCGCACGGTTCGAATATAGATCGTCCAAGATCATCAAATCATCACTTATGCTCAGATCAGGATAACCGCACGGCTAGATCATAAAAAGCAAAAGGTGAAAAGAAAGAAAAGAAACAAGACATTAGCCACAAGTAAGTAATACTAAAAGGTCGATCAAACAGGTAAAATTTCTATTCATTTCTTTAAATATTTTGACAAAAAGTTAACCGCCCGGCTAACAAATAAAGACCGGCGATTGTACAAAAATGAAGCTAAAAACAAAGGCATTATTCTGCCGACTTCTTCTTCTTCTTCTTGACAGGAGAAATTGAGTCCACATCAACGTCGGGCGAATAACCTTCACTTGACGTGGAAGAATAGTCCGATGAATCGCTACCACTGGACCGCCCGGTCTTGCTAGCAGAGCCAGTTGTTCCAGAGGACAAGCTGTCCTCCTCCTCATCATCATCAGCAGCATCATCCGCGTCGACCTCCTCAGCGGCTTCACCACTTCTATCACCTCCTTGATGGAGTACGATCTCCCTGCCCGCATCGGCTTCAGCCTCCTCGCCTACCTTGGCTTTTCCCTTCTGCCTTCGGCTGATCTCATCGAGCTGAACCTTCAGGGCAGGGAAGAGGTCGGAGAAGGTAGTACCCCCGAATCCTTCGCACAGACCGCCCCGGTCTTCCATAAGGCCCAAAGCTTTGTTGATCCCTTGGGCCACATGAGGCAACACCTCGTCTTGGAAGGCCGGGTTGGTCATCTCATATTGTTTCTGCAAGAAAGGAAAAATAAGTTAGGTCGCTCGGTCTGAATAAAAGAAGCCGCGTCATCGTTTGTCAAACTCACCGCCACGACTTCTTGAAGCCACGCATTCTCTTCTTGAAGCCGCGCATTCTCCGCGACCTGCTCCTCGTACTTCTTCTCCAGAAATTTCTGGACAGAAAGCAGCCGCCTGTGCGACAAGGCCATGAAGTGATTGGCCGCGAACCCCCATGCGCCGGCTTGCGCCGCTAGCCGGGGAAGCTCTTCTTCCGGAGTCTTCTTCAGCTTCTTCAAAGTCTTTCGGCCATACATAGCGGCCCCGGCGGCTAGCGCATGGCGGTTAATTTTGTCACTTCCCCATGGGGGAAGTGCAGTGGACACCCGGATGCGGCTCCCATCCCTATGCCAGAGGACAGTCGGGTTGCCCTGCAGGTCGGGCGGGTTTCCGCAGGAACGAAGAAGCTCATATTCATCGGGGGACGCCGGGCCCTCTTCCTCTGATGATGGCGATCTGTTTCGCCGCTGCCTTTTCTCCCTCTGGGTCAAAAACGGGCCGGCCGGAGTGACCGGCTTGTTCGCAGGGACGATGTGGGCAGCTGCAAGGTAAAATAAGAAGTTTAAACAAAGCAGTCCGCGCGGTCATATGCAAGCGGTCTAGAAGAACTTACTGTGCTCGGGGAGGATATCCTCTAGCTCTGAGAACAGCGGGATATAATGATTGATGTCCAACCGCTCGTTCTCAAGAAACGTGAAGGTGTCCTTCTCGATCTGTCCAACCTGGGGGATCTGGAAGGCCTCTTCCCCACGAACTTGCGGGTTGGTTTGCAACAGCCCGAAGTTGCCTTCGAGCATTACAAACCGCTCCGACCAGTCCGATACTTTGTTCGCCAGGTTGACAATTTTTAGTCCGTGGCATCCGAAGTAGAGGTGCCCCCTGAAAGTTGAAGTCCCCACGGCGGAGACAGCCCGCACCGAGAAGAACTTCCTGAAAAGGTCATGGGAAAAACTGGTTCGCTCGAACCGAGAGTAGGATATGAAACTGTATATGGAGGCGATGGAGTTCGGTGGAAGTTGGCCGGGTACAACCCCGTAATGGTCGAAAATGGCTATGACTTCAAGTGGCAGCGGAAATTTGAAGCCATATTCGAAGTGGTCGACCGGGACGGCTATTTGGTGCGGATTGGAAGAGTTAATCCGCTCGTCGCGCAAAGGAAGCCGCGCGAACAGGTTACTCCCTGCCATGTGTTTTGCGATGAATTCATCCAGTTCGCTCTGGGTGAGTCGGCACTCTGGGTGGTCCGCTGAATTAAAGGCTAAGGCCGCATCCGCTCGAACGGCTTTAACCTTAACAGGCCGCTGCGACATGTTCTTAGATCGCGCCATCTGGAAATCGTAAAAAAGACTTCGAAGAGTCCCTACTTATATATTCTTACGATCTGCGAATAGTAAAATTATGCCACGGCTATACATTTCTAACCGCGCGGTCAATAGCCTGCATGGTTAGATTCACCAGAAAAACAAAAGAAACAAAAGAAACAAAGGAAACAGAAACAAGCATACATCACAGATCGTGCGACCTGAAATCAGTTCGGATAAAACATAAGAAACAGAACACAAACACAGCGGCTAAACAAGAACCCGCACGGGTTATTCAAATAAAAGACAAAAAAAAGAGAGCATTATTTAAACAAAGGCCGAATCAACAAGCCGCATTCATAATACAAATTGTTTTCAAAAGCCGGTTACGGCTGACGGTGTTCAGGGGAGACGTCTTCTCTGTGAAGTCGCGCGACCTGGTCGCTGGTGGTGTTCAGAAGGGAATAAATCTGGCTGGTATGATAATGGAGATGGTTGATTGTGCTATGAAGCCGCCCGACATCCTTTTCAACCCGCGTAGCGGGAATCATGCGGGGGGTTGCGGTGGCCTCATCAATCATAGGATCAGCCGCCCTAACCGGGGGAGGATTCGAGCCCGCCCCAACAGTCGGGCGGCTAACAACCTGCATTCCATCATTCATACTTTGCCGGCCCGCAGCGACTTCCCTGGTTAACCGCAGGAATTTATCCTGGTAGTACTTCGAGTCATCCTCGAACTTAGCCGATGCCTTCTTCTCCTTCTCGAGCTGAGCGGTCAGTATGGCGACTTGCGCCACCTTAGCTCTCTTCTCGGCCTCCACCATAGCTCGCGCGGCCTCAACCTGCGCCTTCAGCGCCTCTTCAGCCTTTTTCCTCGCCATTTGCTCGGCCTCCAGAGCAGTCCGAGTACCGGCCTCCCGGTCTTCTACCTCCTTCAACGGGCCCTCAGATTCACCAGATCCTCCTCGAGGTGCTCGAACACCTAGAGGCAGGCTGGCCTCTAGGTCGCCCGGCTTCACAATCTGCTCCTCGCTATCTGCAAGAGGCCGATTGGGTTATAAGAAGCAAGAGCATACAACGCCATATACATACAAAATGGACATAAATATAAGATCAATGCCTGGGCGCACAGGCCGCTTAGACCGTTCCGGGTCCATCCTCCGACGTTGCTCACGCCAGAGTCTCTCCATTTTCTGCCTAGCGGAAGGAGACCAGGCCGCTAAGGGAAAGAAGCTCGGCGGCGGGTTCAGTAATTTATTACAACGAGGCCGCGGGATGAAGAAGCGGACAGCTTTGTAATCCATGGGGCGCTTACCTGGCGCAAATGGATCAGGTCGCAACGGCTTGTCCAAAACCCGCTCCGTCGTTTTCTTTCTTCACCGTCATTATCTCCTCCCCGGTCATCACCAAGGGGACCTCCGCCTGCACTTTCAACACCTCTCCGAGTTCCCTCGCTCTTTCTTCGACCTCCAGGGCGGTCCGGGCAGCAGCCTCTCGCTCTTCGACCTCCGTCCGAGCGGTCTCCTCAGGCTGGGCTGTGTTATCTGTAATGGGGGCAGTTCGCTTTGAAGAAATCGGGCTGTCAAGAAGTTTATCTCGCCCCATCAGCTCATCCATATCCTGAAAGATCCCATTAAGTGATAAGCTACTCGCCGAGTCCGGGGGCAGGTCGCCCGGTTTCGCATCAGGGGTAACAGGCGAATCATTTACCTTAGCGGATGGAGGAGTCGCTAGGCCAAGCTCCTCTTTTAGTCGCGGATTGGTCTGGAGAAGAGACTCGGCTGGTACTTAAAAGCCGCCCTTTCCTTGGAGGCTAGTTTCTTTACCTTCTTGGTTATTCGCTCGGTCACTGACCCGGCCTTCTTCCTCTTCTTCTCTTTCTTACCCGGAGCTGGGCCAGCTTCTTTGGGGGGACTGGGGTAGTCGTCCACGGATAAAGGAGTATTCAACTCGCCCGGCCTTGGAGAATTAACCGCCTCCTCCCCCAGATCTCTGACTAACAAGTGAGGGTTCCCGGAGGGGGTAATTTCCATGTCAAACGAGTCGGCCTCGCCGACCTTCTTCGAAGGGCTATTGGAGTCAACTTTTCCAGAAGGGGCGGCCTCCCCTTTGTTCAGCGGGCTAGCGGCCAGTTGGCCAAGATCCCTGGGAGGGATCAACGAGTCGCTGGGGGGAGGCCCCGAACTGTCCGCTGCGGGCTCCGCAGGAGTCTTGGGAATTGTTGAGTCTACTACGGACTTGGAATTATCCGCCGCGGATTTCTCAGCCCGCTTCCTCTTTTTCCGGTCTTTCCGGTCCTGCTGTTCTTTTTCCTTCTTTGACCTCTCAGTCGATTCGCGCCTTCTACCTTCCACCTTCTTCTGATCCCCGGCGGGATCCACGCGGTCTAACACGGTGTTTAGGAAATCCATGATTGAAGAGTCACCGGTCTTAAAAGTTTCAACCGCAGCTGGCGAGCAATATCCCGTGATTTCGAAAAAAACTCTGCAGAATGTTTCTCTGGCTCTCTTATAGAATTCAGGGCAAGTCGAAGCGGTCTCCCGGCTAAAGTTTATATTTTCGAAATCCTCTTGAGATTTGAAAATATGCGGGGATTATGTTTACCCGGAAAACCGCTTCTCGGGTTGGATCATTCTCGGACCGGGCAAACTGCTGGGTCAGGCCGCTGGGTTCCAGGATCGGTAGCTCTCAACTCAAGGTAAACCAGGCCGGGTGGACTGATGTCAGTTTCGGACCGCCCCCAAGAGTGAAGGTCGTCAAGGGCCAAAGTAAGAAGGCTATCCGCGGTCTCAGGAAGGAGGCCGCGCGGGTAGTGCAATAGAAATTCAAGATTCAAACCCAGAAGAGCAAGCCGCAGTTTCAGATCAGAGACTACCTGGGTTACCTTCTGAAGATCAGCCAAGCCATGTCCAGAAGACAGACCGCGGTCTCAAGCCAGAGACCGCCCGGTCTGAATCATTGACTTGGTCCCGGTACCTTCAACCTCAGGCTAGACAGGTCGGAAGAGCAAGCCGCCAAGCCGTGCAGCTTCTTTCTTTTTTCTTCTTTGTGCATCCCGTCACCGCCTGCCCGTTTCTCCTGTACCCGGGCAGGTGGTTATTCTATCCCTGCCCATTCGGGCAGGCCCCCAAGCCTATAAATAGGGGGCGGCACTGTTCATAAGACACGCACTCTCGAATCTAGGAGCTCGCTTGTTTGGGCTGCGGTCTCGAGTTTCACGTCTTGCGGACTGTCTGACCGACCGGCTTCTCTTTTCCTGCACTTGTAGCCCGCTGTAACCACTTTTTTCTAATTAAAGGAAAGCCCGTCGCAGGAGTGGCATTTGCCGCGGCGGGCGAAGTCTGGCCTTGACCGCTGCTAGCGGTCTCATTCTTCTACACAAAAAGTAACCGGCAACCCGCAGCCTCCGGTTTCCCTCGGAGGTGCGATCTCGGACTCAACAGAGATTTAGTAAGGAAAATCTTAAGATCACTTCCCCCGAAGTTCAATCCTAAAGTGACTGCAATTTCCGAGTCACATGATCTTAAGACCTTACAATTGGAGAGCCTCATTGGGAACTTAAAAACTCATGAAGTTGAATTGAAAATTCAACAACAAGAGTATATGGAGACAAGGAAGAAGGGATTGGCTCTAAGATCAAAGAAGGAAGAAACTAGTGATTCTGAGGAGGATGAAGAAGATGAGGAAAGTTTATTTGTTAAAAAATTTAGAAAATTTATGAAAAATCCAGAGAGAAGGAATTCGTTTAAGAAGTATTTTAAAAAGGAGACCTTTAGGAAGAAAAAAGGAAAGGAAGGCGATGAGGAGGAAGAGAGACCGCCACCGGAGTGCTATCACTGCTAGAAGTTAGGACACATTCGAAGCAAGTGTCCAAAGTACTTGAAAGAACTTAAAGAAAAGAAGCACAAAGGGTCGAAGAAGGTGTTGAAGGCGGAAACCTGGGATGATACTACTTCTGAGGATGCAAGCAGTTCCGACTCAAGTAAAGAAGAGGAGGCAAACATATGCTTAATGGGAAAGAGCGTTATATATGATGACGAATGCAGTGTCCAAAGCGACACTGAGGTAACTCCTCCAACCTATGATGAATTGTTTTCTGAATTCTTAAAGACTTGCAAATTTTTTGAAAAAAGCTTAAAAGACAATGATCTTCTTAAATCTGAAAATGACATTTTACTTAAGGAAAACAAAAAATTGTTAAGGGAAATTAAGACTATTGGAAAAAGAGATATTTCTTACCAAGAGTGTGATTACCCTTTGGGAAAAATTAAAGAACTTGAAGAATCTCTTTTCAAATCTCATTCTACAATAAAAGTTCTTACTAAAAAGAATGAGATTTTAGAGAGAGATCTGAAATCTTCAATTTCCATAGTCCATGAGGGAAAGAAATCTTTTGAACGGAGATGCGTAAATCTAGTATCCGAGAATACAAAAATGAGACACCAGATTCATGACTTAACACTAGCCATGAAAAAATTTGGAATGGGCCGAAGATCACTGGATATGATCTTAGGATACCAACGCCATGGATCTGGAAGGTTTGGGCTCGGATACACATCTTGAAGCTGTCGCCCGGCGACAACCACTATCGCCGGCGACAGTGAAAAGTCCAGAAAATTCACTTTTAAAAATTCTAAAATTAATGAACTGATAAATACTGCATCCTCATCCAGTAAAAGTCCTGAAAAGTTATACTCTAAATACATTACATGTGCCAAATGCAATAGATTTGGTCAGACTACGGACTCTTGCTGGAAGGAAGGAAAAACTAAAATTAAACAAATCGGGGTGCCTAAGGCTTCTACCTATGATATGGGTGGAACCACTTGGGTAACCAGATCTTTACTCACCTCTTCTTTCTAGGTATGTTGGCAGGCTAAGGACAAAGAAGACGTGTGGTACTTGGACTCGGGTTGTTCAAAGCACATGACGGGCAATAAAGAGAAGTTCCTTAGCCTGGAGATGAAGAAAGGAGGAGTTGTTACATTCGGTGACAATGGAAAAGGAAAAATCATCGGCATCGGTGTTGTGGGTAACGAAAATTTTTCAATTTCAAATGTTTTATTTGTAGAAGGATTAAAGCATAATTTGATTTCCATTAGTCAATTATGTGATAAGGGTTTAAATGTTTTATTTGAATCTTCTACAAATTTGTGCAAAATTATTAATTCCAAAACAAATGAAATTGTTTTTACCGCACCTAGATGTCATAATGTATATATGATTAAATTTCTTGATTTTTCAAATTCTACTTTGAAATGTTTTCTATCAAAAAATGATGAATTAGATTTATGGCATAGGCGACTTGGACATGCTAGTGCCAAATTAATTTCAAAACTTTCAAAAGATAAATTAATTAAAGGTTTACCTTTGCTAAATGGAAATTTATCTTCTTCACTATGTGTGCCTTGCCAAAAAGGAAAATTTTCAAAATCATCTTTCAAAAGTAAAAACATTATTTCTACCACTAGGCCACTTCAATTAATACATATGGACTTATTTGGGCCAATTGGAATTTCTAGCTTAGGAGGTAGAAAATACACATTTGTCTTGATTGATGATTATTCTCGTTTTTGTTGGATTTTATTTCTAACCTCCAAATCCGAAGCATTTTCAGAATTTTCAAAATTATGTTTGCGTATTCAAAATGAATTGGAGTTAAAAATTAAACGCATACGATCGGATCATGGAGGAGAATTTGAAAATGAAAAGTTTATTTCTTTTTGTACGGAGTTAGGAATTAAACATGAATTTTCCGCTCCACGCACACCACAGCAAAATGGTGTAGTGGAAAGGAAAAATAGAACTCTTCAAGAGTTAGCCCGTACGATGTTATCTGAATTTAAATTACCAAAATCTTTTTGGGCTGAAGCGGTTAGCACGGCATGTTATGTAATTAATAGAGTAATGCTTCGCCCTATTTTAAAATTAACTCCTTATGAATTAATATTTAGTAAACAACCAAATGTTTCTTATTTCAAAGTTTTTGGTTGTAAATGTTTTATTTTGAATTCTAAAGATTCCTTAGGAAAATTTGATGAAAAATGTGATGAAGGTATTTTTATTGGCTATTCTTCAACTAGTAAAGCTTATAGAATTTTTAATAAAAGAACAAAAATAGTTGAAGAATCTATTCATGTTAGGTTTGATGAGTTTGCTTCATGTGTAGAAAAGAAAATTACAGGAAAAAAAGATGAAATCCTTCCCACGGTGAAGAATGATGAAGAACTGGGAGAAAATGAAGAAGAAAAAGAAGAAGAAAGAGAAGGAGAAAGAGAAGAAGAAAGAGAAAAAGAAAGAGAAGAATATGTGCCTCCAAGTGAATTGAGATTTTCAAAGGATCATCCAAAGGAGCTTATCATTGGAGATCCGCAAAAAGGGGTTAGTACTCGTTCATCGCTACAAGTTTTATTTTCAAACCTTTGCTTTGTTTCTGAAATAGAACCAAAAGATGTTTTCACCGCTTTAAATGATGAATTTTGGTTTTTAGCTATGAATGAAGAACTTAATCAATTTGAACGTAATAAGGTTTGGAATCATGTAGAACGACCCAAAAATCGTCCTGTAGTTGGTGTTAAGTGGATTTTTAAAAATAAAATGGATAATGAATCTAGAATTGTTAGAAATAAAGCCTGATTAGTTGCAAAAGGTTATGCACAAATTGAAGGGGTAGATTTTGATGAAACTTTTGCACCCGTAGCAAGATTAGAAGTGGTTAGAATATTTCTTGCATTTGCTTGTTTTAAAAGATTTAAATTATATCAAATGGATGTCAAAACCGCATTTTTAAACGGGTATATAAAAGAAGAGGTTTATGTAGAACAACCCCCTGGCTTTATAAATGAGAAATATCCAAATCATGTTTATAAATTAGATAAAGCGCTTTATGGATTAAAACAAGCGCCTCGTGTTTGGTATGATCGATTAACTCAATATTTGTTAAAGCACGATTATAAAATAGGAAGTGCTGATTCTACACTCTTCATTAAGCAAATTGATCATGATTTAGTTATTTTACAAATTTATGTTGATGATATTATTTTTGGAGCCACTAATGAAGAGTTGTGTAATGAAGTAGTTCAAATTATGAAAAATGAATTTGAAATGAGCATGGTTGGAGAACTTTCATATTTTCTAGGTTTTCAAATTACACAAAAACATGATGGTATTTTTATATGTCAAACAAAATATATTCATGATATGTTAAAAAGATTTGGATTTGAAAATCTTAAGCATGCAAACACTCCTATGAGTACTTCACTCAAATTAGGAAAAGATGAAAGTGGTGTTTCAATTGAACAAACCCTTTATAGAAGTATGATAGGGTCTTTATTGTATTTAACCGCATCTAGACCTGATATTATGTTTGCCGTTTGTTTATGTTCTAAATTTCAAGCTAATCCTAAAGAGTCACATTTAAAAGCGGTGAAACGTATTTTTAGATATCTCATAGGCACATCAAAATTTGGTTTATGGTATCCTCATAATGATTCTTTTATTTTACATGGTTTTTCGGATTCGGATTATGCGGGATGTTCCTTAGATAGGAAAAGCACTAGTGGCACTTGTCACTTTATCGGCCCTTCACTTATTTCATGGTCGAGTAGGAAACAGAATTCTGTTGCCCTCTCTACTACCGAGGCCGAATATATTGCACTAGGTAGTTGTTGTGCCCAAGCTCTTTGGATGTCACAAACATTAGACGATTTTGGCATGCAACAAAGTAGTGTAGAATTAAAGTGTGACAATAAAAGTGCTATAGACTTAACTAACAATCCCGTATTATATTCTAGATCTAAGCATATAGATGTCCGACATCATTTTATAAGGGATCATATTAAGAAGGGTAATATACAAATCAACTTTATAGGCACGGAAAATCAAATAGCGGATATATTCACTAAGCCGTTACCGGATTCCCGTTTTTCTATGCTTAGGCTAGAATTGGGAATTCTAGACATTTCACAATGAATATATCACTATTTAAAGCCTAAAAAATAAAAAAAAAATTATCACAAAACCTAAACAATTTAAAAAGCAAAAGCCTAATTTTTAAAAATCAAACAATAGAAATTCAAAAGAGTTAACAAAATTCAAACATCATTAATATTACATCCATATTGTTCAAATTAAAACAGTAGAGAACAACATAAGGATCAAATTCATAGAAATCTGCAGAAATTCATTGTCGCCCAGGCGACAGTGGATGTCGGAAATTTCCGACATCTCCCAGCAGCAGCAACTTGAAGAAACTACTCTGAATCTTCATAACCAGCCCCGCTGCTCTCTGGACAATCTTCTGGAGGTCCTCGTCTCACGGCTTTACCACGGCGAGTCCGCCTCACCGATTCGCGTGGCGGTTTTTCGTCCAGAACTTGCCATTCGGCCTCTTCCTCCGGAGTTGGCTTTAACTTCAGACCTTTGACGAGAAACTTCATAAATTTCTGCATTCGACTACGGTCCTTCTTCACTTCCCTCTTGTGATCCTCTAGTGAATCACGTAAATCATCAATGGACTCTCGTAGTGATCCTACCCTAGGCAATGGCGGCTCTCGAATCTCAATCCCAGGATGGGCTTTTCTCTGCGGCTTCTTCACTTTCATTGAACCCGTATAATATATCTCCGGATAACAATCATCCAAATAAGAACCTTGCACTATCCATCCGTACTTCTTATAGAGTACATGCTGAATTACCGCCCCCATTGGCAGCGTATGAACCTTCACCCATCTTGGATGCTTTAATCTATACGCATACCTAATCTGGGAGAGTATGAAGTCCGCCACATCAAAAAGTTCATCCTCCATAATGTAGTATGTAAAGAGGGTCAACTGAGCCGTAATACTTCTTGTATCTCCACTCTTCAACATCACTGAATTCCTTAATATATCTTGAACTAAGAAAGCATCCGGAGTGAGTGATGTAACTTCAGTGGTAAGAGTCTTCTTTTGATTCCCATGTAAACTCATGTTTACAAGGGTCCAATCTCTATCCTTTCGATAATTCTCCACTATATCAGGCATATTTTCACACATCACTAGTCCGAATTCCTCTCTTAGATCAACATGTGTTATTTCCACATGTTGACCTTGGATCCTTGATCTCACTCCTCCATCCAATTCAGTGAAATTTGGGTCTTCCAAATGGTTATAAAATTCACGAATGAAAAAGGAAGAAAACCCCTCTGGTGAGATTATTGAGAGAATACCTGCATTCGCAAGCCGATCATAGATATGATCATGCTTGGGCGAATCAAATTCAATATATTTCGCAACTCCAACAATAGCTTTCTCCACCCCAGGAAAAACTTGATATGAACTATGTGCATCTTCCGAAGTACTCTTTCGAGCTTTGGAACTGGAAGCCATTCTACAAATAACAAAAAAAATTTAGATTACACATGTGTTGTGCACTGGAACACTGTCTCCCAGGCGACAGTGACTGTCGGAATTTTCCGACAGCTCTCCAAGTGAACTCTCGAAAATTTTTACATACACTTCCAGATCTACTCAAAATCAATATTATTTCAACATCAAGTTTAAAAAAAAAAATTTATATATATATATTTTTTTCAAATCAAAATATTCTCAAAATCCTTTACTATTCATCATCTTCAACCTTCTTCACTAAACTAGATCTACAAAAATCCTTTAGAGAATGAACAAATGGAAACCTTCAACCACAAGAATCAAACAATCATAACATTTTTAACAAAGATCCAACAAGATCCACTTGTTTTAAACTAGATCTACATTTTTAAAATCAAATTTTTTTTTTAAAAAAACCTACACCATTCATCAAAAATCAACATGAAAACTACATTTTCCTTCTTCTCTTCTATCAAAATCACAAATCCCTAAAAACTTTTGAGTTAAAAACATCAAAATCAAAAATCCATACCTTAGATCTAGGGATGTCGCCGACTTCCGACAGCCTTCCTCTCGTTTTTAACTCCAGGAAATGATGCACAATAGGGTTTGACTCGGTCCCCAGCCCTATTTATATTTTTGGATGTCGCCCAGGCGACAGTTACTGTCGGAAATTTCTGACAGCTCCCATTTTGACAAAACTTCAATTTTGGGTCCCTTTAATGATTTACAATAGTTATATGTCATTATTAATGCTTCGCCTCATGACTTGATGACAAACCATGTGCTATTTATTTAAAAAAAATGACTTACATGTTTATATGATTTCATTTCCAAGCTATCATCGTATTGACACTTCTACTTAGTTGTTTAGACCATTGGAAATTGTTTTCGCATGCCTCTAAGTATGAGAAATTGTTTATCTATCATAATGAACTATCACGTTCACTTCTTTTGATCAATACATATGTCTACTTCTTTAATATATACATGGATCATATTTGCTTTAACATAATAAAATAGCACTTCTTAAATACAACTTTCACCCTTGATTTGTTAGCACAACAAAATTACACCATCTTTTGCGATTCAAGTGAATTCGGAGATCCTTGGTCAATTACAAAAAAAATATCAATATATCAAAATTAAGATATCACATCTGTGATCAAAAATTTAAAATAAAGACAAGGATACTCCACCAAGCACTACTTACCCTCCTGATAAGTCTTAATGAGCATTGTGAGGTTAAGCACCTTGGACAGAATTGTAAAGTGTCTTGTGCAAAAGAAAAATGGTTTTCTAATCATCTTGTGCTATATCTTCAAAGTCAAAGTTGACTTTATATGCTTTTATTATGTTCTACATTTCCATGATCATGTAAATTAAATAACTTCATATGTTTGATCTAAGTATCACATGTACACATCATTATGTTATATAAATATTCATCTCATGAGAATTGGACCGAAAATATTCCATAATTCTATACACTATTGTGTCTTTCTATGATACTTTCAAATGATCTTCCTCATGTTTAAGTTATTTTGTTTCATTACTTCATATGGCTATACAGTCACTTCATGAGTTTATTCATACTATGGCATATTCCTATTATTTCATGGACTTCAATCATTTCCACAAAAAAGTGCTTCCGCTTACTCTTTCTTTCTATATCCTATATCCATTCCCTTAAGAACTACCCTTTTCTCTAATATTAACTTTTGCTAATATCAAAAGGGGGAGAATTAAAAGTATAAAAAGAACAATCACAAATCTATTACACCTAAATATTCCACCTACACAATACATCATATATTTAGGGGGAACATATCTTTAGGGGGAGCATTCATTTAGGGGGAGCTTTCATGTAGAGGTAGATTATTTATTTTTAAGAAAAATATATCATGTTATTTTTGTGCACACACCAAAGGTTAACATCAACAATCTAAATAGACATGATTTCTTTTTATACAGATTTGTTATTATCAAAAGGGGGAGATTGTTGGAGCATGCATTTCGCACTCCTCCGGTTTGATAATAACAAAGTCCCATTTGTATTTGATTTTATTTTCATTAATGGTGTGCAGATAACAGGTATGAGATGTTCACATTGCTGCTAGAGCTAAAATTGAATGTGGGAAAATTTCACTGTCGGAAAATTCCGACACCCATTATCGCCCAGGCGACAGCAGAGAAGTTACAACTACTTCCCTCCACGGCAGATCGACGACCGGCAGTTTTGCGCTGTCGGAAATCCGACAGCGATGTCGCTCAGGCGACAGCTCGGAGGTTACAACAACTGCCCACGACTCCACCCACGACCGGCAGTTTTGCGCTGTCGGAAATCCGACAGCGATGTCGCCCAGGCGACAGCTCAACGGTTACAGCAACTGCCCACGACTCCACCCACGACGGCACTCCAGCGGCAGTTTAGCGCTGTCAGAAAATTCCGACAGTCACTGTCGCCCAGGCGACAGTGAATTTCTATAAATTGGTTCCTTTGGTTCGTGCATTCCAAGCTTTTGAGAATTCCAGTCCCTTCCTGAGTGCATACGAACCAGAGAGCTCCAGAACCTCCTCAACTCTCATTTGTGCAAAGAAGGATTGAAGATTGAAGACGAGATCGGGCGCGCTTCTACATCATCAATCATCTCGAGGCTTCAACAATCCGTTCAGAGATCTGATTTTCTAGGGAGTTGTTCTTTTCATATTATATTCTCATTCACATACTTTTCATTTTGTATTGGTAGAGAAATCGTCGTCTTGCGTGCGGCGTCTAAGTCCTTGCGCGGCTTAAGGGAAAATCGCTTCCTTGTGCGGAGCGTCCAAGTCCTTGCGTGGCTTGGTGGGAAATTGTGGCCTTGTGTGCTACGTCTAGATCTTGGGAAGATCTAGAGGATAGACTTGGGCTTGGTCTTGGGAGAGACAAGTGATAGCCTTCCGATCCTTGGGAGAAGGATTGGTAAACCAAAATTGTAGAATTTTTTTTATTAATATAATTGTGCCTTGATCTTAAACATTGTTAAGATCATTTTTATTGTACTCAAATTTGTGTTTTGGTTTAATACTAAAATTGCATTGGTTTGAAAGTATTTAGAAGTAATTTTTTAGTAAAGTAAAATCTCTTTAAAAATTACTAAGTAAAAATTAATTTTTAAGACATTCACCCCCCCCCCCCCCCCTCTAAGGGCGCTATACGATCCAACAATACCTGCTTTGAATTCTCTTTTGCAGAGATTTGCAGGAGTTCGCGAGTTCTCTTCAGGTACTCGCGTTATATTATATTATATACCTGCTTTGAGTTCTCCTTTGCAGAGATTAGCAGGTATTCGCGAGTTCTCTTCAGGTACTCGCATTATAGATTGTTTTATACCTGCTTTATGTTCTCTTTTTGCAGAGATTAGCAGGTATTCGCGAGTTCTCTTCGGGTACTCGCATTATAGATTGTTTTATACCTGCTTTATGTTCTCTTTTTGTAGAGATTAGCAGGTATTCGCGAGTTCTCTAAAGGTACTCGCATTATAGATTGTTTTATACCTGCTTTATGTTCTCTTTTTGCAGAGATTAGCAGGTATTCGCGAGTTCTCTTCAGGTACTCGCGTTATGTCTTTTACCTGCTTTTAAGTTCTCTTTTGCAGAGATTTGCAGGTGTTCGCGAGGTCTCCTCAGGTACTCGCGTTATATTGTATACCTGCTTTGAGTTCTCTTTTGCAGAGATTAGCAGGTGTTCGCGAGGTCTCTTCAGGTACTCGCGTTATATTTTATACCTGCTTTGAGTTCTCTTTTGCAGAGATTAGCAGGTGCTCGCGAGGTCTCTTCAGGTACTCGCGTTATGTTTTATACCTGCTTTGAGTTCTCTTTTGCAAAGATTAGCAGGTGTTCGCGAGGTCTCTTCTGGTACTCGCGTTATGTTTTATACCTGCTTTGAGTTCTCTTTTGCAGAGATTAACAGGTGTTCGCGAGGGGTCTTCAGGTACTCGCGTTATATTGTCTACCTGCTTTGAGTTCTCTTTTGCAGAGATTAGCAGGTGTTCGCGAGGTCTCTTCAGGTACTCGCGTTATGTTTTATACCTGCTTTGGGTTATCTTTTGTAGAGATTAGCAGGTATTCGCGAGTTCTCTTCAGGTATACCTCGCGTTATATTGTATACCTGCTTTGAGTTCTCTTTTGCAGAGATTAGCAGGTGTTCGCGAGGTCTCTTCAGGTACTCGCGTTATGTTTTATACCTGCTTTGAATTCTCTTTTGCAGAGATTAGCAGGTGTTCGCGAGGTCTCTTTAGGTACTCGCGTTATGTTTTATACCTGCTTTGAGTTCTCTTTTGCAAAGATTAGCAGGTGTTCGCGAGGTCTCTTCAGGTACTCGCGTTATGTTTTATACCTGCTTTGAATTCTCTTTTGCAGAGATTAGCAGGTGTTCGCGAGGTCTCTTCAGGTACTCGCGTTATATTATATACCTGCTTTGAGTTCTCTTTTGCAGAGATTAGCAGGTGTTCGCGAGGTCTCTTCAGGTACTCGCATTATGTTTTATACCTGCTTTGAGTTCTCTTTTGCAGAGATTAGCAGGTGTTCGCGAAGTCTCTTCAGGTACTCGCGTTATATTATATACCTGCTTTGAGTTCTCTTTTGCAGAGATTAGCAAGTGTTCGCGAGGTCTCTTCAGGTACTCGCATTATGTTTTATATCTGCTTTGAGTTCTCTTTTGCAGAGATTAGCAGGTATTCGCGAGGTCTCTTCAGGTACTCGCGCTATATTATATTTCATACCTGCTTTATGTTCTGTTTTTGCAGAGATTAGCAGGTATTCGCGAGATCTCTTCAGGTACTCGCGCTATATTATATTTCATACCTGCTTTATGTTCTGTTTTTGCAGAGATTAGCAGGTATTCGCGAGTTCTCTTCAGGTACTCGCGTATTAGATTGTTTTATACCTGCTTTGAGTTCTGTTTTGCAGAGATTAGCAAGTATTCGCGGGTTCTCTTCAGGTACTCGCGTTATAGATTCTTTTACCTGCTTTTAAGTTCTCTTTTGCAGAGATTAGCAGGTGTTCGCGAGGTCTCTTCAGGTACTCGCGTTATGTTTTATACCTGCTTTGAGTTCTCTTTTGTAGAGATTAGCAGGTGTTCGCGAGGTCTCTTCAGGTACTCGCGTTATGTTTTATACCTGCTTTGAGTTCTCTTTTGCAGAGACTAGCAGGTGTTCGCGAGGTCTCTTCAGGTACTCGCGCTATATTATATTTCATACCTGCTTTGAGTTATCTTTTGCAGAGATTAGCAGGTATTCGCGAGGTCTCTTCAGGTACTCGCGTTATGTTTTATACCTGCTTTGAGTTCTCTTTTGCAGAGATTAGCAGGTGTTCGCGAGGTCTCTTCAGGTACTCGCGTTTTATTGTATACCTGCTTTGAGTTCTCTTTTGCAGAGATTAGCAGGTGTTCGCGAGGTCTCTTCAGGTACTCGCGTTATGTTTTATACCTGCTTTGAGTTCTCCTTTGCAGAGATTAGCAGGTGTTCGCGAGGTCTCTTCAGGTACTCGCGCTATATTATATTTCATACCTACTTTGAGTTATCTTTTGCAGAGATTAGCAGGTATTCGCGAGGTCTCTTCAGGTACTCGCATTATGTTTTATACCTGCTTTGAGTTCTCTTTTGCAGAGATTAGCAGGTGTTCGCGAGGTCTCTTCAGGTACTCGCGTTTTATTGTATACCTGCTTTGAGTTCTCTTTTGCAGAGATTAGCAGGTGTTCGCGAGGTCTTTTCAGGTACTCGCGTTATGTTTTTTACTTGCTGTGAGTTCTCTTTTGCAGAGATTAGCAGGTGCTCGCGAGTTCTCTTCAGGTACTCGTGTTATAGTTTCTCTTATACCTGCTTTGAGTTCTCTTTTGCAGATGTAGCAGGTATTCGCGAGTTCTCTTCAGGTACTCGCGCCACGTTCTTTCTTTACTTATCGAGTTCTCCTCAGAGACTAGTAGGTGATTACTAGTCAACCTCAGAGGACAAAGTGAGCCGATGTTCGCAAGTTCCTTTCAGGTACTTGTGAATTGTGTTTTATATTTGCTATGACTCTCTTCCCTCACAGGAGAAAGAATAGGCATTCACTAGTTCCTTTGTGGAGAGGCATCAGGTACTCGTTCCCTCTTTGTCTTTCCCACTCTTTCGATAGTTTACCAGTAGCGGATCACGATTTTTGTGGGTCAATACCTACTTTTTCGAAGTTTCTTGGAAATTTGAAAAAGTGCGGGGATTATGTTGACCCAGAAATCGGCGATCCGACCCTGGGAGGCCTCTTTTGCTACATTTTTGTAGATTATGCGCCCGGGAAAGATTAGACCTCACACGAAGGCACTTTTTACACCCGAAGTGGTAAGAAGGGGCAGCCTCATCCTTCAAACCGCCCAAGTGGGGTGACCTCTCCATTCAAACCGCCCAAGTGGGTCGGCCTCTCCATTCAAACCGCCCAAGTGGGGCGGCCTCTCCATTCAAACCGCCCAAGTGGGGCAGCCTCTCCATTCAAACCGCCCAAGTGGGGCGGCCTCTCCATTCAAACCGCCCAAGTGGGGCGGCATCTCCATTCAAACCGCCCAAGTGGGGCGGCCTCTCCATTCAAACCGCCCAAGTGGGGCGGCCTCTCCATTCAAACCGCCCAAGTGGGGCGGCCTCTCCATTCAAACCGCCCAAGTGGGGCGGCCTCTCCATTCAAACCGCCCAAGTGGGGCGGCCTCTCCATTCAAACCGCCCAAGTGGGGCGACCTCTCCATTCAAACCGCCCAAGTGGGTCGGCCTCTCCATTCAAACCGCCCAAGTGGGGCGGCCTCTCCATTCAAACCGCCCAAGTGGGTCAGCCTCTCCATTCAAACGGCCCAAGTGGTGCGGCCTCTCCATTCAAACCGCCCAAGTGGGGCGGCCTCTCCATTCAAACCGCCCAAGTGGGTCGGCCTCTCCATTCAAACCGCCCAAGTGGGGCGGCCTCTCCATTCAAACCGCCCAAGTGGGGCGGCCTCTCCATTGAAACCGCCCAAGTGGGGCGGCCTCTCCATTCAAACCGCCCAAGTGGGGCGGCCTCTCCATTCAAACCGCCCAGGTGGGGCGGCTACTCCCTTCAAGTCGCCTAGGTGGGGCGGTCTCTCCCTTCAGACCGCGCGGGTAGCGGCCTCCTCCATTAATCCGCGCGGGTAGGCGGCCTCCTCCTTCAGTCCACGCGGGTAGGCGGCCTCCTCCTTCAGTCCGCGCGGGTAGGCGGCCTCCTCCTTCAGTCCACGCGGGTAGGCGGCCTCCTCCTTCAGTCCGCGCGGGTAGGCCTTCAGTCCGCGCGGGTAGGCGGCCTCCTCCTTCATTCCGTACGGGTAGGCGGCCTCCTCCTTCAGTCCGCGCGGGTAGGCGGCCTCCTCCTTCAGTCCGCGCGGGTAGGCGGCCTCCTCCTTCAGTCTGCGCGGGTAGGCGGCCTCCTCCTTCAGTCCGCGCGGGTAGGCGGCCTCCTCCTTCAGTCCGCGCGGGTAGGCGGCCTCCTCCTTCAGTCCGAGCGGGTAGAACTCCAGTCACCGGCTCACCGGAGGTGACGACATCGACCCAGAGCCTATAAATAGGACCCTCGACCATGAAGAAGGGACAGGCAAGTTGGGGGCAAAACCGGCGGCTAGAAACAGTCAGACCGCACCATGCTGCGACCTGTCCGGGCGACCTGTCCGGGCGACCTATCCGGGCAACCTGTCCGGGCGACCTGCCCGGGCGACCTCAGCGACCTGTCTGGGCGACCTCAGCGACCTGTCCAGGCGACCTCAGCGACCTGTCCGAGCGACCTCGGTATACAGCCCGCGCGGCTTACTCTTTCCTTACCCGCAACTCTCTTGTATTCATTCTATTTTCCATGTACTAAACACAATGAGCTGTAATATAGATTATTAAATAAAGGGAAAGCCCGTCGCAGGAGTGGCATTTGCCGCGGCGGGCGAAGTCTGGCCTCGCCGTAAGCTAGCGGCCCTCTCTTCTTCTCTTCTCCCCTCTTCACTCGCAACTCAAGTAACCAGCTGCTCGCGGCCTCCTTTTCCCCCTATTTCCTCGAGTAGACCGTGGAGGTGCCATTTTGGATTCAACAGCAAGCTCGAAGAGGACTGTGCCTATTATAGGGACAGATACCTTCATTTGGCAAAGGAAGCCGGCGGAAGTAGGCGCCCTATTAACGTGGTTGACGAAGGCCGGCGAGGGTCAAGCCGCCCGGACGCAGGGACGAGCTCGTCTCTTCCTGTAGCCGGGACGATCCGCCCAATTGTTAGTGCTCATGAGTCCGCAGCGACCTTGCCTACTCGCATGATCCCCGTGACGCGAGTAGAGAGAGATGCCGCGCGGATTCATAGCATGATCAACCGCCTTAATCATAATATGAACCAAATGCAGGGAACTGTTCTTCAAATCGGCGATCTTGTCGCGCGGCTTCACAGGGAGAATGAACCGAGCGATACCCGTCCGTAACGAGTGGCTCTAAGATATGAATTTGTAATAATATTTCTATTCGGTCCCTTGGACAATTGCTTGAATCTGACTCTATAATGTTCGATCCGCCATCCAGGCCGTGCGGCTTAAATATTTGAATTTACTTTTTTGCCTTCTTGCTGTGTTGATTGATACCTGTGGGTTATTTTACATAAACCGATCTGCTTGTTTTCGTGATTCTTTAATTCGCTTGTTTGAATTATACAGTCTGTGGTTGACTTTTGTGATGATGTATCCGTACGGGTTGATCGGTCTAGCCGTGATTTGACCTTTGCTAAATGCAGATCAGCCGTTCTTATAAGTAGCGCCCTCCCGAAATTCCTTTTACCAAAATTTCAAGATGGGAGTAAAGCGCCAGCCGAAGCGACCTGCCAAGACTTCTGCTACCCGCTCCGAAGCCGCTGTGGCCTTTCATTCTGCAGACCTCGAGGAGTGTCGTTTGACAAAGGCCGAGCTGGACGAATTCGTCGAGAAGCACATGACTGACAGTCTGCTGCTCGCGCGGCTTCCGCTCCGTGATGAGCGGATGAATTCGTTTGGCCCAAACCATATCGCGATCCCAATCGACCATTTCGATTGCGGATTTAAATTCCCGATTTCCATTGAGCTCGCCATGGTCTTTGACCATTATGGAGTTGTTCCCGGCCAGATTTCTCCCAACTCGATGGCCGGGATATGTAGCTTCATCTCCTACCTGCGATCTGAGAGAGTCCGCTTCTCTATGGACCTCTTCAGGAAGATATTCTCGGTGCGGGCCATTCCGGACTCTGAATAAGATGTCTTCAAAGGCCACCTCTACTTTGGCTGTCGCGGGTTGAAGATGGTCAATCTGGCGAACAAAGTCACGGCCTGGCCGGAGAGGTACTTGATCTTCGAAGGCCGACTTGGCCTGTTGAACCCGAATCCGCAAGTGCGGCCTGAGGAGGCCTTTCGACCGGTCCCAATAAGCGAAGTGGAGAAGGGAATTTGCAAGCTTCTCAAGGATGAGCGGCTTAACATAAGCTACTATATCCCTCTACTTGCCGAGCTAGAGAACGTTCGGCTTGAAGATAGTAAGCTTCCCTTTGCTTCCGACTTCAATGTTAACCGCTCGATCTCTTGTGCTGACTCTTCTCCTTTTGTAGCCCAAGCCGTTGTTCCTGCCAACAAGCCGATAAGCCTGGCCGGTTTAGTCTTGACTCAGACGGAGAAGAGAAAGAGGCAAGCCAGGAACAAGCCGCTGCCGTCTGATGGGGAGGATTCGGGTTCCTCAGGCGACTTCGCCGCCCTCCGCTCCTTCAGCAAGGTGAAGGATCTAAAAAGCCGCCCGGTCTTGACCTGGCATCCGGACAGTGATAGTGTCCAGGTCTCTACTGCGCTTCCCCACTGGGCGAACGAGAAGTCGGGCCGGCATGCTGAGGCCGCTAGCATCGCTATGTTCGGCCGACGGAACTTCAGGAGGTTAAGGAAAATTCCTGTGGAAGAGCTCGCCAGAGAGGCCGCGCGGGTTGGTGCCGAGAGCCTCATCACCAACGCCTTCATGGGAATGACCTTCAAGAGGTTGTTTAAAGAAAACGCTCTCCAAGAGAAGGAAATTGCCGAACTGAAGAAAGAAAATGCCCGGCTAAAGGAAGCCGAGTCGGTAAGTCATCACCTGGCCAGCCTCAACACCAATGTTCTCAGACCGTACGGTCTTATCTTACTCTTTTCTTTTGCAGGCTAAGTATGATAAGACCGACCCGGTCTATCAGCAGGAACAATTCCCTCATGTCGCCGAGGGAATTGATAATGCTTTTAACCGCTTGCGGGAGCTCAACGGGTTCGTGCCTGGTTTCGAGCATTTCACCTTCTCGGACGCCTATCCGATCTTGCAAAAGAAGTTAGAAAAGATCAGGCGGAAAGCCAAAGGAAAGAATAAAGCCGACGGATCCAGTTCAGAGGAGAGCGATGATGGAGATGATGAGGCCGAAGAACCCGGAGCGGCTAAGAGTGGTGAGAGTGGCTCGGAGTCCGAATCCAGCGATTCTGAAGAAGATGCTGGTCGCAAATCGGGCGAATTGAGCAGCTCATCCTCGTCGGGTAGCGAGGGTTATTCTCCAGACGTTTCGATTGATGGCAGCGAACATTCAAGTGCTCCTGCGTCTAAGAAACTCAAGTCGCACAATCAGTAGCCGTATTTCGTTTTTTATTTTGAATAGCCGTCGGCTTGATGTTGTTAGCCGGTCAGCTTAAAATATAATGTAAATGTTTTGATAATGAAATGAAAAGTTTTTACCTGTCTATCCGTCTACCTTCAGCGATTTACATGTGATTGTTTGCGATTTCTTTGTGTTAAATCTAAACAAGTCATGTGACTTAATGTTAACTCATCTGGTTAGGATAGTGATTTTCATAAGATTCTGGCAAAGTATCTATAAAAAACCAACTCGCATAGCTTGCTTCCTTTAATCCGAATCGAATTTGTCCGATTTATTCTAAGAAGGTGCTAACTTATTACGAATGTATTGCGACATCTCGGAAACCGGACACAATTGAGCCGCGCGGTTATTACTAGACCCGGCATGCTTGCTTTCCAGGATAAAGAAGGACAAGTCATGAGAACAATTATCAGACCGAGCGGTCAGTATTTTAACTCAGGCGACTTGCAGCTAACATCGCTGTAAATCCCACCTCCGTGAATGCAATCAGATAACCGATCCGGAATTTGAAATAATCAAGTCGTGCGACCGTAAACAGAATATCCAGTCTCAAGAAGATCAGTTGATAGATCGTGCGATTAACATTTAATCCGAACAATCTATATGACAGTTATATATAACATTGACTGACAAGCCACACGAGCTGTATATAGAATTCGTGCGATTAGCAGGTTTAATACTTGCAACGAGAATCATAACCGCCTGATTGAAAAGAACCTGTGATTATCCGATCGGATTGAATGGAAACCCATAAGGATGATAAATTCATAATCCGGATAATAAGGTCGGCCGGTCATAATTATGCTCGCTTCCCTGATATTTACCTTGATACCTTAATGATACCCTGTTTATTTCAAACCGTCCGGTCTAAAAACCGAACCGCATGACATTTTTTGGAACCTGCTGATTTTAGACCACCTGGTTTAATAACCAGACCGCCAGGTTTAATAACCAGACCGCCTGAAAGCCCTGGTACCTGCTTATTTCAAACCGCCCGGTTTGAGTATTAAGTCGTCCGGTTTATGCTGCACATAGAAATCCTGCTTTTTCCTCCAAATGGTCTATAATGACCATATGGGATGAGATAATCCCTTGTAATGCAATAAAGATGATTACAGACTCAGATGACCAAGTGGGCAGGTGGGCCTAGGCGGCGAACATTGCTTTCCTCAAGTGGTCATAAGAGCTGTAGAAATAAAGAGAAACAAGTACAGACCCAGATGACCAAGTGGGCAGGTGGGCCTAGGAGGCGAATAATGCTTTCCTCAAGTGGTCATAAGGGCTGTAAGCGACTCGACTGCTCTCTTGCCTAGGGCTACAAGCCGAGTTGATCAATTGGGCAGGTGGGCCTAGGCGGCGAACATTGCTTTCCTCAGAGAGATCAACTCAATTGTGGGTCCCGCTTAGGCATCCCTTGAGAGTACCTTGGAGTATTCGATAGTCACAGACTAAGATGATCAGTTGGGCAGGTGTGGTTATGCCGCGGGGGCTATACCGACATTGCTTTCCTCAGAAGGATCATCAAAGCTGTAATTATATCCCTCTCGGGGCATGATAGAGCCAACATTCACCTAGACCTCCCTTGATGCAGGGGTGTGTTGGATATCAGCCGGGATCAAAGGTTCTGAAGACCACCGCACGGGAATTGGCAAGCTACCACTACACGTGTGCGAAAACTCCCCGCTACACATGATCTTCATGGTTTTACGCTAATGACTACAATCCGAGGGGGTTCGAGCAGAACTTGGCGATGTCTCCGTGGTTCAGTGAGTTTGATATATGAGAAAATGCAGAAAGGAAACATCAGACATGGAGAAGTGTCGGTATGGTGCTTCTTATTAAAATATCTCAAAAAACTGCAGGAAAGTAAAGAAGACATTTTAAGGATAGAACCGTTTGAGATCGTCGCCACTCCAAGTGCGCGGGATGTCTTCTCCTTCACTTGTTTGGAGGCGATAAGCCCCACTTTTTAGTACCTCCTTGACGATGAAAGGTCCAGCCCAATTAGGATTTAGCTTCCCGACATTACCTGTTCGGGCTGCTACATCAACCTTTTTTAGTACGACGTCGCCGACCGCAAAATGCTTTACCCTGACATTTTTGTCAAAGTACTTTGCCATCCTCCTTTTAACTTCTTCTTTCCTGATTGTTGCCTCATCATGAAGTTCTTCGATTAGATCCAGACTATACTTGATAGCCTCGTCATTGTATTCTACCCACGCTTCTCCTCCTTCTTTTCCGTACACAACTCTTTGAGTGACCACCTCAAACTCCACAGGAACAACAGCCTCCGAGCCATGAGACAGTTTGAATGGTGTCTCCCCTGTAGCTGAAGATGGAGTAGTACGAAGAGTCCAAAGGATGGAGGGAAGTTGATCTACCCAGTTTCCTTTCTGATTCCAAACTCTTTTCATCAGGAGCTGCTGGATTCGTTTGTTGGCTGCTTCTACCTGACCATTGGTCCTTGGATGATGTACTGAGGAAAACCGCAGGTCAATTCCAACCTGATCGCAAAATTTTATCATCTCGGGATTATTGAATTGTGGACCATTATCAGTGACAATTGCCAGCGGAATTCCGTGTCGGCAGACTATTTCTCCCCAGATGAAGTTTCTGATAATTTGGGTAGTAGTTCTTGCCAGTGCCTTAGCCTCGATCCACTTACTGAAGTAGTCAATCATCACTATGATAAAGCGGCGCTGACCGCTAGCCGTTGGAAAGGGTCCGATGAGATCCATCCCCCAAACCGCGAAGGGCCAGGGTGCAGTTATTGACCTAAGCGACTGAGCGGGCAGATGCTGAAGAGGAGCAAACTTTTGGCAATGAACACAACGCTTGGCAAATGCTTCGGCATCCTTTCTCATGGTTGGCCAAAAATACCCCTGCCTTAGGATTCTCTTCTCTAGAGTTTTTGCACCTGAATGGCTACCGCATTCCCCGGAAAGAACTTCCTGAAGTATAATAGGGATCTCTTCTTCTGAAACACATCGTGCTGAGGGGGAAATCAAAGTTTTTCTGTAGAGAACTCCTGCTATTAGATAATAATATGTCGCCTTCCTTATGAATCTTCTCCCATCTTTAATGGAATGATGGAACTCTCCTTTTGACAGAAATAGTTAATAAGGATCCTTCCAGGAGGAATTTTGATCAATCTGCATGAGCTCCTCTTTCTCCGTGGCCGGATGGAAAAGTTCCGAGGTCACCCCTCCTGATGGAAGACCAAACTTTGATAACTCGTCTGCCTCTTCATTTTGTGTCCTTGGAATGTGCTCGATGATGAAGGATTTGAATTTCCCGATCTCTTCCTTAGCTAGCGATAGATACTTTCTCAGCATTGGTTCTCTTGTTTCGTAGTTCCCTAGAACTTGCGAGGCCATTACAAGAGAATCAGTTTTTACATGAACATGTTCTATCCCAAGCTCTTTTGCGAGTCTTAGGCCGGCCAAGAGTGCTTCGTATTCAGCCTGGTTGTTTGTTACTGGGAAAAAGAATTTGATTGCCTGCTCGAGTTTGATGCCATTTGGACTGAGAAGAACTACTCCGGCTCCCACGGAGTTTCTCCCTGAAGCTCCATCTACGTAGATGATCCAGGCATAAGGAGATTTTTCCACCCGTTCAGGGTTAGACTCCATCGTGTCTACCAAGAAGTCTGCCAGTACTTGTGCCTTAATTGCTGTTCTGTGAATGTATAGTATTTCAAACTCGCTCAGCTCAATTGCCCATTTGGCCAGTCTTCCTGAATGATCTGGCTTCTCCAGGATACTTCTTAGTGGATGATCCGTAACCACCTGAATAGGATGAGCCTGAAAATAGGGGCGAAGCCTTCGTGAGGACATCACTAAGGCCAAGGCTAATTTCTCTAGAATTGAATATCTAGTTTCTGCATCTTTAAGGATATGGCTGACATAATATATTGGAAATTGCTTCTTCTTCTCCTCCCGAACCAGGACAGAGCTTATGGCATCTGGACCCACCCCCAAGTACAAGAATAATGTTTCTCCTTCATGAGGGCTTTGAAGAAGAGGGGTTGAGGTTAACTGCTTTTTCAACTGTTCGAAAGCATTATCGCACTCTTCGTTCCATTCAAACTTAGATCCTCCCCTAAGTGTCTTGAAGAATGGAGCGCTTTTATCTCCTGATTTGGAAATGAATCGGCTCAATCCTGCCAGCCTCCCCCCAAGTTGTTGTACCTCTTTCTGATTACGAGGAGGGGTCATATCTAGGATGGCTTTTACTTTATCCGGATTTGGTGCGAGGCCATCAGGGGTGAGAAGATGCCCGAGAAATTTCCCTTTGTTTGCCCCGAATACGCATTTTGATGGGTTTAGCTTTAATTTGAACCTCCGTAGAGTAGCGAACGTCTCTACGAGGTCTTTCAGGTGGATTGAAAAAGTTTTACTTTTTAGAAGGAGATCATCAACGTATACTTCAAGATTTCTTCCTTTCTGTTTTTCAAAAACCGTGTCCATCATCCTCTGATATGTCGCACCCGCGTTTTTGAGTCTGAAAGGCATGACGAGATAACAATAACACCCGTCATTGGTAATGAAGGACGTATGCGGGATATCAGGCTTATGCATTTTAATCTGGTGGTAACCAGAAAATGCATCTAGGAAACTCATGAAATTATATCCCACCGCGGAATCTACCAAAACATCTATCCGAGGCAAGGGATAACAATCCTTGGGACATGCTTTATTGAGTTTAGTGAAATCTACACACATACGCCATTTCCCCCCAGATTTTTTCACCATCACTACATTCGTCATCCAGGTGGGATACTGGATTTCAGAAATGAAATTGGCTTTAAGAAGTTTTGCTACTTCTTCTTTGATGGGTACCGCTAGCTTGGTTGCTACCTCCCTCTTCTTCTGTTGGATTGGCTTGAATTCAGGAGAAATGTTGAGATGATGGCACGCGACATCTGGATCTACACCAGGCATATCTTCTGCTGACCAGGCGAAGATGTCTAGATTCTCCAACAGGCAGGAGATCAACTGAACTTTCTCTTCTTCTGATAGCTCGGCGTTAATGATCAACTTCTTTCCTTCCTCTTCAGCAATAGGAACCTCTTGGGTCTCCTGGGCAGGTTCCAGGTAAGTTCCTGTCCGTTCTGCGCTTTCCTCGGCGGCCCCTGAAGACTCAGCAACCTCCAAAACCTCATCCATGATCTTGGGAAGTGGAGCGTCGGTGACCATGTTGACAGTTCGGACGTAGCACTCCCGAGCTACCTTTGGGTTGCTTCTGACCCGATACTGCTTTCCTTCAGCAGCAAACTTGAGGGCAAGGTGAAAGGTGGACACTACTGCCCTATACGCATTGAGAATCGGCCTCCCGAAGATAGCACAGTAGTTGCTCGGGGCATCTACTACCACGAAATTGATCAACTTTATTACTCCTCCAAGAGAGACCAGGAGCTTCACTGAACCCTCTACTTCCTTCTTCTCCCCAGAAAAACCGTAGAGGGGCCCATCGGTGGAAAGCAGATGCTTTCCGGTCTTCAGGGCCTCGAAAGTCGGGCGGAAAAGGAGATTGACGGAGCTGCCGGTATCAATCAGAATCTTGTGGACTGTATAGTTTTCGATGACGGCCTTGATAACCACCGCATCATCGAAAGGATTAGCATTGGGGGGAAGGTCATCCTGGCCAAACGTGACAATAGTGCTTTTGGGAGGAGAACTTGTAGTGGCTGCCACTTCCTGCTTTAGAACTCTCGCAATGCGGGATTTGCGAGATGATTCCTCTCCAGCTCCCCCATGGATACAATAGATGTCCCCTAAGGGGCCCACATCATTGACTTCGACGCACTCGGTAGAAGGATGGATGTCACCATAGTAGTCGGCGTCCTCGACGTCGGCGCATTCCCAGGTCACTTCTACTGTTTCCTTCTCCTTTTTCTTCTCGGTAGTTGGCTCAGCAATTTTATCTTTCTGAACTAGACCCCGGAGCTTTCCTTCTCCCAGGAGTCTTTCTATATGCAGACGAAGAGCTCGACAGTCTTCAGTTAGATGTCCCCCCTCGTTATGATATTCACAATAAAGGTTCGGATTTCGATTGCGAATATCCGACTTCAGAGGAGCAGGCCTTTTGAAATCTGGCCTCTTTTGCAGAATCTGGACTACTTCGTCCATGGTGACGTTTAGGGGAGTGAATGACTCTTGCGAATCATCGTATTGAGTTGATGGAATGACTGGAGGTGGCTGCGCGGCATACTGTTGTAAATATACCGGCATGATTTGCGGAAGGGGAGCGGATGGAGCGGGAGCGACGACCAACGGTGGTTTCTGATCTTGAAACCGCTGATGGCCCATAAATGGTTGCTTATTTTTGTAGTTCCTCCGCCTTTGGGAACGGGGTTCAAAGTGGGACTGATTCGATGGTGGATGATGGAAAGACGGATTTGACTGCTCCTTGTTGCTTACCAGCTTCGCGAAGTAGTCCGGATTGCTCTTCTCTCCTCTGATAAACATATTTGCCAAACTTATCATTTCCTGATAAGTCTTAGGCTCCCTTATATTTGCTTCGAACTTTAGGGGGCCCTCTCTTAGGCCATGGATGAGGGCAACCCTATACAGCTCCGGGTCCACATTTTGGACTTCCATGATCTCTTTCTAGAAGCGGTCCACAAAACGAGCCCACGTCTCGCCTTCCCGTTGTTTTATTTCGAAAAGGGCCGCCGGGCCACTCTTTCTCTTCCTTGAGGTAGAGAATCTCAGCAGGAATTCTCTTCGCAGCTCCGCGAAACAACGGATCGACCTGGGGTGCAAACCGTAAAACCATTCCCTCGCTTGTCCTTCAAAGGAGGTTACAAGAAGCTTGCACTTAGTTGCATCAGTTAAGGTTCTGAGAGCAATGGCTGACTCGAAAGCTTGTAAATGAACCGTGGGATCAGTCTCCCCATTGAAAGCTGGCAGGCGAGGCTCCCTGAAATTATTAGGGGCAGGCTCCCCTCTGACTTCGTCCACAAAGGGAGAAGTTTCTTCCATATCTTCATACAGGGGAGCAGGGTAATAAGCCGCCGGAGCTGAGGCTATTCGCGGACAAGCCGCCTGATAAGAAGACCGGGCAGCAGCTTCTGGCGGGTAGGAGTGATGAATAGGAACTTCAGGCGGGTAGGAGAGACGGGCCGCGCCCTCCTGTGGATAGGAAAGGTGGGCAGCGTGAGAAGTCGCCCCCTGGAAGTCGAGAACTCGAGCTGGCATGCTGTGCGCGGCTTCCTGATAGAAGTTTTTCCTAGCCATAGGGTCTTCTTGGTGGAGCTGGAAATTAGCGGCTTGCGGTAGCGAGTAAGGAGGAGGTGGAGGAAGGACCGGGGTCACCGCCTGATTAGCCGCGGCTTGTTGCGGAACTAGTCGCTCGGTTAGCATTGCTAATGTCTGACTGATCGCTTCAAGTCGCTGATCAGTGGCCCTCTGAGCCCGCTCGGCTTCTCTCCTTGATTGCTCCAGGGCTTCCCACAAAGAGTCCTCGCTATGATCGGAGCGGTCTCCAGGGGGAACTGACGGTCTGACATCGTGGCGAAAAGGATTTCACCGACAATCCGCGATCTGAAGGTCGCGTGTTTCTGTTGAGTCCGAAATCGCACCTCCGAGGGAAAACGGAGGTTGCGGGTTGCCGGTTACTTTTTGTGCAGAAGAATGAGACCGCTAGCAGCGGTCAAGGCCACACTTCGCCCGCCGCGGCAAATGCCACTCCTGCGACGGGCTTTCCTTTGATTAGAAAGAAGAGGTTACAGCGGGTTACAAGTGCAGGAAAAGAGAAGCCGACCGGTCAGACAGTCCGCAAGACACGCACACTCAAATCTAGGAGCTCGCTTGTTTGAGCTGCGGACTCGAGTTTCTCGTCTTGCGGACTGTCTGACCGGCCAGCTTCTCTTTTCCTGCACTTGTAACCCGCTGTAACCCCTTCTTTCTAATCAAAGGAAAGCCCGTCGCAGGAGTGGCATTTGCCGCGGCGGGCGAAGTGTGGCCTTGACCGCTGCTAGCGGTCTCATTCTTCTGCACAAAAAGTAACCGGGAACCCGCAGCCTCCGTTTTCCCTCGGAGGTGCGATTTCGGACTCAACAGAAGGAAAGCAGTATCGGGTCAGGAGTAACCCAAAGGTGGCTCGGGAGTGCTTCGTCCGAACTGTCAACTTGATCACCAACGTTCCGCTTCCTGAGGCCGTGGCTGAGGCTTTGGAGATTGCTGAGTCTCCAGAGGCCGCCGAGGATGGAAAAGATCGAGACGGGGCTCACTTTGAACCTTCCCAAGAGACCCAAGAAGTTCCTATTACTAAAGGAGCAGAAAAGAAGCTGGTCATCAACGCTGAGTTGCCAGAGGAGGAGAAAATGGAGCTAATCTCCTGCCTGTTGGAAAACCTGGATATCTTCGCTTGGTCAGCGGAGGATATGCCAGGAGTTGATCCGGACGTGGCTTGTCATCATCTAAATGTGTCTCCTGAATTCAAGCCCGTCCAGCAAAAGAAGAGAGAAGTGGCGACCAAGCTGGCATTGCCCATCAGAGAGGAGGTTTCCAAACTCCTAAGAGCGGGTTTCATTTCTGAGATTCAATATCCAACGTGGATGTCGAATGTTGTAATGGTTAAGAAATCTGGTGGGAAGTGGCGCATGTGCGTGGACTTCACCAAACTTAATAAAGCGTGCCCTAAAGATTGTTACTCTTTGCCTCGGATAGATGTCTTAGTTGATTCCGTGGTTGGGTATGGTTTTATGAGTTTCCTCGATGCCTTCTCCGGATATCATCAAATTAAAATGCACAAACCTGACATCCCGCATACCTCATTTATCATAAACGATGGGTGTTACTGCTATCTCGTAATGCCCTTCGGTCTTAAAAATGCGGGTGCAACATACCAAAGAATGATGGATACCGTCTTTAAACATCAAAAGAGCAGGAATCTCGAAGTTTACGTTGATGACCTTCTTCTCAAAAGTAAAACATTCTCATTGCACTTGGAAGACCTCGTAGAGACGTTCGCTACTCTACGGAGGTTCAAGTTAAAATTAAACTCATTGAAATGTGTGTTCGGGGCAAGCAAAGGAAAATTTCTTGGGCATCTCTTAACTCCTGATGGCCTTGCACCAAACCCAGATAAGGTGAAGGCCATCCTTGATATGACCCCTCCTCGAAATACTAAAGAAGTTCAACAATTAGGAGGGAGATTGGCAGGATTGAGCAGGTTTATCTCCAAATCCGGAGATAAAAGTGCCCCATTCTTTAAAACATTGCAAGGGGGATCAAAGTTCGAATGGAGCGAGGAGTGTAACAAGGCTTTCGAGCAGCTGAAAGAACAGTTAACTTCGACCCCACTACTCCAAAGTCCCCGTGAGGGAGAAAAGCTATTCTTATATCTGGGAGTCGGACCAGATGCGGTGAGTTCTGTCCTCGTTCGGGAAGAAAAGAGGAGGCAGTTTCCAATATACTATGTCAGCCACATCCTTAAAGATGCAGAAACTAGATATTCGATCCTCGAGAAACTGGCCTTGGCCTTGGTTATGTCCATGCGAAGGCTTCGCCCTTATTTTCAAGCTCATTCCGTCCAAGTTATTACAGATCACCCTTTAAAAAATATTCTTGAAAAGCCAGATCATTCAGGGAGGTTGGCAAAATGGGCTATTGAACTAAGTGAATTTGAGATATCATATATCCCCCGGACAGCAATCAAAGCGCAAATCTTGGCAGACTTCTTGGTAGATACAACATAGCTTAGTCCTGAACAGGTGGTACAATCTCCTCTGGCTTGGATCATTTATGTGGATGGGGCTTCTGGCAGAAACTCCGTGGGACCGGAGTAGTGTTGATCAGCCCAAATGGCATCAGGCTGGAGCAAGCTGTCAAGTTCTTCTTTCCAGTTACAAATAACCAGGCAGAATATGAAGCACTTCTGGCTGGGCTAAGGCTTGCGAAAGAGCTGGGCATAGAATATGTACATGTTAGAACCGATTCACTGGTGGTGGCCTCCCAGGTCTTGGGGAATTATGAGACAAGGGAGCCGATTCTGCGAAAATATCTGCTATTAGCCAAAAAGGAAATCGGAAGATTCAAGTCATTTATTATCGAGCACATCCCAAGAATGCAAAATGAGGAGGTAGATGAATTGTCGAAGTTCGGTCTTCCATCAGGGGGAGTGACCTTTGAACTTTTTCATCCGGCAATAGATGAGGCAGAACTCATGCAAATTGATCATAATCCTTCATGGAAGGATCCTTACGAGCTATTCCTATCAAAGGGGGAGTTCCACCATTCCATCAAAGATCGGAGAAGATTCAAAAGGAAAACGGCATATTATTATCTGATAGCGGGAGTTCTCTACAGAAAAACTTTGATTTCTCCCTCAGCACGATGTGTTTCGGAGGATGAAGTCCCAACCATACTTGAGGAAGTTCATTCCGGGGAGTGCGGTAGTCACTCGGGAGCGAAGACCCTAGAGAAGAGAATCTTAAGGCAGGGGTATTTTTGGCCAACCATGAGGAAGGATGCTGAGGCATTTGCCAAGCGGTGTGTTCAGTGCCAAAAGTTTGCTCCTCTTCAGCACTTGCCTGCTCAGTCACTCAGATCAATAACTGCGTCATGGCCCTTCGCGGTATAGGGGATGGATCTTATTGGACCTTTCCCAATAGCCAGCAGTGTTGAGTCTGAAATCGCACCTCTGAGGGAAACCGGAGGCTGCGGGTGGCCGGTTACTTTTTGTGCAGAAGAATGAGACCGCTAGCAGCGGTCAAGGCCACACTTCGCCCGCCACGGCAAATGCCACTCCTGCGACGGGCTTTCCTTTGATTAGAAAGAAGGGGTTACAGCGGGTTACAAGTGCAGGAAAAGAGAAGTCGGCCGGTCAGACAGTCCGCAAGACGAGAAACTCGTGTCCGCAGCTCAAACAAGCGAGCTCCTAGATTCGAGTGTGCGTGTCTTGGGAACAGTGCCGCCCCCTATTTATAGGCTTGGGGGCCTGCCCGAACGGGCAGGGATAAAATAATAGCCTGCCCGGGTACAGGAGAAACGGGCAGGCGGTGACGGGATACATAAAGAAGGAAAGAAAGAAGCCGCGCGGCTTGGAGGCTTGCCCTTCCGACTTGTCTGTACAGAAGATAAAGATGATGCGACCAAGGCGACGGTGCTATCCGAGCGGTCTCTATTTTGAGACCACGGCTTGTTCTTTGACCTTGAATCTGGGCTTATCTCCATGGCATAAACCGCGCGATCTCCGACTTGAGACCGCGACTTGCCCTGTTGGACTTGGGCTTGGACTCTCTTTAGTACTTGGCGGCGGTCTGAGTTATGCCAGACCGCCCGACCTGTGCTAGCTGGTGTCGATGGATCTCATTTAACCTGAGCCGGGCGACTTGGATCCGCAAACCGCTCGGTCTGCGAGTAATCCTCTTGAAAGCGGTTTCCCGGGTAAACATAATCCCCGCATATTTTTAAATTTCCGTGAAGATTTCGAAAATATCAGTGCTAGCCGGAGACCGCGCCGACTTCACCCCGTTCGTTATAAATGTTCCAGAAGCTTCGATTCTGGCATAACTCCATTGTTACCACGAGTCACTACTCGCCTATTGCGGTTAGGACTTTCGGGTTGAACAGCCCGAAAAAGATGGTGGACTTGATGGCCGCGCTCGAAGTTCTTGAGAAGCCCGGAAAGAACCGCGAGAGAGACCGCTCGAAAGAGAAGAAGAAGAAAAAGGCGACGCGGCCTGATAAGACTGTAACAATTGCTTCTACAAGTAAACCGACCGACCCGCCTGCAGAGTTGACAGTCGGCCTGTCGTCTGGACAAGAGGCGAGTAAGACGACCGAACTGCCTCCTGAGCAATCAGCCGTCCTGTCGACTAAAAATGAGGCGAGCTGTCCGAACCCACCCCCAGCCGATCCCCCAACCTTCTCTGACAAAGGAAACAGCCCGCCTTCCCCGCCGGGTAAGACAGACTTGGAGACTGCTTCCCAGAAAGGCGATGGGGATGAGTCTTTCAAGATGGACGTTACTCCGTCTGGGGTTTTTCATCTGAACATAAGGGATGAAGGGGGAGAGGCAGTTGACTCCCCCAAGCCGACCGATCAGGAAGCTCCAGTAATTAACGTTGAGGACAGTCCAGAAAAACCAACCGCCCTGAAGTCGAAGAAGAGAAAGAAGGAGTCCACAGCGGACAGGCTTCTCAAGAAGATGAAGAAGCTAAAGGCCAAGAACAAGGCAGCGTCCGGGAAACCGAGAGCGGACAGCCTGCAAGGCAAGTCGCGCGAGAATGAAGTCTCGGAGGGCTTGATTACTCCTTCCCCCCAGCCGAACGACCAGGTTCCAGTCGATGCTCATAGCATTTCCGTAAGTGACCTCCTCAAGGATTTTGATTCTCTTCAGAAGCAAGATGATCAGCTGAGAACTTCTTCCGAACTGCAGGCTGCCAACCCGCCAGGAGAGAAAGGATTCGCCCTGTCTGAGGATGCAACCATCCTTAAGGAGGCCATCCTTCCTGAGGTCGCGACTGAAAGAACAATACCGGTACCTGAAGATACCGTGACGGCCGGTCTGCGGCTTATGCAGGTGAAGGCTGAGCGAGTAAGAGATCAACTTGCCAGGCGGCCCCCGCCGCAACCCAATCTTTTGCTGCAAGGTAAAGAGGAAGCGGATTACCACCCTGTTCGTTTTTTCAGGCCGCGGCCTCAAAACAAGTCGCGCGCTTCGTTGTTGAACCCGTCACCCAGCTTCTTTCCCTCCGCTGCTCAATTTTCTGCTGCTAAGCGGAGGCAAAGTGAGAGATCGTGGAGAGAACAACGCCGAAAATTCGATACCGAGCTAACAAGGCGACCCGTCCGCCCGAATTCAATTCAAACTGCCGCGGCTTGTAAGCGAGGAAAATTTGATGAAAGCGGTTTCCTTTTGAACACTCCTTGACTATTTTCTCTTATTGCAGATGACCGTGACTCTATTCCGAAGCCGGGCGAACTGGTGACCTCTTCCCCCTCTTGATCCACCGCTGCTGCGTTCTTCTCTGCCGGATACTCGGATGGAGGACGAGATGTCCTGGCTTCAAAAGAATCTGGAAACCCTTGCTAAGCAGTTGAGGGTTGTGGAAGAGAGAGAGAAGGCCGCCCAAGATGAGAAAGCTGCTCTTCGGGTTGAATTGGAAACCGAACGAAAGGAAAGCCGAGCAGCGCTGGAGGCCGAGCGGAGAGAGCGCCGAGAGAAAGAAAAGGCGCAACAAGACCAGGTGGCTGCGCTGACCGTCCGGATTGATCGTGGAAAGAAGGAAGTCTGCAAGCTCGAAGAGGACTGTGCCTATTATAGGGACAGATACCTTCATTTGGCAAAAGAAGCCGGCGGAAGTCGGCGCCCTATTAACGTGGTTGACGAAGGCCGGCGAGGGTCAAGCCTCCCGGTCGCAGGGACGAGCTCGTCTCTTCCTGTAGCCGGGACGATCCACCCAGTTGTTAATGTTTATGAGTCCGCAGCTACCTTGCCTACTCGCGTGATCCCCGCGACGCGAGTAGAGAGAGATGCCGCGCGGATTCATAGCATGATCAACCGCCTTAATCATAATATGAACCAAATGCAGGGAACTGTACTTCAAATCGGCGATCATGTCGCGCGACTTCACAGGGAGGATGAACCGAGCGATACCCGTCCGTAACGAGTGGCTCTAAGATATGAACTTGTAATAATATTTCTATTCGGTCCCTTGGACAATTGCTTGAATCTGACTCTATAATGTTCGATCCGCCATCTAGGCCGTGCGGCTTAAATATTTGAATTTACTTTTTTGCCTTCTTGCTGTGTTGATTGATGCCTGTGGGTTATTTTACATAAACCGATCTGCTTGTTTTCGTGATTCTTTAATTCGCTTGTTTGAATTATACAGTCTCTGTGGTTGACTTTTGTGATGATGTATCCGTACGGGTTGGTCGGTCTAGCCGTGATTTGAGCTTTGCTAAATGCAGATCAGCCGTTCTTATAAGTAGCGCCCTCCCGAAATTCCTTTTACCAAAATTTCAAGATGGGAGTAAAGCGCCAGCCGAAGCGACCTGCCAAGACTTCTGCTACCCGCTCCGAAGCCGCTGTGGCCTTTCATTCTGCAGACCTCGAGGAGTGTCGTTTGACAAAGGCCGAGCTGGACGAATTTGTCGAGAAGCACATGACTGGCAGTCCGCTGTTCGCGCGGCTTCCGCTCTGTGATGAGCGGATGAATTTGTCTGGCCCAAACCATATCGCGATCCCAATCGTCCAGGAAGATATTCTCGGTGCGGGCCATCCCGGACTCTGAATCGGATGTCTTCAAAGGCCACCTCTACTTTGGCTGCCGCGGGTTGAAGATGGTCAATCTGGCGAACAAAGTCACGGCCTGGCCGGAGAGGTACTTGATCTTCGAAGGCCGACTTGGCCTGTTGAACCCGAATCCGCAAGTGCGGCCTGAGGAGGCCTTTCAATCGATCCCAATAAGCGAAGTGGAGAAGGGAATCTGCAAGCTTCTCAAGGATGAGCGGCTTAACATAAGCTACTATATCCCTCTACTTGCCGAGCTAGAGAACGTTCGGCTTGAAGATAGTAAGCTTCCCTTTGCTTCCGACTTTAATGTTAACCGCTCGATCTCTTGTGCTGACTCTTCTCCTTTTGTAGCCCAAGCCGTTGCTCCTGCCAACAAGCCGATCAGCCCGGCCGGTTTAGTCTTGACTCAGACGGAGAAGTGAAAGAGGCAAGCCAGGAACAAGTCGCTGCCGTCCGATGGGGAGGATTCGGGTTCCTCAGGCGACTTCGCCGCCCTTCGCTCCTTCAGCAAGGTGAAGGATCTAAAAACCGCCCGGTCTTGACGTGGCATCCGGACAGTGATAGTGTCCAGGTCTCTACTGCGCTTCCCCACTAGGCGAACGAGAAGTCGGGCCGGCATGCTGAGGCCGCTAGCATCGCTATGTTCGGCCGACGGAACTTCAGGAGGTTGAAGAAAATTCCTGAGGAAGAGCTCGCCAGAGAGGCCGCGCGGGTTGGTGCCGAGAGCCTCATCACCAACGCCTTCATGGGAATGACCTTCAAGAGGTTGACTAAAGAAAACGCTCTCCAAGAGAAGGAAATTGCCGAACTGAAGAAATAAAATGCGCGACTAAAGGAAGCCGAGTCGGTAAGTCATCACCTGGCCAGCCTCAACACCAATGTTCTCAGACCGCACGGTCTTATCTTACTCTTTTCTTTTGCAGGCTAAGTATGATGAGACCGACCCGGTCTATCAGCAGGAACTCTTCCCTCATGTCGCCGAGGGAATTGATAATGCTTTTAACCGCTTGCGGGAGCTCAAAGGGTTCGCGCCTGGTTTCGAGCATTTCACCTTCTCGGACGCCTATCCGATCTTGCAAAAGAAGTTAGAAAAGATCAGGCGGGAAGCCAAAGGAAAGAATAAAGCCGACGGATCCAGTTTGGAGGAGAGCGATGATGGAGATGATGAGGCCGAAGAACCCGGAGCGGCTAAGAGTGGTGAGAGTGGCTCGGAGTCCGAATCCAGCGATTCTGAAGAAGATGCTGGTCGCAAATCGGGCGAATTGAGCAGCTCATCCACGTCGGTTAGCGAGGGTTATTCTCCTGACGTTTCGATTGATGGAAGCGAACAGTCAAGTGCTCCTGCGTCTAAGAAACTCAAGTCGCACAATCAGTAGCCGTATTTCGTTTTTTATTTTGAATAGCTGTCGGCTTGATGTTGTTAGCCGGACAGCTTAAAATATAATGTAAATGTTTTGATAATGAAATGAAAAGTTTTTACCTGTCTATCCGTCTACCTTCTGCGACTTACATGTGATTGTTTGCGATTTCTTTGTGTTAAATTCGCATAGCTTGCTTCTTTTAATACGAATCGAATTTGTCCGATTTATTCTGGGAAGGTGCTAACTTATTACGAATGTATTACGACATCCCGGAAACTGGACACAATTGAGCCGCGCGGTTACTACTAGACCCGGCATACTTGCTTTCCAGGATAAAGAAGGACAAGTCATGAGAACAATTATCAGACCGAGCGGTCAGTGTTTTAACTTAGGCGACTTGCAGCTAACATCGCTGTAAATCCCACCTCTGTGAATGCAATCAGATAATCGATCCGGAATTTGAAATAATCAAGCCGTGTGACCGTAAACAGAATATCCAGTCTCAAGGAGATCAGTTGATAGACCGTGCGATTAACATTTAATTCGAACAATCTGTATGACAGCTATATATAACATTGACTGACAAGCCGCACGAGCTGTATATAGAATTCGTGCGATTAGCAGGTTTAATACTTGCAACGAGGATCATAACCGCCTGATTGAAAAGATCCTGTGATTATCCGATCGGATTGAATGGAAACCCATAAGGATGATAAATTCATAATCCGGATAATAAGGTCGGTCGGTCATGATTATGCTTGCTTCCCTGATATTTACCTTGATACCTTAATGATACCCTGTTTATTTCAAACTGTCCTGTCTAAAAACCGAACCGCATGACATCTTTGGAACCTGCTGATTTTAGACCGCCTGGTTTAATAACCAGACCGCCAGGTTTAATAACCAGACGCCTGAAAGCCCTGGTACCTGCTTATTTCAAACTGCCCGGTTTGAGTATTAAGTCGTCCGGTTTATGCTGCACATAGAAATCCTGCTTTTTCCTCCAAATGGTCTATAATGACCATATGGGATGAGATAATCCCTTGTAATTCAATAAAGATGATTACAGACTCAGATGACAAAGTGGGCAGGTGGGCCTAGGCGGCGAACATTGCTTTCCTCAAGTGGTCATAAGAGCTGTAGAAATAAAGAGAAACAAGTACAGACCCAGATGACCAAGTGGGCAGGTAGGCCTAGGCGGCGAACATTGTTTTCCTCAAGTGGTCATAAGGGCTGTAAGTGACTCGACTGCTCTCTTGCCTAGGGCTACAAGCCGAGTTGATCAATTGGGCAGGTGGGCCTAGGCGGCGAACATTGCTTTCCTCAGAGAGATCAACTCAGTTGTGGGTCCCGCTTAGGTATCGCTTGAGAGTACCTTGGAGTATTCGATAGTCACAGACTAAGATGATCAGTTGGGCAGGTGTGGTTATGCCGCGGGGGCTATACTGACATTGCTTTCCTCAGAAGGATCATCAAAGCTGTAATTATATCCCTCTCGGGGCATGATAGAGCCAACATTCACCTAGACCTCCCTTGATGCAGGGGTGTGTTGGATATCAGCCGGGATCAAAGGTTCTGAAGACCACCGCACGGGAATTGGCAAGCTACCACTACACGTGTGCGAAAACTCCCCGCTACACATGATCTTCATGGTTTTACGCTAATGACTACAATCCGAGGGGGTTCGAGCAGAACTTGGCGATGTCTCCGTGGTTCAGTGAGTTTGATATATGAGAAAATGCAGAAAGGAAACATCAGACATGGAGAAGTGTCGGTATGGTGCTTCTTATTAAAATATCTCAAAAAACTGCAGGAAAGTAAAGAAGACATTTTAAGGATAGAACCGTTTGAGATCGTCGCCACTCCAAGTGCGCGGGATGTCTTCTCCTTCACTTGTTTGGAGGCGATAAGCCCCACTTTTTAGTACCTCCTTGACGATGAAAGGTCCAGCCCAATTAGGATTTAGCTTCCCGACATTACCTGTTCGGGCTGCTGCATCAACCTTTTTTAGTACGACGTCGTCGACCGCAAAATGCTTTACCCTGACATTTTTGTCAAAGTACTTTGCCATCCTCCTTTTAACTTCTTCTTGCCTGATTGTTGCCTCATCCTGAAGTTCTTCGATTAGATCCAGACTATACTTGATAGATATTCTACCCACGCTTCTCCTCCTTCTTTTCCGTACACAACTCTTGGAGTGACCACCTCAAACTCCACAGGAATAACAGCCTCCGAGCCATGAGACAGTTTGAATGGTGTCTCCCCTGTAGCCGAAGATGGAGTAGTACGAAGAGTCCAAAGGATGGAGGGAAGTTGATATGCCAAGTTTCCTTTCTGATTCCAAACTTTTTTCATCAGGAGCTGCTGGATTCGCCTGTTGGCTGCTTCTACCTGACCATTGGTCCTTGGATGATGTACTGAGGAAAACCGCAGGTCAATTCCAACCTGATTGCAAAATTTTATCATCTCGGGATTATTGAATTGTGGACCATTATCAGTGACAATTGCCAGCGGAATTCCGTGTCGGCAGACTATTTCTCCCCAGATGAAGTTTCTGATAATTTGGGTAGTAGTCCTTGCCAGTGCCTTAGCCTCGATCCACTTACTGAAGTAGTCAATCATCACTATGATAAAGCGGCGCTGACCGCTAGCCATTGGAAAGGGTCCGATGAGATCTATCCCCAAAACCGCCAAGGGCCAGGGTGCAGTTATTGACCGAAGCGACTGAGCGGGCAGATGCTGAAGAGGAGCAAACTTTTGGCACTGAACACAACGCTTGGCAAATGCTTCGGCATCCTTTCTCATGGTTGGCCAAAAATACCCCTGCCTTAGGATTCTCTTCTCTAGAGTTTTTGCACCTGAATGGCTACCGCATTCCCCGGAATGAACTTCTTGAAGTATGATAGGGATCTCTTCTTCTGAAACACATCGTGTTGAGGGGGAAATCAAAGTTTTTCTGTAGAGAACTCCTGCTATTAGATAATAATATGCCGCCTTCCTTTTGAATCTTCTCCGATCTTTAATGGAATGATGGAACTCTCCTTTTGACAGAAATAGTTCATAAGGATCCTTCCAGGAGGGATTCTGATCAATCTGCATGAGCTCCTCTTTCTCCGTGGCCGGATGGAAAAGTTCCGAGGTCACCCCTCCTGATGGAAGACCAAACTTTGATAACTCGTCTGCGCGATAGATACTTTCTCAACATTGGTTCTCTTGTTTCGTAGTTCCCTAGAACTTGCGAGGCCATTACAAGAGAATCAGTTTTTACATGAACATGTTCTATCCCAAGCTCTTTTGCGAGTCTTAGGCCGGCCAAGAGTGCTTCGTATTCAGCCTGGTTATTTATTACTGGGAAAAAGAATTTGATTGCCTGCTCGAGTTTGATGCCATTTGGACTGAGAAGAACTACTCCGGCTCCCACGGAGTTTCTCCCTGAAGCTCCATCTACGTAGATGATCTAGGCATAAGGAGATTTTTCCACGCGTTCAGGGTTAGACTCCATCGTGTCTACCAAGAAGTCTGCCAGTACTTGTCCCTTAATTGCTGTTCTGGGAATGTCTAGTATTTCAAACTCGCTCAGCTCAATTGCCCATTTGGCCAGTCTTCCTGAATGATCTGGCTTCTCCAGGATACTTCTTAGTGGATGATCCGTAACCACCTGAATAGGATGATCCTGAAAATAGGGGCGAAGCCTTCGTGAGGACATCACTAAGGCCAAGGCTAATTTCTCTAGAATTGAATATCTAGTTTCTGCATCTTTAAGGATATGGCTGACATAAAATATTGGAAATTGCTTCTTCTTCTCCTCCCGAACCAGGACAGAGCTTATGGCATCTGGACCCACCCCCAAGTATAAGAATAACGTTTCCCCTTCACGAGGGCTTTGAAGAAGAGGGGTTGAGGTTAACTGCTTTTTCAACTGTTCGAAAGCATTATCGCACTCTTCATTCCATTCAAACTTAGATCCTCCCCTAAGTGTCTTGAAGAATGGAGCGCTTTTATCTCCTGATTTGGAAATGAATCGGCTCAATCCTGCCAGCCTCCCCCCAAGTTGTTGTATCTCTTTCTGATTACGAGGAGGGGTCATATCTAGGATGGCTTTTACTTTATCCGGATTTGGTGCGAGGCCATCAGGGGTGAGAAGATGCCCGAGAAATTTCCCTTTGTTTGCCCCGAATACGCATTTTGATGGGTTTAGCTTTAATTTGAACCTCCGTAGAGTAGCGAACGTCTCTACGAGGTCTTTCAGGTGGATTGAAAAAGTTTTACTTTTTAGAAGGAGATCATCAACGTATACTTCAAGATTTCTTCCTTTCTGTTTTTCAAAAACCGTGTCCATCATCCTCTGATATGTCGCACCCGCGTTTTTGAGTCCGAAAGGCATGACGAGATAACAGTAACACCCGTCATTGGTAATGAAGGACGTATGTGGGATATCAGGCTTATGCATCTTAATCTGGTGGTAACCAGAAAATGCATCTAGGAAACTCATGAAATTATATCCCACCGCGGAATCTACAAAAACATCTATCCGAGGCAAGGGATAACAATCCTTGGGACATGCTTTATTGAGTTTAGTGAAATCTACACACATACGTCATTTCCCCCCAGATTTTTTCACCATCACTACATTCGACATCCAGGTGGGATACTGGATTTCAGAAATGAAATTGGCTTTAAGAAGTTTTGCAACTTCTTCTTTGATGGGTACCGCCAGCTTGGTTGCTACCTCCCTCTTCTTCTGTTGGATTGGCTTGAATTCAGGAGAAACGTTGAGGTGATGGCACGCGACATCTGGATCTACACCAGGCATATCTTCTGCTGACCAGGCGAAGATGTCTAGATTCTCCAACAGGCAGGAGATCAACTGAACCTTCTCTTCTTCTGATAGCTCGGCGTTGATGATCAACTTCTTTCCTTCCTCTTCAGTAATAGGAACCTCTTGGGTCTCCTGGGCAGGTTCCAGGTAAGTCCCTGTCCGTTCTGCGCTTTCCTCAGCGGCCCCTGAAGACTCAGCAACCTCCAAAACCTCATCCATGATCTTGGGAAGTGGAGCGTCGGTGACCATGTTGACAGTTCGGACGTAGCACTCCCGAGCTACCTTTGGGTTGCTTCTGACCCGATACTGCTTTCCTTCAACAGCGAACTTGAGGGCAAGGTGAAAGGTGGACACTACTGCCCTATATGCATTGAGAATCGGCCTCCCGAAGATAGCACAGTAGTTGCTCGGGGCATCTACTACCACGAAATTGATCAACTTTATTACTCCTCCAAGAGAGACCAGGAGCTTCACTGAACCCTCTACTTCCTTCTTCTCCCAAGAAAAACCGTAGAGGGGCCCATCGGTGGAAAGCAGATGCTTTCCGGTCTTCAGGGCCTCGAAAGTCGGGCGGAAAAGGAGATTGACGGAGCTACGGTATCAATCAGAATCTTGTGGACTGTATAGTTTTCGATGACGGCCTTGATAACCACCGCATCATCGAAAGGATTAGCATTGGGGTGAAGGTCATCCTGACCAAACGTGACAATAGTGCTTTCGGGAGAACTTGTAGTGGCTGCCACTTCGTGCTTTAGAACTCTCGCAATGCTGGATTTGCGAGATGATTCCGCTCCAGCTCCCCCATGGATACAGTAGATGTCCCCTAAGGGGCCCACATCATTGACTTCGACGCATTCGGTAGAAGGATGGATGTCACCATAGTAGCCGGCGTCCTCGACGTCGGCGTATTCCCAGGTCACTTTTACTGTTTCCTTTTCCTTTTTCTTCTCGGTAGTTGGCTCAGCAGTTTTATCTTTCCGAACTAGACCCCGGAGCTTTCCTTCTCCCAGGAGTCTTTCTATAAGCAGACGAAGAGCTCGACAGTCTTCAGTTAGATGTCCCCCCTCTTTATGATATTCACAATAAAGGTTCGGATTTCGATTGCGAATATCCGACTTCAGAGGAGCAGGCCTTTTGAAATCTGGCCTCTTTTGCAGAATCTGGACTACTTCGTCCATGGTGACGTTTAGGGGAGTGAATGACTCTTGCGAATCATCGTATTGAGTTGATGGAATGACTGGAGGTGGCTGCGTGGCATACTGTTGTAAATATACCGGCATGATTTGCGGAACGGGAGTGGATGGAGCGGGAGCGACGGCCAACGGTGGTTTCTGATCTTGAAACCGCTGATGGCCCATAAATGATTGCTTATTTTTGTAGTTCCTCCCCCTTTGGGAACGAGGTTCAAAGTGGGTCTGATTCGATGGTGGATGATGGAAGGACAGATTTGACTGCTCCTTGTCGCTTACCAGCTTCGCGACGTAGTCCGGATTGCTCTTCTCTCCTCTGATAAACATATTTGCCAAACTTATCATTTTCTGATAAGTCTTAGGCTCCCTTATATTTGCTTCGAACTTTAGGGGGCCCTCTCTTAGGCCATGGATGAGGGCAACCCTATACAGCTCCGGGTCCACATTTTGGACTTCCATGATCTCTTTCTAGAAGCGGTCCACAAAACGAGCCCACGTCTCGTCTTCCCATTGTTTTATATCGAAAAGGGCCGTCGGGCCACTCTTTCTCTTCCTTGAGGTAGAGAATCTCAGCAGGAATTCGCTTCGCAGCTCCGCGAAACAACGGATCGACCTGGGGTGCAAACCGTAAAACCATTCCCTCGCTTGTCCTTCAAAGGAAGTTACAAGAAGCTTGCACTTAGTTGCATCAGTTAAGGTTCTGAGAGCAATGACTGACTCGAAAGCTTGTAAATGAACCGTGGGATCAGTCTCCCCATTGAAAGCTGGCAGGCGAGGCTCCCTGAAATTATTAGGGGCAGGCTCCCCTCTGACTTCGTCCACAAAGGGAGAAGTTTCTTCCATATCTTCATACAGAGGAGCAGGGTAATAAGCCGCCGGAGCTGCGGCTATTCGCGGACAAGCCGCCTGATAAGAAGATTGGGCATCAGCTTCTGGCGGGTAGGAGTGATGAATAGGAACTTCAGGCGGGTAGGAGAGACGGGCCGCGCCCTCCTGCGGGTAGGAAAGGTGGGCAGCGTGAGAAGTCGCCCCCTGGAAGTCGAGGACTCGAGCTGGCATGTTGTGTGCGACTTCCTGATAGAAGTTTTTCCTAGCCGCAAGGTCTTCTTGGTGGAGCTGGAAATTAGCGGCTTGCGGTAGCGGGTAAGGAGGAGGTGGAGGAAGGACCGGGGTCACCGCCTGATTAGCCGCGGCTTGTTGCGGAACTAGTCGCTCGGTTAGCATTGCTAAGTCTGACTGATCGCTTCAAGTCGCTGATCAGTGGCCCTCTGAGCCCGCTCGGCTTCTCTCCTTGATTGCTCCAGGGCTTCCCACAAAGAGGCCTCGCTATGATCGGAGCGGTCTCCAAGGGGGAACTGATGGTCTGACATCGTGGCGAAAAGGATTTCACCGACAATCCGCGATCTGAAGGTCGCGTGTTTCTGTTGAGTCCGAAAGCGCACCTCCGAGGGAAATCGGAGGCTGCGCGTTGCCTGTTACTTTTTGTGCAGAAGAATGGGACCGCTAGCAGTGGTCAAGGCCACACTTCGCCCGCCGCGGCAAATGCCACTCCTGCGACGGGCTTTCCTTTGATTAGAAAGAAGGGGTTACAGCGGGTTACAAGTGCAGGAAAAGAGAAGCCGGCCGGTCAGACAGTCCACAAGACGAGAAACTCGAGTCCGCAGCTCAAACAAGCGAGCTCCTAGATTCGAGTGTGCGTGTTTTGGGAACAGTGCCGCCCCCTATTTATAGGCTTGGCGGCCTGCCCGAACGGGCAGGGATAAAATAACCGCCTGCCCGGGTACAGGAGAAACGGGCAGGCGGTGACGGGATACATAAAGAAGGAAAGAAAGAAGCCGCGCGGCTTGGTGGCTTGCCCTTCCGACTTGTCTGTCCAGAAGATAAAGATGATGCGACCAAGGCGACGGTGCTATCCGAGCGGTCTCTATTTTGAGACCACGGCTTGTTCTTTGACCTTGAATCTGGGCTTATCTCCATGGCATAAACCGCGCGATCTCCGACTTGAGACCGCGACTTGCCCTGTTGGACTTGGGCTTGGACTATCTTTAGTACTTGGCGGCGGTCTGAGTTATGCCAGACCGCCCGACCTGTGCTAGCTGGAGTCGATGGATCTCGTTTAACCTTAGCCGGGCGACTTGGATCCGCAAACCGCTCGGTCTGCGAGTAATCCTCTTGAAAGCGGTTTCCCGGGTAAACAAGCAGCCATCATCGTTTTATCATTGTAATGATCGACTATTTCAGCAAGTGGATTGAGGCGAAAGCGCTGGCGAAAACTACAACCCAAATTGTCAGAAACTTCATCTGGGGAGAAATAGTCTGCCGTCATGTAATTCCGCTAGCAATTGGCACTGATAATGGTCCACAGTTCAATAATCAGGAGATGATAAACTTTTGTGATCAGGTGGGAATTGATCTTCGATTTGCCTCAGTACATCATCCAAGGACAAACGGCCAAGTAGAAGCAGCGAACAGGCAAATCCAGCAGCTCCTGATGAAAAGGGTTTTGAACCAAAGGGGAAATTGGGCAGATCAGCTTCCTTCCATTCTCTGGACCCTTCGTACTACCCCGTCTTCAGCTACTGGAGAAACACCATTCAAATTATCTCATGGCTCGGAAGCCGTTGTGCCTGTAGAGTTTGAGGTAGTCACTCCAAGAGTCGTGTATGCAAAAGAGAGAGGAGAAGCGTGGATAGAAGACAATGATGAGGCTATCAAGTATAGCCTGGATTTGATCGAAGAACTTCAAGATGAGGCAACAATCAGACAAGAAGAAGTTAAGAGGAAGATGACAAAGTACTTTAACAAAAATGTCAGGGTAAAGCATTTTGCGATTGGCGACGTTGTGCTAAAAAAGGTTGATGCAGCAGCCCGAACAGGCAATGTCGGGAAGCTAAATCCTAATTGGGCTGGACCTTTCATCGTCAAGGAGGTATTAAAAAGTGGAGCTTACCGCCTCCAAACAAGCGAGGGAGAAGACATTTCACGCACTTGGAGCGGTGACGATCTCAAACGGTTCTATCCTTAAAATATGTCTTCTTTACTTTCCTGCAATTTTTCAGATATTTTAATAAGAAGCCCCATACTGACACTTCTCCATGTCTGATGTTCCCTTTTTACATTTTCTCATATATCAAACTCACTGAACCACGGAGACATCGCCAAGTTCTGCTCTAACCCCCTCGGATTGTAGTCATTAGCGTAAAACCATGAAGATCATGTGTAGCGGGGAGTTTTCGCACACGTGTAGTGGTAGCTTGCCAATTCCCGTGCGGTGGTCTTCTTGGATCCCGGCTGATATCCGACACACCCCTGCATCAAGGGAGGTCTAGGTGAATGTTGGCTGTATCATGCCCCGAGAGGGATATAATTACAGCTTTTATGATCTTTCTGAGGAAAGCAATGTCGGTATAGCCCCTGCGGCATAGCCACACCTGCCCAACTGATCATCTTAGTCTGTGACTATCGAATACTCCTAGGTACTCTCAACCGATGCCTAAGCGGGACCCACAACTGAGTTGATCTCTCTGAGGAAAGCAATGTTCGCCGCCTAGGCCCACCTGCCCAATTGATCAACTCGGCTTGTAGCCCTAGGCAAGAGAGCAGTCGAGTCGCTTACAACCCTTATGACCACTTGAGGAAAGCAATGTTCGCCGCCTAGGCCCACCTGCCCACTTGGTCATCTGGGTCTGTACTTGTCTTTCTCTTTATTTCTACAACTCTTATGACCACTTGAGGAAAGCAATGTTCGCCGCCTAAGCCCACCTGCTCACTTGGTCATCTGAGTCTGTAGTTATCCTTTATCGCATTACAGGGAAAGTATCTCATCCCATATGGTCATTATAGACCATCTGGAGGAAAAAGCAGGATTCCTATGTACATCACAAACCAGATGACTTAATACTCAAACCGGGCGGTTTGAAATAAGCGGGTACCAGGGTTTTCAGGCGGTCTGGTTATTAAACCACGCGGTCTAAAATCAGCAGGTTCCAAAGATGTCATGCGGTCCGGTGTTCAGACCAGACGGTTTGAAATGAACAGGATATCATTAAAATGTCACAAGGTAAATATCAAGGGAGCAAGCATAATCATGACCGGCCGACCTCAGTATTCGAGTTGTGAATCTATCATCTTTATGGGTTTCAACTCTATCCGATCGGCTAATTACAGGCTCTTTTCGATCAGACAGTTATGATTGGAAGTGTTAAGCCTACTAATCGCACAAATTCTATATACAGCCCGTGCGGGTTATCAGCCAATATTATATAAGGCTGTCATATAAATTGCTCGGATTAAATATTAATCGCACGGTCTATCGGCTGATCTTCTTGCGACTTGATATCCTGTCTTACAAGGCAGTTATGTAGAGCCAGGTTATGGTCGAACGGCTTGATTATTTCAAAATCTTGATCGGTTGTCAGTTACATTCACGGGGGTGGGGCTTGCAGCAATCTTAGTTGCAAGTCGCCTGAGTTAAAGTACTGGCCGCTCGGTCTGATAATTATTCTTATGACTTGCCATTCATTATCCTGGAAAGCAAATATGCAGGGTCTAGTAGTACCCGCGCGGCTTGATTATGTTCGGCTTCCGGGATGTCGTAATGCATTCATAATAAGTTAGCACCTTCTCAGAATGAATCGAACAAATTCGATCATGATTGAAAGAAGCAAGCTATGCGAGTGGGTTTTTACCAATAGATACTTTACCAGGAATCCTGTGAAGAGCATTATCCTAACCGGATAAGTTAATATTAAATCGCACGACTTGGTTAGATTTAACACAGAAAAAGATCGCAAACAACCACAAGTAAGTCGCAAAAGGTAGACAGATAGACAGGTAAAAGTTTTCCATTTCATTATCAAAACATTCTTTACATTATATTTAAGCCGACCAGCTAACAATGTCAAGCCGACGACTATTCAAAACAAAAAGCAAAATACAAGCTACTAATTATGCGACCTAAGTTTCTTAGACGCAGGGGTACTTGAGTGATCGCTCCCGTCAATTGAAACGTCAGGGGAGTAACCCTCGCTACCCGACGAGGATGAACTGCTCAATTCGCCCGACTTGCGCCCAGCCTCTTCTTCGGAACCGCTGGATTCGGACTCCGAGCCACTCTCCCCACTCTCAGCCGCTGCGGGTTCTTCGGCCTCATCATCCCCGTCGTCGCTCTCCTCTGAACTGGATCCGTCGGCTTTGTTCTTTCCTTTGGCTTTCCGCCTGATCCTCTCTAACTTCTTTTGCAAGATCGGGTAGGCGTCTGAGAAGGTGAAATGCTCGAAACCAGGAGCGAACGCTTTGAGCTCCCGCAGGCGGTTAAAAGCATTGTCGATTCCCTCGGCGACATGAGGGAAAAGTTCCTGCTGATAAACTGGTTTGGTCTCATCATACTTTGCCTGCAAAAAAAGAGTAAGGTAAGTGACCGCGCGGTCTAAAAATTTCAGAAGGACGGCTGGCCAGGTGATAACTTACCGACTCGGCTTCCTTTAGCCGCACATTCTCCTTCTTCAATTCGGCGATTTCCTTCTCTAGGTGATCATTTGCTTTAATCAACCTTTTGAAGTTCATTCCCATAAAGACATTGGTGATGAGGCTCTCGGCACCAACCCGCGCGGCCTCCCAGGCGAGCTCTTCCTCGGGAATCCTCCTCAACCTCCTGAAGTTCCGTCGGCCGAACATGGCAATGCTAGCGGCTTCAGCATGCCGGCCCGACTTCTCATTCGACCAATGGGGAAGCGCGGTAGAGACCTGAACACCGTCGCCGTCCGGATTCCATGACAAAACCGTGCGGCCTTTTAAATCCTTCACCTTGCTGAAGGAACGAAGGGCGGAGAAGTCGCCCGAAGAGGCCGAATCCTCCCCGTCGGATGGCAGCGGCTTGTTCCTGACTTGCCTTTTTCTCTTCTCCGTCTGAGTTAAGACTAAACCGGCCGGGCTGACCGGCTTGTTGGCAGGGACAACGACTTCAGCTACAAAAAAGAGGAAAGGGTCAACACAAATGACCGAGCGGTCAATATTGAAGTCGGAAGCGGGTTAAAGGAAAGCTTACTATCTTCAGGACGAACATTCTCTAGCTCGACAAGTAGCGGGATGTAATAGCTTACGTTAAGCCGCTCATCCTCGAGAAGCTTGCAGGTTTTCTTCTCGACCTCGCTTATTGCGACCTGTTGAAAGGCCTCCTCCGGCCGCACTTGCGGATTCGGGTTCAACAGGCCAAGTCGGCCTTCGAAGATCAAGTATCTCTCCGACCAGGCTGTGACCTTGTTCGCGAGGTTAACCATCTTCAACCCGCGGCAGCCAAAGTAGAGATGGCCTTTAAAGACATTCGATTCAGAGTCCGGGATGGCCCGCACCGAGAATATTTTCCTGAAGAGATCCATAGAAAAGCGGACTCTCTCAGATCGCAGGTAGGAGATGAAGCTCCAAATTCCGGCCATCGAATTAGGAGAAATCTGACCAGGTACAACTCCATAATGGTCAAAGACCATGGCGAGCTCAATCTAAATTGGGAACTTAAATCCGCAATCGAAATGGTCGATTTGGATCGCGATTTGGTTTGGGCCAGAAGAATTCATCCGCTCATCACGGAGCGAAAGTCGCGCGAGCAGCGGGCTGTCAGTCATGTGTTTCTCAACGAATTCATCCAATTCGGCCTTGGTCAAACGGCACTCCTCGTGGTCTTCTGAGTGAAACGCCACAGCGGCTTCGGAGCGGGTAGCAGAGGTTTTCGCAGGTCGCTTCGGCTGGCGCTTTGCTCCCATCTCGAAATTCTGGTAAAAAGACTTTCGGAAGGATGCTACTTATAAGAACGGCTGATTTGCATCTAACAAAGGTCAAATCACGGCTAGACCGATCAACCCGCGCGGGCACATCGCCACAAAAGAATTACCAAGACAAGTATAATTCAAGCAGGCGAATTAGAAAAGCACGTAAAGAAGTCGATCGGCTTATGAAGTAGTCCACAGGCATCAATCAACATTCGACACGAGCATAAAGTAAATTCAAAAACTCAGACCGCGCGGCCTGGAAAACACACCAAATATCATGAAACCAAATTTAAACAGTCGTCCAAAGGACCGAATAGAAATATTATTACAGATAAAGATCTTAAAATCACTCATCATTTGCGGGCATCACTCGGCGCATCTTCCCTATGAAGCCGCGCGACTTGGTCGCCTATCTGGAGAATTGTCCTTTGCATTTGGTTCATGCCGTGATTAAGGTGATTGATCATGCTATGAAGCCGCGCGGCATCCCTCTCTACCCGCGCCGCTGGAATCACAAGGGTAGGAAGGGCCGTTGCGGGCTCATTCGCACTAGCAATATGTTGCATCGTCCCGGCCGCTGGAAGAGACGAGCTCGTCCCAGCATCCGGGCGGCGTGATCCACCCCGACCTCTATCAGCAGCATTAAGGGGACGTCAGCTTTCGCCGATATCCCTCGACAAATGAAGATATTTATCCCAATAATAGGCGCAGTCCGCTTCAAGCTTCTGAATCTCCTTCTTTCCACGATCGACCCGGGTGGTCAGTGCGGCCACCTGATCTTGCTGCGCTTTCTCCTTTTCTCGGCGCTCTCTCCGCTCGGTCTCCAGCGCAGCCCGACTCTCTTTCCTTTCAGCCTCCATTTCTGCCCGCAATGCAATCTTTTCTTCTTGAGCGGTCTTCTCCCGCTCCTCAAGGGTCCTCAACTGCTTTGCAAGAGTTTCAAGATTCCTTTGAAGACGGCCCATCTCATCCTCCATCCGAGTATCTGGTACAACCCGGGATCCCAGCGAAGGCGGATCAAGCGGAGGGAGATAGGACACCAGTTCGCCCGGCTTCGGAATAGAGTCACGATCATCTGCAATAAGAAAAAGCGGTCAGAAAGTGTTCAAAAGGAGATCGCTCTCTTCGAAACTTCCTCGCTTACAAGCCGCAGTGGTTTGGGTTGAATTCGGGCGGACAGGTCGCTTTGCTTGCTCGGTATCAAACTTTCGGCTTTGTTCTCTCCACGATCTCTCACTCTGCCTCCGCTTAGCAGCAGAAAATTGAGCAGCGGAGGGAAAGAAGCTGGGCGATGGGTTTAACAACGAAGCGCGCGACTTATTTCGAGGCCGCGACCTGAAAAAACGAACAGGGTGGTAACCCGCTTCCTTTTTACCTTGCAGCAAAAGATTGGGTGGCGGCGGTGGCGGCCTGGAAAGTTGATCTCTTACTCGTTCCGCCTTCACCTGCATAAATCGGAGACCGGTCATCACAGTATCTTCATGAGCTGGTATGGTCCTTTCGGTTCTGGTCGCAACCTCAGGGGGGAGGCCGCCTGAGTGCTAGCTGCAACCTCAGGTACGGCGGCCTCCTTAATGCTAGTCGCATCCTCAGACAGGGCGGCTCCTTTCTCTCCTGGCGGGTTGGCAGCCTGCAGTTCGGAAGAAGTTCTCAGCTGATCATCTTGCTTCTGGAAAGAATCAAAATCCTTGAGGAGGTCACTTACGGAAATGCTATGGGCGTCAACGAGAGCCTGGTCGTTCGACTGGGGGGAGGGAGTAATCGCGCCCTCTGAGACTTCATTCTCGCATGACTTGCCTTGCAGGCTGTCCGCTTTCGGTCTCCCGGACGCTGCCTTGTTCTTGGCTTTTAGCCTCTTCATCTTCCTCAGAAGCCTGTCCGCCGCGGACTCCTCCTTCCTCTTTTTCGACTTCAGGACGGCTGACTTTTCCGGGCTATCTTCGATGTTGACTACTGAAGCTTGCTGGTCGCTCGGCTTGGGGGAGTCAATTGCCTCTCCCCCTTCATCTCTAATGTTTAGATGAAAAACCCCGGACGGGGTGACCTCCATCTTAAAAGACTCATCACCATCGCTCTTCGGGACGACGGTCTCCAAGTCTGTCTTATCCGGCGGAGGAGGCGGGTTGTCTCCCTTGTCAGAGAAGGCTGGGGGATCAGTTGGGGATGGATTCGGGTGAATCTCCTCCTTTCTAATCGATAAGTCGGCTGTCAATTCGGGATGCAGGTCGGTCGGCTTACTCGCTTCCTTTTTGGTCGATAAGTCGACTATCAGCTCGGGAGGCGGGTCGGTCGGCCTACTCGTAGAAGCGACCGTTACTATATTGTTAGGCCGCGTCATTTTCTTCTTCTTCCTCTAATCCTTCGAGCGGTCTCTCTCGCGGTTTTTTCCGGGCTTCTCAAGAACTTCGAGCTGGGCCATTAAATCCACCATCTTTTTTGGGCTGTTCAGCCTAAAAGTCCTAACCGCAATAGGCGAGTAGTGACTCATGATAGCAATGGAGTTATGCTAGAATAGAAGCTCCTGGAACATTTTATAACCAACAGGGTGAAATCGGCGCGGTCTCCGGCTAGAACTGATATTTTCGAAATCTTCTCGGAAATTTAAAAATATGCGGGGATTATGTTTACCCAGAAGACCGCTTTCAAGAGGATTACACGCAGACCGTGCAGTTTGCAGATCCAAGTCGCCTGGCTCAGGTTATACAAGGTCCATCAACACCAACTAGCACAAGCCGGGCGGTCTGACATAATTCAGATCGCCCTCAAGTACTAAAGATAATCCAGGCCCAAGTCCAACAGGACAAGTCACGGTCTCAAGTCGGAGACCGGGCGGATTGTGCCATAGAGACTAGCCAAGGTTCGGGATCAAAGAACAAGCCACGGTCTCAAGTCGAAGACCGCCCGGATTGCATCGTCGCCTTGGTCACGTCATCCTCAGCCTCTGGTCAGACAGGTCGGAAGGGCAAGCCGCCAAGTTGCGCGGCTTCTTTCTTTTCCTTCTTTGTGTATCCCGTCACCGCCTGCCCGTTTCTCCTGTACCCGGGCAGACGGTTATTTTATCCCTGCCCGTTCGTGCAGGCCCCCAAGCCTATAAATAGGGGGCGGCACTGTTCCCAAGACACGAACACTCGAATCCAGGAGCTCGCTTGTTTGAGCTGCGGTCTCGAGTTTCCCGTCTTGCGGACTGTCTGACCGGCCGGCTTCTCTTTTCCTGCACGTGTAACCGCTGTAACCGCCTTATTTTGATCAAAGGAAAGCCCGTCACAGGAGTGGCATTCGCCGTGATGGGCGAAGTCTGGCCTCGACCGCTGCTAGCGGTCTCATTTTTCCCAACTAAAAAGTAACTGGCAACCCGCAGCCTCCGATTTCCTTCAGAGGTGTGATTTCGGACTCAACAAAGCCGAGCGGCTTGTTTCTGTGGTCTTCTTCAAATCGCCTGTTTGGACTTGATGGATTAGCTTTGTATAGAAATTTGCCCGCGCGGGTTGATTAGGCTAGCCGCGATTTGACCTTTGCTAAATGCAGATTACCCATTCTTATAAGTAGCGCTTTTCCGGAGACCTTCTTACCAGATTTTCAAGATGGGAGCAAAGCGCCAGCCGAAGCAACCTGCGAAGACATCTGCTACCCGCTCTGAAGCCGCTGCAGCATTCCATTCGGCAGACCTTGAGGAATGAAGTCTGACCAAAACCGAATTGGATGAGTTTGTTGAGAAGCACATGGTTGGCAGTCCGCTACTCGCGCGACTTCCGCTCCGCGATGAGCGGATGAACTCCTCTAGACCGAATCAAATCGCAATCCCAATCGATCATTTTGATTGCGGTTTTAAGTTTCCCATATCGATTAAACTTGCCATGGTCTTTGACCACTACGGAGTTGTTCCCGGCCAAATCTCCCCCAACTCGATGGCCGGGATATGCAGCTTTATTTCATATCTGCGGTTTGAGAGAGTCCGCTTCTCCGTGGACCTCTTTAGAAAAATGTTCTCGGTGCGGGCTATCCCGAACTCTGAGTCAAACTTTTTCAAGGGACACCTCTACTTCGGCTGTCGGGGGTTGAAAATGGTCAACCTCGTGAACAAGGTTACGGCCTGGCCGGAGAGATATCTGATATTCGAAGGCCGACTTGGCCTACTGAACCCGAACCCGCAGGTGCGGCCAGAGGAGGCCTACCAACAAATCGCTATCAGTAAGGTCGAGGAGGAGACCTACTAACTTCTCGAGAATGAGCGGCTTAATGTACGCCACAACATTCCGCTGCTTGCCGAGCTGGAGAATGTCCGGCCTGAAGATAGTATCTTCTTCCTCAACCCGCTTCCGGCTTCGATGTTGACCACGCGGGCTTTTGTTCTAACCCTTTTACTTCTCTTTTGTAGCTGAGGCCGTTGTTCCCAAAAACAAACCGGTCAGCCCGGCCGGCTTGATCCTTACTCAGGGCGAGAGGAGAAAAAGGCAGGGCAAGAACAAGCCGCCGCTATCTGATGGCGAGGATTCGACCTCCTCAAGAGACTTCTCCGCCCTCCGTTCCTTCAGCAAAGTGAAGGATTTGAAATTCCGCACGGTCTTGACCTGGCACCCGGACGCCGATGGTGTTCAGGTCTCTACTGTGCTTCCCCACTGGGCTAACGAGAAGTCGGGCCGGCATGCTGAAGCCGCTAGCTTCGCCATGTTTGGCCGGTGTAATTTTAGGCGACTGAGGAAGATCCCTGAGGAGGAGCTCGCCCGGGAGGCCGCGTGGGTTGGTGCTGAGAGCTTTATCACCAACGCCTTCATGGGGATGACCCTCAAAAGATTGATCAGAGCAAATGATCATCTAGAGAAGGAAAATGTTGAATTGAAGACGGAAGTCGCGCGGCTAAAGGAGGTCGAGTTCTTAAGTTATCACCTGGCCAGCCATCTTTCTGATTTTTCCAGACCGCACGGTCTCTTACAGTACTCTTTTTTGCAGACAAAGTATGATGTGATCGATCCGGTCTATCAAGAGGAACTTTTCCCTCATGTCGCCGAGGGAATCGACAATGCTTTTAACCGCCTACGAGAGCTCGGAGGGCTCGCTCCCGGTTTTGATCATTTTACTTTTTCCGATGCCTACCCGACTTTGCAAAAGAAACTGGAGAAGATCATGCGGAAGGCCAAAGGAATGAACAAAGTTGATGGGTCCAGTTCGAAGGAGAGTGATGACGAAGATGATGAAGACGAAGAGCCCGCTGCGGATAAAGAGGGAGAGAGCGGCTCAGACTCTGAGTCCAGCGATTCTGAAGAAGAGGCCGAGCGCAAGTCGGGCGAGCTGGGCAGCTCGTCTTCGTCGGGCAGCGAGGGCTATTATCCCGAAGTTTCGATTGAAGGCAGCGAACATTCGAGTGCTCCTGCATCTAAGAAGCTCAAGTCGGATGATCAATAGTTGTATTTTGTTTTTATTTTGAACAGTCGACGGTTTGATTTTGTTAACCGGTCGGTTAGGAAACAATGTAAAGATATTTTGAATGAAATGGAAAGTTTTTTACCTGTTCATCCATTTGCTTTCTATGACTTACTTGTGACTGTCTGCGATCTCTTTCTGCTTTGAATAATTAGCTCTTCTAGCCAAGTTGTGCGACTTAATATTAACTCAACCGGTCAGGGCACTGATCTTCATAGAATTCCGGTTAAGTAACCATTAGAAAAACCTGTTCGCATATCTTGTTTCTTCAATCCGGATCAAGTCGATTTGATTCATCCTGAGAAAGTGTCAACTATAATGTTGCGATACGTAGTCGAAGCGGTTTGGATACATAATCGAGCGGACAGAAATCTCTGCCTTATCTTATTATGAATGCCTCGTGATAACCAGGAAATCGAACATAACTAAGGCGCGCGATTATTACCTGACTTTGCATAATTGCTTTATAGGATAAAGAATGCCAAGTCATAGGAACAATCATCAGGCCGAGTGGCCAGCACTTTAACTAGAACGACTTACAACTCAGATTGCTGCAAGTCTCATCCCCGTGAATATAATCAATAACCGGTACGCCCGCACGGGATATTTATAACTCGGACGGATGGAAATCCGAACAGGAAATTGACATAACCAAGCCGCGCGATTATAACCTGGTTTTTCGTAATTGCTTTGCAAGATAGAATATCAAGTCATAAGTAAATAATTGGTAGGCCGTGCGATTAATATTTAACCCGAACGATTTATGTGACTCAGCTTTCCGCAAATCTCACTCTTCCGAATAAACCCGAACGGATTTGTATAACTCAGCCTTACATAACATTGACTGATAAACCCGCGCGGACTATACATACTTTGAGCGGTTAGTAGCTTGATACTTGCAATGAGAATCATAATTGCTTGATTGTGAAGAGCCTGTTATTAACCGAACGGATCGAATTGAAACCCATAAAGATGATAGGTTCACAAACCGAATGATGAGACCGACCGGTCATGATTATGCTTGACCCCCTGATACTTACCTTATGACATTTTATGATATCCTGCTTATTTTAAATCGTCCGGTTTGAAAACCAGATCGCATAATTTCTTTGGTACCTGCCTATTTCAAACCGTCCGGTCTGAAAACCAGACCGCATGATATCTTTGGTACCTGCTTATTTCAAACCGCCCGATCTGAACATCAAGCCGACCAGTTTGTGATGCACCCATAAAAATCCTGTTTTTTCTCCCAAATTGTCTAGAGTGACCATATAAAATGAGATAATTTCCTGTAATGTAACATGAAATAGCTACAGACTCAGACTCAGATGACCAAGTGGGCAGGTGGGCCTAGGCGGCGAACATTGCTTTCCTCAAGTGGTCATAAGAGCTGTAGAAATAAAGAAAAAGACAAGTACAGACCCATATGACTAAGTGGGCAGGTGGGCATAGGCGGCGAACATTGGTTTCCTCAAGTGGTCATAAGGGCTGTAAGCGACTCAACTGCTCTCTTGCCTAGGGCTACAAGCCGAGTTGATCAATTGGGCAGGTGGGCCTAGGCGGCGAACATTGCTTTCCTCAGAGAGATCAACTCAGTTGTGGGTCCCGCTTAGGCATCGCTTGAGAGTACCTAGGAGTATTCGATGGTCACAGACTAAGATGATCAGTTGGGCAGGTGTGGTTATGCCGCGGGGGCTATACCGACATTGCTTTCCTCAAAAAGATCATCAAAGCTGTAACTATATCCCTCTCGGGCATGATAGAGCCAACATTCACCTAGACCTCCCTTGATGCAGGGGTGTGTCGGATATCAGCCGGGATCCAAGGTTCCGAAGACCACCGCATGGGAATTGGCAAGCTACCACTACACGTGTGCGAAAACTCCCCGCTACACATGATCTTCGTGGTTTTATGCTAATGACTACAATCCGAGGGGGTTCGAGCAGAACTTGGCGATGTCTCCGCGGTTCAGTGAGGTTGATATATAAGAAAGTGTAAAAAAGAACCATCAGACATGAAGTGTTAGTATGGGGCTTCGCATTAAAAATATCCAAAAAATGCAAGAAAGTAAAGAGGACATTTTAAGGATAGAACCGTTTGAGATCGTCACTGCTTTAGGTTTGTGAGATGTCTTCTCCTTCACTTGTCTGAAGGCGGTAAGCCTCGCTTTTTAGTACTTCTTTGATGATGAAAGGTCCGGCCCAATTGGGATTCAGCTTTCCGACGTTGCCTGTTCTGGCTGCTGCATCAACTTTCTTTAGCACGTCTCCGACTGCAAAATGTTTTACCCTGACATTCTTGTCAAAGTACTTCGCCATTCTCCTTTTAACTTCTTCCTGTCTGATTGTTGCCTCGTCCTGAAGCTCTTCGATCAGATCCAGACTATACTTGATAGCTTCATCATTGTCTTCTATCCATGCTTCTCCTCCCTCCTTTGCATACACAACTCTTGGTGTGACCACCTCAAATTCTACAGTAACAACAGCTTCCGAGCCATGAGATAATTTGAATGGTGTCTCCCCCGTAGCTGAAGATGGAGTAGTACGAAGAGTCCAAAGGATGGAAGGAAGTTGGTCTGCCCAATTTCCTCTTTGATTCAAGACCCTCTTCATCAGAAGCTGTTGAATCTGCCTATTTGCGGCTTCTACCTGGCCATTCGTTCTCGGATGATGCACAGAAGAGAACCGAAGGTCAACCCAACCTGATCACAGAAGGTTATCATCTCTGAATTGTTAAACTGCGGACCATTGTCAGTGACAATTGCTAGCAGAATTCCATGCCGGTAGACTATCTCTCCCCAGATGAAGTTTTTGATAACTTGGGTTGTAGTTTTTGCCAATGCTTTCGCCTCAATCCACTTGCTGAAGTAGTCAATCATCACAATGATAAAGCGATGCTGGCCGCTGGCTATTGGGAAGGGTCCGCTAAGATCCATCTATTATACTGCGAAGGGCCATGGCGCAGTTATTGATATGAGTGACTGAGCGGGTAGATGTTGGAGAGGGGCAAACTTTTGACACTAAACACATCGCTTGGCAAATGCTTCGGCATCCTTCCTCATGGTTGGCCAGAAATATCCCTGCTTTAAGATTCTCTTCTCCAGAGTCTTCGCTCCTGAATGGCTACCACACTCTCCGGAATGAACCTGTTTACCCGAGAAACCGCTTCCAGGAGGGTTACTCCCAGACCGCGCGGTTTGCGGTCTAAGTCGCCCGGTTCAGGTCAAACGAGGTCTATCGGCTCCGGCTAGCACAGGCCGGGCGGTCTGTGACAACTCAGGCCGCCTCCAAGTACTAAAGGTAATCAGAGCCCAAGTCCAACAGGACAAGTCGCGGTCTCAAGTCGGAAGTCGCACGGCCTATGTAATAGAGGCAGCCAAGGTCCAAAGTCAAAGAACAAGCCGCGGTTTCATAGCAGAGACCGAGCGGGTAGCCTCATCGCCTTGGCCTCCTCATCTCTAGCTACTGGTCAGCCAAGTCGCGCGGCTTATTTATTTCTCCTTTTTGTGTATCCCGTCACCGCCTGCCCGTTTCTCCTGTACCCGGGCAGGCGGTTATTTTATCCCTGCCCGCTCGGGCAGGCCCCCAAGCCTATAAATAGGGGGCGGCACTGTTCACAAAGGACGCACACTTGAATCTTGGAGCTCGCTTGTTTGAGCTGCGGACTCAAGTTTCCCGTCTTGCGGACTGTCTGACCGGCCGGCTTCTTTTTTCCTGCACTTGCAGCCCGCTGTAACCTCTTTTTTGTAATCAAAGGAAAGCCCGTCGCAAGAGTGGCATTCGCCGCGGCGGGCGAAGTCTAGTTTTGACCGCTGCCAGCGGTCTCCCTTTTTCTACTTAAAAAGTAACCGACAACCCGCAGCCTCCGGTTTCCTTCGGAGGAGCGATCTCAGCCTCAACAGAAACACGCGACCTTCAGATCGCGGATTGTCGGCGAAATCCCTTTTCCACCATAATGTCAGACCGTCAGTTCCCCCTTGGAGACCGCTCCGATCATAGCGAGGATTCTCTATGGGAAGCCCTGGAGCAATCAAAGAGAGAAGCCGAGCGGGCTCAGCGGGCCACTGATCAGCGACTTGAAGAGATCAGTCGGACTTTAGCAATACTGACTGAGCGATTAGTCCCGCAACAGGCCGCGACTAATCGGGCGGGTACCCCGGTCCTTCCTCCACCTCCTCCCTACTCGCTACCGCAAGTCGCTAACTTCCAGCTCCATCAAGAAGACCCTGTGGCTAGGGAAAACTTCTATCAAGCCGCGCACAACATGCCAGCTCGAGTCCTCGACTTCCAGGGAGCGACTTCCCATGCTGCCCGTCTTTCCTACCCACCGGAGGGCGCGGCTCATCTTTCCTACCCGCCTGAAGTGCCCATCAATCACTCCTACCCGCCAGAAGCAGCCGCCCGGTCTTCTCATCAGGCGGCCTGTCCGCAAATAGCCGCAGCTCCAGCGGCTTATTACCCTACACCTCAATATGAAGACATGGAAGAGACCTCTCCCTTTGTGGACGAAGTCAGGGGGGAACCTGCCCCTAATAATTTCAGGGAACCTCGCCTGCCAGCGTTCAATGGAGAGACTGACCCAACGGTTCATTTGCAAGCTTTTGAGTCAGCCGTTGCTCTCAGAACCCTGACCGATGCCACCAAATGCAAGCTTCTCGTAACCTCCTTTGAAGGACAAGCGAGGGAATGGTTCTATGGATTGCACCCCAGGTCGATCCATTGTTTCGCGGAGCTGCGAAAAGAATTCCTGCTAAGATTCTCCACCTCGAAGAAAAGAAAGAGTGGCCCGGCGGCCCTCTTTGATATAAAACAACGGGAAGGCGAAACATGGGCCCATTTTGTGGATCGATTCCAAAGAGAGATCATGGAAATCCAGAATGTGGACCCGGAGCTGTATAGGGTTGCCCTCATCCATGGCCTGAGGGAGGGCCCCCTAAAGTTTGAAGCAAATATAAGGGAGCCCAGGACTTATCAAGAGATGATAAGTCTGGCAAATATGTTTATCAGAGGAGAAAAGAGCAATCCAGATTACGTCGCGAAGTTGGTAAGCGACAAGGAGCCATCAAATACATCCTTCCATCGTCCACCATCAAATCAGTCCCACTTCGAACCCCGCTCCCAAAGGGGGAGGAACTTCAAAAATAAACAACCATTTATGGGCCATCAGCGATTTCAAGATCAGAAACCACCGCTGGCCATCGCTCCCGCTCCATCCGCTCTCCTTCCGCAGATCATGCCGGTATACTTACCACAGTATGCCGCGCAGCCACCTCCAGTCCTTCCATCAACTCAATACGATAATTCGCAAGACTCGTTCACCCCCCTGAATGTCACCATGGACGAGGTAGTCCAAATTCTGCAAAAGAGACCAGATTTCAAAAGGCCTGCTCCTCTGAAGTCGGATGTTCATAGTCGAAATCCGAACCTTTATTGTGAATACCATAAAGAGAGGGGACATTTGACTGATGATTGTCGGGCCCTTCGTCTGCTTATAGAAAGGCTCCTGGGAGAAGGAAAGCTCCGGGGTCTGATTCAGAAAGATAAAATTGCTGAGCCAGCCACCGAGAAGAGAAAGTAGAAAGAAACAGTAGAAGTGACCTGGGAGTGTGCCGACGTCGAGGACGCCGGCTGTTATGGTGACATCCATCCCTCTACCGAATGCATCGAAGTCAATGATGTGGGCCCCTTGGGGGACATCTATTGTATCCATGGGGGAGCTGGAGCGGAATCATCTCGCAAATCCAGTATTGCAAGAGTTCTAAAGCAGGAAGTGGCAGCCACAACAAGTTCTCCTCCCGAAAGCACTGTCGTCACGTTTGGTCAGGATGACCTTCCCCCTAATGCTAATCCTTTCGATGACGCGGTGGTCATCAAGGCCGTCATCGAAAACTACACGGTCCACAAGATTCTGGTTGATACTGGCAGCTCCGTCAACCTCCTTTTCCGCCCAACTTTCGAGGCCCTGAAGACTGGAAAGCAGCTGCTTTCCACCGATGGGCCCCTCTATGGCTTTTCTGGGGAGAAGAAGGAAGTAGAGGGTTCAGTGAAGCTCCTGGTCTCTCTTGGAGGGGTGATAAAGTTGGTCAATTTTGTGGTGGTAGACGCCCCGAGCAATTACTGTGCTATCTTCGGGAGGCCGATTCTCAACGCATACAGAGCGGTAGTATCTACTTTTCACCTCGCTCTCAAGTTCGCCGCAGAAGGGAAACAATATCGGGTCAGGAGCAACCCAAAGGTGGCTCGGGAGTGCTACGTCCGAACTGTCAACGTGATCACTGACGTTCCACTTCCCGAGGCCGAGGCTGAGGTTTTGATGATTGCTGAATCTTCAGGGCCTGCAGAGGAAGAGAAGGATCGAGAAGGGGCTCACTTGGAACCTGCCCAAGCGACCCAAGAAGTTCCTGTTGCTGAGGAGACAGAAAAGAAACTAGTCATCAACGCTGAATTGCAAGAGGAGGAGAAAGCGGAGCTAATCTCCTGCCTGCTGAAGAATCTGGATGTCTTCGCTTGGTCAGCGGAGGACATGTCAGGGGTGGATCCGGACGTGGCTTGCCATCATCTCAATGTGTCTCCTGAGTTCAAGCCCGTCCAGCAGAAGAAAAGAGAAGTGGCGACCAAGCTGGCGTTGCCCATCAGAGAGGAGGTTTCCAAACTCCTAAAAGCTGGTTTTATTTCTGAGATTCAATATCCCACGTGGATGTCGAACGTTGTAATGGTCAAAAAATCTGGTGGGAAGTGGCGCATGTGCGTAGACTTCACCAAACTCAATAAAGCGTGCCCTAAAGATTGTTACCCTTTGCCTCGGATAGATGTTTTAGTTGATTCCGCGGTTGGGTATGGTTTTATGAGTTTCCTCGATGCCTTCTCTGGGTATCATCAAATCAAAATGCATAAACCTGATATCCCGCATACCTCATTCATCACGAATGATGGGTGTTACTGTTATCTCGTAATGCCTTTCGGTCTCAAAAATGCGGGCGCAACATACCAACGAATGATGGATACCGTTTTTAAAAATCAAAAGGGCAGGAACCTCGAAGTCTACGTCGATGACCTTCTTCTAAAAAGCAAAACATTCTCGTTACACTTGGAAGACCTCGTAGAGACGTTCGCTACTCTACGGAGGTTCAAGTTAAAACTAAACCCATTAAAATGTGTATTCGGAGCAAGCAAAGGAAAATTTCTCGGGCATCTTTTAACTCCTGATGGCCTTGCGCCAAACCCGGATAAAGTGAAAGCTATCCTTGATATGACCCCTCCTCAAAATACTAAAGAAGTTCAACAACTTGGGGGAAGACTGGCAGGATTGAGCAGGTTTATCTCTAAATCTGGAGATAAAAGTGCCCCATTCTTCAAAATACTACGAGGGGGATCGAAATTCGAATGGAGCAAAGAATGTGACAGGGCTTTCGAGCAGTTAAAGGAGCAATTAACTTCAACTCCGTTACTTCAAAGTCCCCGTGAGGGGGAGAATCTTTTCTTATATCTGGGAGTCGGACCAGATGCAGTAAGTTCTGTCCTCGTTCGGGAGGAAAAGAGGAAGCAGTTTCCAATATATTACGTTAGCCACATCCTTAAAGATGCAGAAACCAGATATTCGATCCTGGAGAAGCTGGCCTTGGCTTTGGTCATGTCATCACGAAGGCTCCGCCCCTATTTTCAGGCTCATCCCATTCAGGTGGTCTCGAATCATCCACTAAAAAGTATCTTAGAAAAGCCGGATCATTCAGGAAGGTTGGCTAAATGGGCAATTGAGCTAAGCGAGTTCGAAATATCATACGTTCCCAGAACGGCAATAAAGGCACAAGTGTTGGCAGATTTCTTGGTGGACACGACGGAGTCTAATCCAGAACAGAGAGTACAATCTCCCTTGGCTTGGATCATTTATGTGGATGGGGCTTCTGGCAGAAACTCCGTGGGAGCCGGAGTGGTTCTGATCAGTCCAAATGGCATCAGGCTAGAGCAAGCTATCAAATTCTTCTTTCCGGTTACCAACAATCAGGCAGAGTACGAGGCACTTCTAGCTAGGCTAAGGCTTGCGAAAGAGCTGGGCATAGAATATGTACGTGTCAGAACTGATTCATTAGTAATGGCCTCTCAGGTCTTGGGAAATTATGAAACAAGGGAGCCGACTCTGCAAAAATACTTGATATTGGCCAAAAAGGAAATCGGAAGATTCAAGTCGTTTATCATTGAGCACATTCCGAGAGCACAAAACAAGGAGGCAGATGAATTGTCAAAGTTCGGTCTTCCATCAGGGGGAGTGACCTTTGAACTTTTTCACCCGGCAATAGATGAGGCAGAACTAATGCAAATCGATCATAACCCTTCGTGGAAGGATCCTTACGAGCTGTTCCTGTCAAAGGGGGAGTTTCATCATTCTATCAAAGATCGGAGAAGGTTCAAAAGAAAGGCGGCTTATTATTATCTGATAACAGGAGTTCTCTATAGAAAAACTTTGATTTCCCCCTTAGCACGATGTGTTCCGGAAGAAGAGATCCCTATTATACTTCAAGAAGTTCATTCTGGGGAATGTGGTAGCCATTCAGGGGCCAAAACTTTAGAAAAAAGGATCCTGCGGCAGGGATATTTTTGGCCAACTATGAGGAAGGATGCCAAAGTATTTGCTAAGCGGTGTGTGCAGTGTCAGAAGTTCGCTCCTCTTCAGCATTTGCCTGCCCAGTCACTCAGATCAATAACCGCGCCATGGCCTTTTGCAGTATGGGGGATGGATCTTATGGGGCCTTTTCCAATGGCCAGTGGTCAGCGACGCTTTATCATTGTAATGATCGACTATTTCAGTAAGTGGATCGAGGCCAAAGCATTAGCGAAAACTACTACCCAAATTGTCAGAAACTTCATCTGGGGGGAAATAGTTTGCCGGCATGGAATACCGTTGGCAATCGTCACCGATAATGGTCCACAGTTCAATAATCCAGAGATGAAAAATTTTTGTGATCAGGTCGGGATTGATCTTCGGTTCGCCTCGGTACATCATCCGAGAACAAATGGGCAAGTAGAAGCAGCAAACAGGCAAATCCGACAACTCTTGATGAAAAGAGTCCTAAATCAAAAAGGAAACTGGGCGGATCAGCTTCCTTCCATTCTTTGGACTCTTCGTACTACCCCGTCCTCAGCCACAGGGGAGACACCATTCAAGTTGTCTCATGGCTCGGAGGCCGTCGTTCCTGTAGAGTTTGAGGTGGTCACTCCAAGAGTTATGTTCGGAAAAGAAGGAGGAGAAGCATGGGTAGAATGCAATGACGAGGCTCTCAAGTGTAATTTGGACCTAATCGAAGAACTTCAGGATGAGGCTACAATCAGGCAAGAAGAGGTCAAAAGAAGGATGGCAAAGTACTTTGACAAAAATGTCAGGGTAAAACATTTTGCGGTCGGCGACCTTGTGTTAAAGAAAGTTGATGCAGCGGCCCGAACGGGTAGCGTCGGGAAGCTAGATCCGAATTGGGTTGGACCTTTCATCATCAAGGAGGTACTAAAAAGTGGAGCTTATCACCTCCAAACAAGTGACGGAGAAGACATCCCGCGCACCTGGAGTGGCGACGACCTCAAACGGTTCTATCCTTGAAATGTCCTTTTTATTCCTGCAGTTTTTTGAGATATTTTAATAAAAAAGCACCATACTGACACTTCTCCATGTCTGATATTTTCCTCTTTGTACTCTCTCATATCTATCAAACTCACTGAACCGCGGAGACATCGCCAAGTTCTGCTTGAACTCCCTCGGATTGTAGTCATTAGCGTAAAACCATAAAGATCGTGTGTAGCGGGGAGTTTTCGCACACATGTAGTGGTGGCTTGCCAATTCCCGAGCGGTGGTCTTCAGAACCTTGGATCCCGGCGGATATCTGACACACCCCTGCATCAAGGGAGGTCTAGGTGAATGTTGGCTCTATCATGCCCCGAGGGGATATAATTACAGCTGTGATGATCCTTCTGAGGAAAGCAATGTCGGTATAGCCCCCGCGGCATAACCACACCTGCCCAACTGATCATCTTAGTCTGTGACTATCGAATACTCCAAGGTACTCTCGAGCGATGCCTAGGCGGGACCCACAACTAAGTTGATCTCTCTGAGGAAAGCAATGTCGGTATAGCCCCCGCGGCATAACCACACCTGCCCAATTGATCAACTCGGCTTGTAACCCTAGGCAAGAGAGCAGCCGAGTCGCTTACAGCCCTTATGACCACTTGAGGAAAGCAATGTTCGCCGCCTAGGCCCACCTGCCCACTTGGTTGTCTGGGTCTGTACTTTCTTCTCTTTATTTATACAGCTTTTTTGACCGCTTGAGGAAAGCAATGTTCGCCGCCTAGGCCCACCTGCCCACTTGGTCATCTGAGTCTGTAGTCATCTTTATAACATTATAAGGGATTATCTCATTCCATATGGTCACTATAGACCGTTTGGAGAAGAAAGCAGGATTCCTATACATATAGCACAAACCGGACGACTTGATGATCAAACCGTGCGGTTTGAAATAAGCAGATACCAAGCCTTCCAGGCGGTCTGGTAATTAAACCAGGCGGTCTCAAAATTAGCAGGTTCCAAGGTTGTCATGCGGCTCAATCTTTCAAACCGGACGGCTTGAAATAAAACTGGGTATCATTAAGGTATCAAGCTGAATATCAGGGGAGCAAGCATAATCATGATCGGCCGATCTTATCATCCGGATTATGAATTTTATCATCCTTATGGGTTTCCATTCAATCCGATCGGATAATCACAGGATCTTTTAAATCAGGCAGTAATAATTTTCACTACAAGTATTATGCCTGCTCATCATACGAATTTAATGCACAGTTCGTGCGGCTTGTTGTTCAAGATGGTTATAATTTTCACTACAAGTATTATACCTGCTCATCATACGAATTTAATGCACAGTTCGTGCGGCTTGTTGTTCAAGACGGTTATAATTTTCACTACAAGTATTATGCCTGCTCATCATACGAATTTAATGCACAGTTCGTGCGGCTTGTTGTTCAAGACGGTTATAATTTTCACTACAAGTATTATGCCTGATCATCATACGAATTTAATGCACAGTTCGTGCGGCTTGTTGTTCAAGACGGTTATAATTTTCACTACAAGTATTATGCCTGCTAATCGTACAAATTTAATATGCAGTTTGCGGATTAAGTACTAACCGCACGATCTATCGATTGGTCTTCTTGAGATCGGATATTCTCTTTATAGTCGCACGACTTGGTTATTTCAAAATACTGGATCGGTTATCTGATTGCATTCGCGAAGACTTGCCCTCTATCCCGGAAAGCAAGTATGCCGGGTCTAGTAGCAACCACGCGGCTTGATTGCGCCCGGTTTCCGGAATGTACACATTCGAAATAAGTCGGCTCTTCTTCAGAACGAATCAAATAAATTCGACGCGGATTAACAGGAGCGGGCTGTGCCAGTATTTTTCAGATACTTTAACGGAGTCTCGGGGAGATCGCTATCCAAACCGGATAGATTAAACACTAAGGCGCACGATTTGGTAAGATTCAATAGAGGGAAATCACAAGCAAATACAAATAAGTCGCAGAAGGTAGACGGACAGATAAGTAAAAACTTTTCATTTCAATAAAACGCTGTTTACATTGTATTTTAAGCCGTCCGGCTAACAACATCAAGCCGGCGGCTATTCAAAATAAAAAACAAAATACATCTATTGATCGTGCGACTTGAGTTTCTTAGATGCAGGAGCACTTGAATGTTCGCTGCCGTCGACCGAAACATCGGGAGAATAGCCTTCGCTGCCCGACGAGGATGAGCTGCTCAACTCGCCCGACTTGCGACCAGCATCTTCTTCAGAATCGCTGGGTTCGGACTCTGAGCTACCTTCACCACTCTTGGCCGCTTCGGGTTCTTCGGCCTCGACGTCCTCATCTTCACTCTCTTCCGAGCTGGATCCATCGACCTTGTTCTTCCCCTTGGCCTTCCGCCTGATCTTTTCCAGCTTCTTCTGCAAGGTCGGATAAGCATCCGAAAAGGTGAAATGCTCAAAACCGGGCGCGAACCCTTTGAGCTCCCGCAAGCGGTTAAAAGCATTTTCAATTCCCTCGGCGACATGAGGGAAGAGTTCTTGCTGATAAACCGGGTCGGTCTCATCATATTTATCCTGCAGAAGAAGAGAGTAAGGTAAGACCGGGCGGTTTGAGAACATCGGTATTAAAGCTGGCCAGGTGATAACTTACCAACTCGGCTTCCTTTAACCGCTCATTCTCCTTTTTTAATTCGGCGATTTCCTTCTCTTGAAGGCTGTTATCTCTGGTCAACCTTTTCAGGGTCATCCCCATAAAGGCGTTTGTGGTAAAACTCTCGGCAGCTACCCGCGCGGCCTCCCTGGCGAGCTCCTCCACAGGAACTTTCCTTAGCCTCCTGAAGTTCCGCCGGCCGAACATGCCAATGCTGGCGGCCTCAGCATGCCGACCCGACTTCTCGCTCGCCCAGTGGGGAAGCGCGGTAGAGATCTGGACGCTGTCGCCGTTCGGGTGCCAGGTCAAAACCGGGCAGCCCTTCAGGTCCTTCACCTTGCTGAAAGATCGGAGGGCGGCGAAGTCGCCCAAGGAGCCCGAATCCTCCCCATCAGATGGCAGCGGCTTGTTCCTGGCTTGCCTCTTTCTTTTCTCCGTCTGGGTCAGGACCAGACCGGACGGACTGACCGGCTTGTTAACAGGAACCACGGCTTGGGCTATAAAACAAGAAGAGTCAGCACAAGAAATCAAGCGGTTAGCATTCAAGTCGGAGGCAAAGAGAAGCTTACTATCTTCAAGCCGAACGTTCTCCAGTTCGGCAAGCAGAGGGATGTAGTAGCTTATGTTAAGCCGCTCATCCTTGAGGAGCTTACAGATCCCTTTCTCCACCTCGCTGATTGGCACTGGCTGAAAAGCCTCCTCAGGCCGCACCTGCGGGTTCGGGTTCAACAGGCCCAGCCGGCCTTCGAAGATCAGGTACCTCTCCGACCAGGCAGTTACCTTGTTCGCCAGGTTGACCATCTTCAACCCGCGGCAACCGAAGTAGAGGTGGCCTTTGAAGACGTCCGATTCAGAGTCCGGGATGGCCCGAACTGAGAATATCTTCCTGAAGAGATCCATGGAGAAGCGGACTCTCTCAGATCGAAGGTAAGAGATAAAGCTGCATATCCCGGCCATCGAGTTGGGAGAAATCTGGCCCGGAACAACTCCATAGTGGTCGAAGACCATGGCGAGCTCCATTGGGATCGGGAATTTGAATCCGCAATCGAAGTGATCGATTGGGTTCGCGATGAGGTTTGGACCGGACGAGTTCATCCGCTCATCACGGAGCGGAAGTCGCGCAAGCAGCGGGCTGTCGACCATATGTTTTTCAACGAACTCGTCCAATTCGGCTTTCGTTAATCGACACTCCTCAAGATCAGCAGAGTGGAAGGCAACGGCGGCTTCAGAGCGGGTAGCTGGGGTCTTCGCAGGTCGCTTCGACTGGCACTTTGCTCCCATCTCGAAATTCTGGTAAGAAGAACTTCGGAAGGACGCTACTTATAAGAACGGATGATCTGCACTTAGCAAAGGTCAAATCGCGGCTAGATGATCAACCCGCGCGAATATATCATCACAAAAGTCAGCGATAGATTGCATAAATTGAAAAAAGCGAATTACAAAGCCACGAAGGCAAGCCGAGCGGCTTATGAAAAATAACTCAGGCATCAATCAACAGCATGAAGGCTAAAAAAGTAAAATTGAATATTGAAGCCGCACGGCCTGAGTAAACAGGTCGAATATCACAAAATCAGATTCAGGCGAATTATCCAAAGGACCGAATTGAAACCATATTACAAAGTTGTATCCCAACACCGCTCATTACTGGCGGGTATCGTTCGGTTCGTCCTCTCTGTGAAGCCGCGCGACATGATCGCCAATCTGAAGGACAGTCCCCTGCAGTTGGTTCATATTATGATTAAGGCGGTTGATCATGCTATGAATCCACGCGGCGTCTCTCTCCACTCGCGACGCAGGAATCGTGCGAGTGGGTAAGTTCGCTGCGGACTCATGAACACTAGCAACTGGGCAGATTGTCCCGGCTGCAGGAAGAGACGAGCTCGTCCCTGCATCCGGGCGGATTGACCCTCACCGGCCTTCATCAACCGTGTTTAAAGGGCGCCGACTTCCGCCGGCTTCCTTGGCCAGATGCAGGTATTTGTCCCTATAGTAGGCACAGTCATCTTCGAGCTTGCGGACTTCCTTCTTCCCGCGATCAATCCGGGCGGTCAGCGCTGCCACCTGGTCCTGCTGCTCCTTCTCTTTCTCCCGGCGCTCTCTCCGCTCGGCTTCCAGCTCTACCCGAATCGCGGCTTTCTCGTCCTGGGCGACTTTCTCCCTCTCCTCCACTGCCCTCAGCTGCTTGGCAAGCGTCTCCAGATTCTTCTGAAGCTGGGACATCTCGGTCTCCATCCGAGTATCCGGGAGAGGGGAGCGCAGTAGAGGTGGTTCAAAGGGAGGAAGGTAGGACACCAGTTCGCCCGGCTCCGGGATGGAATCACGATCATCTACAAAAAGAGAAACGGTCAAAAATTGTTCAACATGAAACCGCTTTCATTAAATTTTCCTCGCTTACGAGCCGCGGCGGTTTGAATTGAACTCGGGCGGGCAGGTCGCCTTGTTAGCTCGGTATCGAATTTCCTGCGTTGTTCTCTCCACGATCTTTCACTTTGCCTCCGCTTAGCAGCAGAGAATTGAGTAGCGGAGGGAAAGAAGCTAGGCGATGGATTCAATAACGCAGCGCGCGACTTGTTTCGAGGTCGCGGCATGAAAAAACGAACGGAATGGAAATCTGCTGCCTTTTTACCTTGAAGCAAGAGGTTGGGCTGCGGCGGGGGCGGCCTGGCGAGTTGATCTCTTACCCGCTCCGCCTTCACCTGCATAAATCGCAGACCGGCAATCACGGGATCGACAGAGGCCGGTATGGATTCTGCAGCCGCGATCTTAGGGAGGATGGTCTCCTTAAGGCTGGTCGCATCCTCGGACAGAGCGGATCTTTTTTCCCCTGGCGGGTTGGCAGCCTGCAGTTCGGCGGAAGTTCCCAGCTGGTCATCCTGCTTCTGAAAAGAGTCAAAATCTTTGAGAAGGTCGCTCACAGAAATACTATGCGCATCAACCAGAGCCTGGTCGTTCGGCTGAGGGGAGGGAGTGGTCAGGCCTTCCGAGACCTCATTCTCACGCGATTTGCCCTGCAGCCTGACCGCTCTCGATTTACCAGAGGCCGCCTTATTCTTGGCCTTAAGCTTCTTCATTTTTTGGAGGAGCCTGTCCGCAACGGACTCCTCCATCTTCCTCTTCTTCGACTTCGGGACAGTTGGCTTGTCCGGGCTGTCCTCAACATTGATTATGGGAGACTCCAGACCGTCCGGCTTGGGGGAGTCAACTGCTTCTCCCGCTTCATCCCTTATCTTCAAATGAAAGACCCCTGACGGGGTAACTTCCATCTTGAAGGACTCATCCCCGTCGCCTTTCGGGGAAGCAGCTTCCAGGTCTGTCCTACACGGTGGAGAAGGCGGGTTGTTTCCCTGGACAGAGAAGATTGGGGGCGGGTTCGAGCTGCCCGCTCCATCCTTAGTCGGCGGGTTCGAGCTACCCGCCTCATCCTTAGTCGGCGGAACAACTGCTGGCTCAGGGAGCAGTTCGGTCGGTCTATCCTCCTGTTTAGATGATAAAGCAATTGTTAAACCTACAGGCAGGTCGGTCGGTTTATTCGTAAGGGCAATTGTTACCGTCTTATCAGGCCGCTTCGTCTTCTTCTTCTTCTTCTCTTTCGAGCGGTCTCTATCACGGTTCTTTCCGGACTTCTCAAGAAGCTCGAGTTCAGCCATCAGGTTCACCATCTTTCTCGAGTTGTGCAAACCGAAAGTTCTAACCGCAACAGGCGAATAGTGACTCGTGGTAACAATAGAGTTATGCCAGAGTCGAAGCTTCTGGAGCATTTATAACCAACAGGGTGAAGTCGGCGCGATCTCCGGCTAGCACTGATATTTTCGAAATCTTCACGGAAATTTAAAAATATGCGGGGATTATGTTTACCCGGGAAACCGCTTCCAGGAGGGTTACTCCCAGACCGCGCGGTTTGCGGTCTAAGTCGCCCGGTTCAGGTCAAACGAGGTCTATCGGCTCCGGCTAGCACAGGCCGGGCGGTCTGTGACAACTCAGGCCGCCTCCAAGTACTAAAGGTAATCAGAGCCCAAGTCCAACAGGACAAGCCGCGGTCTCAAGTCGGAAGTCGCACGGCCTATGCAATAGAGGCAGCCAAGGTCCAAAGTCAAAGAACAAGCCGCGGTTTCATAGCAGAGACCGAGCGGGTAGCCTCATCGCCTTGGCCTCCTCATCTCTAGCTACTGGTCAGCCAAGTCGCGCGGCTTATTTATTTCTCCTTTTTGTGTATCCCGTCACCGCCTGCCCGTTTCTCCTGTACCCGGGCAGGCGGTTATTTTATCCCTGCCCGCTCGGGCAGGCCCCCAAGCCTATAAATAGGGGGCGGCACTGTTCACAAAGGACGCACACTTGAATCTTGGAGCTCGCTTGTTTGAGCTGCGGACTCAAGTTTCCCGTCTTGCGGACTGTCTGACCGGCCGACTTCTTTTTTCCTGCACTTGCAGCCCGCTGTAACCTCTTTTTTGTAATCAAAGGAAAGCCCGTAGCAAGAGTGGCATTCGCCGCGGCGGGCGAAGTCTGGTTTTGACCGCTGCCAGCGGTCTCCCTTTTTCTACTTAAAAAGTAACCGACAACCCGCAGCCTCCGGTTTCCTTCGGAGGAGCGATCTCAGCCTCAACAGAACCTCCTGTGTTGAGTCCGAGATCGCACCTCCGAGGGAAACCGGAGGCTGCGGGTTGCCGGTTACTTTTTGTATAGAAGAATGAGACCGCTAGCAGCGGTCAAGGCCAGACTTCGCCCGCCGCGGCAAATGCCACTCCTGCGACGGGCTTTCCTTTGATTAGAAAGAAGTGGTTACAGCGGGCTGCAAGTGCAGGAAAAGAGAAGCCGGCCGGTCAGACAGTCCGCAAGATGAGAAACTCGAGTCCGCAGCTCAAACAAGCGAGCTCCTAGATTCGAGTGTGCGTGCCTTGGGAACAGTGCCACTCCCTATTTATAGGCTTGGGGGCCTGCCCGAACGGGCAGGGATAAAATAACCGCCTGCCCGGGTACAGGAGAAACGGGCAGGCGGTGACGGGATACACACAGAAGGAAAGAAAGAAGCCGCGCGGCTTGGCGGCTTGCCCCTCCGAATTGTCTGACCAGAGGCCGAAGATGATGCGGCCAAGGCGACGATGCTACCCGCTCGATCTCTGTCTTGAGACCGCGGCTTGTTCTTTGACTTTGGACCTTGACTTATCTCCAAGGCATAAACCGCGCGACCTCCGACTTGAGTCCGCGACTTGCCCTGCTGGACTTGGGCCTGAACTATCTTTAGTACTTGGCGGCGGCCTGAGTTATGCCAGACCGCCCGACCTATGCTAGCTGGTGTCGATGGATCTCGTTTAACCTGAGCCGGGCGACTTGGATCCGCAAACCGCTCGGTCTGCGAGTAGTCCTCTTGAAAGCGGTTTCCCGGGTAAACAAAATCCCCGCATATTTTTAAATTTCCGTGAAGATTTAAAAAATATCAGTGCTAGCCGGAGACCGCGCCGTCTTCACCCCGTTGGTTATAAATGTTCCAGAAGCTTCGATTCTGGCATAACTCCATTGTTACCACGAGTCACTACTCGCCTATTGCGGTTAGGGCTTTCGGATTGAACAGCCCGAAAAAGATGGTGAACTTGATGGCTGAGCTCGAAGTTCTTGAGAAGTCCGGAAAGAACCACGAGAGAGACCGCTTGAAAGAGAAGAAAAAGAAAAAGACGAAGCGGCCTGATAAGACCGTAACAATTGCTTCTACGAGTAAACCGACCGACCTGCCTGCAGAGTTGACAATCGACTTGTCATCTAAATAGGAGGAGAACAAGCCGACCGAACTGCCTCCTAAGCAAACAGTCGTCCTGTCGACTGAAAATGAGGCGAGCCGTCTGAACCCGCCACCAGCTGACCCCCCGACCTTCTCTGACAAAGGAAACTGCCCGCCTTCTCCGCCGGGTAAGACAGACTTGGAGGCTGCTTCCCAGAAAGGCGATGGGGATGAGTCTTTCAAGTTGGAGGTCACCCCGTCTGGGGATTTTCATCTAAAAATTAGGGATGAAGGGGGAGAGGCAGTTGACTCCCCCAGGCCGACCGGTCTGGAAGCTCCAGTTATTAACGTCGAGGACATTCCGGACAAACCAACTGTCCTGATGTCAAAAAAGAGAAAGAAGGAGGAGTCAGCTGCGGACAGACTTCTCAAGAAGATGAAGAAGCTGAAGGCCAAGAATAAGGCAGCATCTGGGAGGCCGCGATGCGGACAGCCTGCAAGGCAAGTCGCGCGAGAATGAAGTTTCGGAAGTCTTGATTACTCCTTCCCCCCAGCCGAACGACCAGGTTCCAATTGATGCTCATAGTATTTCCGTAAGCGACCTCCTCAAGGATTTTGATTCTTTTCAGAAGCAAGATGAACAACTGAGAACTTTTTCCGAACTGCAGGCTGCCAACCCGCCAGGAGAGAAGGGATCCGCCCGTTCTGAGGATGCGACCAGCCTTAAGGAGACCATCCTTCCTGAGGTCGCAACTGAAAGAACCATACTGACACCTGAAGATACCGTGACGGCTGGTCTGCGGTTTATGCAGGTGAAAGCGGAGCGAGTAAGAGATCAACTTGCCAGGCCGCCCCCGCCGCAACCCAATCTTTTGCTGCAAGGTAAAAGGGGAGCGGACTACCATTCCGTTCATTTTTTTCATGCCGAGGCCTCGAAACAAGTCGCGCGCTTCGTTGTTGAACCCGTCGCCCAGCTTCTTTCCCTCCGCTGCTCAACTTTCTGCTGCTAAGCGGAGGCAAAGTGAGAGATCGTGGAGAGAACAACGCCGAAAGTTCGATACCGAGCTAACAAGGCGACCTGTCCGCCTGAATTCAATTCAAACTGCCGCGGCTTGTAAGCGAGGAAAATTCGATGAAAGCGGTTTCCTCTTGAATGTTCCTTGACTATTTTCTCTTATTGCAGATGACCGTGACTCTATCCCGAAGCCGGGCGAACTGGTGACCTATCTTCCCCCTCTTGACCCACCCCTGCTGAGTTCTTCTCGGCCGGATACTCGGATGGAGGACGAGATGTCCCGGCTTCAAAAGAATCTGGAAACCCTTGCTAAGCATATGAGGGCTATGGAGGAGAGAGAGAAGGTCGCCCAAGATGAGAAAGCTGCTCTTCGGGTTGAATTGGAAACCGAGCGGAATGAGAGCCGAGCAGCGCTGGAGGCCGAGCGGAGAGAGCGTCGAGAGAAAGAAAAAGCGCAGCAAGACCAAGTGGCTGCGCTGACCGCCCGTATTGATCGTGGAAAGAAGGAAGTCCGCAAGCTCGAAGAGGATTGTGCCTATTATAGGGACAAATACCTTCATTTGGCAAAGGAAGCCGACGGAAGTCGGCGCCCTATTAACGTAGTTGATGAAGGCCGGCGAGGGTCAAGCCACCCGGATGCAGGGACGAGCTCGTCTCTTCCTGTAGCCGGGACGACCCGCCCAGTTGTTAGTGTTCATGAGTCCGCAGCGACCTTGCCTACTCGCGTGATTCCCGCGTCGCGAGTAGAGAGAGATGCCGCGCGGATTCATAGCATGATCAACCGCCTTAATCATAATATGAACCAAATGCAGGGGACTGTACTTCAAATCGGCGACCATGTCGCGCGGCTTCACAGGGAGGATGAACCGAGCGATACCCGTCCATAACGAGTAGCTCTGAGATATGAACTTTGTAATAATATTTCTATTCGGTCTCTTGGACAATTTGCTTGAATCTGACTCTATGATATTCGATCTGCCATTCAGGTCGTGCGGCTTAAATATTTGAATTTACTTTTTTGCCTTCTTGCTGTGTTGATTGATGCCTGAGTTATTTTACATAAACCGATCTGCTTGTTTTCATGATTCTTCAATTCGCTTGTTTGAATTATACGGTCTTTGTGTTTAACTTTTGTGATGATGTACCCGCACAGGTTGACCGGTCTAGCCGTGATTTGACCTTTGCTAAATTCAGATCATCCGTTCTTATAAGTAGCGCCCTTCCGAAATTCCTTTTACCAAAATTTCAAGATGGGAGTAAAGCGTCAATCGAAGCGACCTGCGAAGACCTCTGCTACCCACTCGGAAGCCGCTGTGGCCTTTCACTCTGCCGACCTCGAGGAGTGCCGTTTGACAAAGGCTGAGCTGGACGAATTCGTCGAGAAGTACATGGCCGATAGTCCGCTGCTCGCGCGGCTTCCGCTTCGTGATGAGCGGATGAATTCGTCTGGCCCAAACCTAATCACGATCCCAATCGACCATTTCGATTGCGGATTTAAATTCCCGATTTTAATTGAACTTGCCATGGTCGTTGACCATTATGGAGTTGTTCCCGGCCAGATTTCTCCAAACTCGATGGCCGGGATATGTAGCTTCATCTCTTACCTGCGATCTGAGAGAGTCCGCTTCTCTATGGACATCTTCAGGAAGATATTATCAGTGCGGGCCATTCCGGACTCTGAATCAGATGTCTTCAAAGGCCACCTCTACTTTGGCTGCCGCGGGTTGAAGATGGTCAATCTGGCGAACAAAGTCACGGCCTGGTCGGAGAGGTACTTGATCTTCGAAAGCCGACTTGGCCTGTTGAACCCGAATCCGCAAGTGCGGCCTGAGGAGGCTTTTCAACCGGTCCCAATAAGCGAAGTGGAGAAGGGAATCTGCAAGCTTCTCAAGGATGAGCGGCTTAACATAAGCTACTATATCCCCCTACTTGCCGAGCTAGAGAACGTTCGGCTTGAAGATAGTAAGCTTCCCTTTGCTTCCGACTTCAATGTTAACCGCTCGATCTCTCGTGCTGACTCTTCTCCTTTTATAGCCCAAGCCGTTGTTCCTGCTAACAAGCCGATCAGCCTGGCCGGTTTAGTCTTGACTCAGACGGAGAAGAGAAAGAGGCAAGCCAGGAACAAGCCGCTGCCGTCTGATGGGGAGGATTCGGGCTCCTCGGGCGACTTCGCCGCCCTTCGCTCCTTCAGCAAGGTGAAGGATCTAAAAGGCCGCCCGGTCTTGACCTGGCACCCGGACAGCGATAGTGTCCAGATCTCTACCGCGCTTCCCCACTGGCGAACGAGAAGTCGAGCCGGCATGCTGAGGCCGCCAGCATCGCTATGTTCGGCCGACGGAACTTCAGGAGGTTGAGGAAAATTTCTGAGGAAGAGCTCGGCAGGGAGGCCGCGCGGGTTAGTGCCGAGGGCTTCATCACCAACGCCTTCATGGGGATGACCCTTAAGAGAAGGAAATTGCCGAACTGAAGAAAGAAAATGCGCGGCTAAAGGAAGCCGAGTCGGTGAGTCATCACCTGGCCAGCATCAACACCAATGTTCTCAGACCGCACGGTCTTACCATACTCTTTTCTTTTGCAGGCTAAGTATGATGAAACCGACCCGGTCTATCAGCAGGAACTCTTCCCTCATGTCGCCGAGGGAATTGATAATGCTTTTAACGGGAGCTCAACGGGTTTGCGCCCGGTTTCGAGCATTTCACCTTCTCGGATGCCTATCCGATTTTGCAAAAGAAGTTAAAAAAGATCAGGCGGAGAGCCAAAGGAAAGAATAAAGCCGACGGATCCAGTTCGGAGGAGAGCGATGATGGAGATGACGAGGTCGAAGAACCCGGAGCGGCTAAGAGTGGTGAGAGTGGCTCGGAGTCCGAATCCAGCGATTCTGAAGAAGATGCTGGTCGCAAATCGGGCGAATTGAGCAGCTCATCCTCGTCGGGTAGCGAGGGTTATTCTCCTGACATTTCGATTGATGGCAGCGAACATTCAAGTGCTCCTGCGTCTAAGAAACTCAAGTCGCACGATCAGTAGCTGTATTTTGCCTTTTATTTTGAATAGCCGTCGGCTTGATGTTGTTAGCCGGACGGCTTAAAACATGATGTAAACAATATTTTGATAATGAAATGAAAAGCTTTTACCTGTCTATCTGTCTACCTTCTGCGACTTACTTGCGATTGTTTGCAATCTCTTTCTGTGTTAAATCTAACCAAGTCGTGCGACTTAATGTCAACTTTATCCGGTTAGGATAGCGATCTTCATAAGATTCCGGTAAAGTATCTAAAAACCCACTCGCATGGCTTGCTTCTTTTAATCCGAATCGAATTTATCCGATTTATTCTGAGAAAATGCTAACTTATTACGAATGTATTACGACATCCCGGAGACCGGACACATTTGAGCCGCGCGGTTACTACTAGACCCGGCATACTTGCTTTCCAGGATAAAGAAGGACAAGTCATGAGAACAATTTTCAGACCGAGCGGTCAGCGTTTTAACTCAGGCGACTTGCGGCTAACATTGCTGTAAATCCCACCTCCGTGAATGCAATCAGATAACCGATCCGGAATTTGAAATAATCAAGCCGTGCGACCGTAAGCAGAATATCCAGTCTCAAGAAGATCAGTTGATAGACCGCGCGATTAACATTTAATCCGATCAATCTATATGATAGTTATATATAACATTGACTGACAAGCCGTATGAGCCGTATATAGAATTCGTGCGATTAGTAGATTTAATACTTGCAACGGGAATCATAACCTGACGAGCTGTATATAGAATTCGTGCGATTAGCAGGTTTAATACTTGCAACGAGAATCATAACCGCCTGATTGAAAAGGTCATGTGATTATCCGATCGGATTGAATGGAAACCCATAAGGATGATAAATTCATAATCCGGATAATAAAGTCGGTCGGTCATGATTATGCTTGCTTCCCTGATATTTACCTTGATACCTTAATGATACCCTGCTCACTTCAAACCGTCCGGTCAAAAAACCGAACCGCATGATATCTTTGGAACCTGCTGATTTTAGACCGCCTGGTTTAATAACCAGACCGCCAGGCTTAATAACCAGACCGCCAGGATTAATAACCAGACCGCCTGGAAGCCTTGGTACCTGCTTATTTCAAACCGCCCGGTCTAAAAACCGAACCGCATGACATCTTTGGAACCTGCTGCTTTTAGACCGCCTGGTTTAATAACCAGACCGCCAGGTTTAATAACCAGACCGCCAGGTTTAATAACCAGACCATCTGAAAGCCCTGGTAGCTGCTTATTTCAAACCGCCCGGTTTGAGTATTAAGTCGTCCGGTTTATGCTGCACATAGAAATCCTGCTTTTTCCTCCAAATGGTCTATAATGACCATATGGGACGAGATAATCCCTGGTAATGCAATAAAGATGATTACAGACTCAGATGACCAAGTGGGCAGGTGGGCCTAGGCGGCGAACATTGCTTTCCTCAAGTGGTCATAAGAGCTGTAGAAATAAAGAGAAACAAGTACAGACCCAGATGACCAAGTGGGCAGGTGGGCCTAGGCGGCGAACATTGCTTTCCTCAAGTAGTCATAAGGGCTGTAAGCGACTGGACTGCTCTCTTGCCTAGGGCTACAAGCCGAGTTGATCAATTGGGCAGGTGGGCCTAGGCGGCGAACATTGCTTTCCTCAGAGAGATCAACTCAGTTGTGGGTCCCGCTTAGGCATCGCTTGAGAGTACCTTGGAGTATTCAATAGTCACAGACTAAGATGATCAGTTGGGCAGGTGTGGTTATGCCGCAGGGGTTATACCGACATTGCTTTCCTCAGAAGGATCATCAAAGCTGTAATTATATCCCTCTCGGGGCATGATAGAGCCAACATTCACCTAGACCTCCCTTGATGCAGGGGTGTGTTGGATATCAGCCGGGATCCAAGGTTCTGAAGACCACCGCACGGGAATTGGCAAGCCACCACTACACGTGTGCGAAAACTCCCCGCTACACATGATCTTCATGGTTTTTTACGCTAATGACTACAATCCGAGGGGGTTCGAGCAGAACTTGGCGATGTCTCCGTGGTTCAGTGAGTTTGATATGTGAGAAAATGCAGAAAGGAAACATCAAACATGGAGAAGTGTCAGTATGGTGTTTCTTATTAAAATATCTCAAAAATTGCAAGAAATTAAAGAAGACATTTTAAGGATAGAACCGTTTGAGATCGTCGCCACTCCAGGTGCATGGGATGTCTTCTCCTTCACTTGTTTGGAGGCGATAAGCCCCACTTTTTAATACATCTTTGACGATGAAAGGTCCAGCCCAATTAGGATTTAGCTTCCCGACATTGCCTGTTCGGGCTGCTGCATCAACCTTTTTTAGTACGACGTCGCCGACCGCAAAATGCTTTACCCTGACATTTTTGTCAAAGTACTTTGCCATCCTCCTTTTAACTTCTTCTTGCCTGATTGTTGCCTCATCCTGAAGTTCTTCGATTAGATCCAGACTATACTTGATAGCCTCGTCATTGTATTCTACCCACGCTTCTCCTCCTTCTTTTCCGTACACCACTCTTGGAGTGACCACCTCAAACTCCACAGGAACAACAGCCTCCGAGCCATGAGATAATTTGAATGGTGTCTCCCCTGTAGCTGAAGATGGAGTGGTACGAAGAGTCCAAAGGATGGAGGGAAGTTGATCTGCCCAGTTTCCTTTCTGATTCCAAACTCTTTTCATCAGGAGCTGCTGGATTCATTTGTTGGCTGCTTCTACCTGACCATTGGTCCTTGGATGATGTACTGAGGAAAACCGCAGGTCAATTCCAACCTGATCGCAAAATTTTATCATCTCGGGATTATTGAATTGTGGACCATTATCAGTGACAATTGTCAGCGGAATTCCGTGTCGGCAGACTATTTCTCCCCAGATGAAGTTTCTGATGATTTGGGTGGTAGTTCTTGCCAGTGCCTTAGCCTCGATCCACTTACTGAAGTAGTCAATCATCACTATGATAAAGCGGCGCTGACCGCTAGCCATTGGAAAGGGCCCGATGAGATCCATCCCCCATACTGCAAAAGGCCACGGCGCAGTTATTGATCTGAGTGACTGAGCAGGCAAATGCTGAAGAGGGGCGAACTTTTGGCACTGCACACACTGCTTGGCAAATGCTTCAGCATCCTTTCTCATAGTCGGCCAAAAATATCCTTGCCGCAGGATCCTTTTTTCCAAGGTTTTTGCCCCTGAATGGCTACCACATTCCCTAGAATGAACTTCCTGAAGTACAATAGGGATCTCTTCTTCTGAAACACATCGTGCTGAGGGGGAAATCAAAGTTTTTCTGTAGAGAACTCATGCTATTTGATAATAATATGCCGCCTTCCTTTTGAATCTTCTCCGATCTTTGATGGAATGGTGGAACTCCCCCTTTGATAGGAATAGCTCGTAAGGATCCTTCCATGATGGATTATGATCAATTTGCATGAGTTCCGCCTCATCTATTGCCGGATGAAAGAGTTCAAAGGTCACTCCCCCTGATGGAAGACCGAACTTCGACAATTCATCTGCCTCCTCATTTTGCGTTCTTGGGATGTGCTCGATAATAAATAACTTGAATCTTCCGATTTCCTTTTTGGCTAATAGCAGATATTTTCGCAGAATCGGCTCCCTTGTCTCATAATTTCCCAAGACCTGGGAGGCCATCACCAGTGAGTCGGTTCTAACATGTACATATTCTATGCCCAACTCTTTCGCAAGCCTTAGCCCAGCCAGAAGTGCTTCGTATTCTGCCTGGTTATTGGTAACTGGAAAGAAGAACTTGATAGCTTGCTCCAGCCTGATGCCATTTGGGCTGATCAACACTACTCCGGCTCCCACAGAGTTTCTGCCAGAAGCCCCATCCACATAAATGATCCAAGCCAGAGGAGATCGTACCACCTGTTCAGGACTAAGCTCTGTTGTATCTACCAGGAAGTCTGCCAAGATTTGCGCTTTGATTGATGTTCGGGGGATGTACGATATCTCAAATTCACTTAGTTTAATAGCCCATTTTGCCAACCTCCCTGAATGATCTGGCTTTTCAAGAATATTCTTTAAAGGATGATCTGTAACAACTTGGACGGAATGAGCCTGAAAATAAGGGCGAAGCCTTCGCGCGGACATAATCAAAGCCAAGGCCAGTTTCTCCAGGATCAAATATCTGGTTTCTGCATCCTTAAGGATGTGGCTGACATAGTATATTGGAAACTGCCTCCTCTTTTCTTCCCGAACGAGGACGGAACTCACCGCTTCTGGTCCGACTCCCAGATATAAGAATAGCTTTTCTCCCTCACGGGGACTTTGGAGTAGTGGAGTCGAAGTTAACTGTCCCTTCAGCTGCTCGAAAGCCTTGTTACACTCCTCGCTCCATTCGAACTTTGATCCCCTCGCAATGTTTTAAAGAATGGGGCACTTTTATCTCTGGATTTGGAGATAAACCTGCTCAATCCTGCTAATCTCCCCCCAAGTTGTTGAACTTCTTTAGTATTTCGAGGAGGGGTCATATCAAGGATGGCCTTTACCTTATCTGGATTTGGTGCAAGGCCATCAGGAGTTAAGAGATGCCCAAGAAATTTTCCTTTGATTGCCCCGAACACACATTTCAATGGGTTTAATTTTAACTTGAACCTCCGTAGAGTAGCGAACGTCTCTACGAGGTCTTCCAAGTGTAATGAGAATGTTTTACTTTTGAGAAGAAGGTCATCAACGTAAACTTCGAGATTCCTGCCCTTTTGATGTTTAAAGACGGTATCCATCATTCTTTGGTATGTTGCACCCGCGTTTTTAAGACCAAAGGGCATTACGAGATAGCAGTAACACCCATCGTTTGTGATAAATGAGGTATGCGGGATGTCAGGTTTGTGCATTTTAATTTGATGGTACCCGGAGAAGGCATCGAGGAAACTCATAAAACCATACCCAACCGCGGAATCAACTAAGACATCTATCTGAGGCAAAGGGTAACAATCTTTAGGGCACGCTTTATTAAGTTTGGTGAAGTCCACGCACATGCGCCACTTCCCACAAGATTTCTTAACCATTACAACATTCGACATCCACGTGGGATATTGAATCTCAGAAATGAAACCCGCTTTTAGGAGTTTGGAAACTTCCTCTCTGATGGGCAACGCCAGCTTGGTCGCCACTTCTCTCTTCTTTTGCTGGACGGGCTTGAACTCAGGAGATACGTTTAGATGATGACAAGCCACGTCTGGATCCACTCTTGGCATATCCTCCGCTGACCAAGCGAAGATATCCAGATTCCCCAACAGACAGGAGATTAGCTCCACTTTCTCCTCTTCTGACAACTCAGCGTTGATGACCAGCTTCTTTTCTGCCCCCTCAGCAATGGGAACTTCTTGGGTCGCTTGGGCAGGTTCCAAGTGAGCCCCTTCTCGATCTTTTCCTTCCTCGACGGCCTCTGGAGACTCAGCAACCTCCAAAACCTCATCCATGATCTTGGGAAGTGGAGCGTCGGTGACCATGTTGACAGTTCGGACGTAGCACTCCCGAGCTACCTTTGGGTTGCTTCTGACCCGATACTGTTTTCCTTCAGCAGCGAACTTGAGGGCAAGGTGAAAGGTGGACACTACTGCTCTATACGCATTGAGAATCGGCCTCCCGAAGATAGCACAGTAGTTGCTTGGGGCATCTACTACCACGAAATTGATCAACTTTATCACCCCTCCAAGAGAGACCAGGAGCTTCACTGAACCCTCTACTTCCTTCTTCTCCCCAGAAAAACTGTAGAGGGGCCCATCGGTGGAAAGCAGATGCTTTCCAGTCTTCACGGCCTCGAAAGTCGGGCGGAAAAGGAGATTGACGGAGCTGCCGGTATCAATCAGAATCTTGTGGACTGCATAGTTTTCGATGACGGCCTTGATAACCACCGCATCATCGAAAGGATTAGCATTGGGGGGAAGGTCATCCTGACCAAACGTGACGATAGTACTTTCGGGAGGAGAACTTGTAGTGGCTGCCACTTCCTGCTTTAGAACCCTCGCAATGCTGGATTTGCGAGATGATTCTGCTCCAGCTCCCCCATGGATACAATAGATGTCCCCTAAGGGGCCCACATCATTGACTTCGACGCATTCGGTAGAAGGATGGATGTCACCATAGTAGCCGGCGTCCTCGACGTCGGCGCATTCCCAGGTCACTTCTACTGTTTCCTTCTCCTTTTTCTTCTCGGTAGTTGGCTCAACAGTTTTATCTTTCCGAACTAGACCCCGGAGCTTTCCTTCTCCCAGGAGTCTTTCTATAAGCAGACGAAGAGCTCGACAGTCTTCAGTTAGATGTCCCCCCTCTTTATGATATTCACAATAAAGGTTCCGATTTCGATTGCGAATATCCGACTTCAGAGGAGCAGGCCTTTTGAAATCTGGCCTCTTTTGCAGAATCTGGACTACTTCGTCCATGGTGACGTTTAGGGGAGTGAATGATTCTTGTGAATCATCGTATTGAGTTGATGGAATGACCGGAGGTGGCTGCGCGGCATACTGTTGTAAATATACCGGCATGATTTGCGGAAGGGGAGCGGATGGAGCGGGAGCGACGGCCAACGGTGGTTTCTGATCTTGAAACCGCTGATGGCCCATAAATGGTTGCTTATTTTTGTAGTTCCTCCCCCTTCGGGAACGGGGTTCAAAGTGGGACTGATTCGATGGTGGATGATGGAAGGATGGATTTGACTGTTCCTTGCCGCTTACCAGCTTCACGACGTAGTCCGGATTGCTCTTCTCTCCTCTGATAAACATATTTGCCAAACTTATCATTTCCTGATAAGTCTTAGGCCCCTTATATTTGCTTCAAACTTTAGGGGGCCCTCTCTTAGGCCATGGATGAGGGCAACCCTATACAGCTCCGGGTCCACATTTTGGACTTCCATGATCTCTTTCTGGAAGCGGTCTACAAAACGAGCCCACGTCTCGTTTTCCCGTTGTTTTATATCGAAAAGGGCCGCCGGGCCACTCTTTCTCTTCCTTGAGGTAGAGAATCTCAGCAGAAATTCTCTTCGCAGCTCCGCGAAACAACGGATCGACCTGGGGTGCAAACCGTAAAACCATTCCCTCGCTTGTCCTTCAAAGGAGGTTACAAGAAGCTTTCACTTAGTTGCATCAGTTAAGGTCCTGAGAGCAATGGCTGACTCGAAAGCTTGTAAATGAACCGTGGGATCAGTCTCCCCATTGAAAGCTGGCAGGCGAGGTTCCCTGAAATTATTAGGGGCAGGCTCCCCTCTTACTTCGTCCACAAAGGGAGAAGTTTCTTCCATGTCTTCATATAGAGGAGCAGAGTAATAAGCCGTCGGAGCTGCGGCTATTCGCGGACAAGCCGCCTGATAAGAAGACCGGGCAACAGCTTCTGGCGGGTAGGAGTGATGAGTAGGAACTTCAGGCAGGTAGGAGAGATGAGTAGGAACTTCAGGCGGGTAGGAGAGATGGGTCGCGCCCTCCTGCGGGTAGGAAAGGTGGGCAGCGTGAGAAGTCGCCCCCGGGAAGTCGAGGACTCGAGCTGGCATGTTGTGCGCGGCTTCCTGATAGAAGTTTTTCCTAGCCGCAGGGTCTTCTTGGTGGAGCTGGAAATTAGCGGCTTGCGGTAGCGAGTAAGGAGGAGGTGGAGGGAGGACCGGGGTCACCGCCTGATTAGCCGCGGCTTGCTGCGGAACTAGTCGCTCAGTTAGCATTGCTAAAGTCTGACTGATCGCTTCAAGTCGCTGATCAGTGGCCCTCTGAGCCCGTTCGTCTTCTCTCCTTGATTGATCCAGGGCTTCCCACAAAGAGTCCTCGCTATGATCGGAGCGGTCTCCATGGGGAAACTGACGGTTTGACATCGTGGCGAAAAGGATTTCACCGACAATCCGCGATCTGAAGGTCGCGTGTTTCTGTTGAGTCCGAGATCGCACCTCCGAGGGAAACCGGAGGCTGCGGGTTGCCGGTTACTTTTTGTATAGAAGAATGAGACCGCTAGCAGCGGTCAAGGCCAGACTTCGCCCGCCGCGGCAAATGCCACTCCTGCGACGGGCTTTCCTTTGATTAGAAAGAAGTGGTTATAGCGGGCTGCAAGTGCAGGAAAAGAGAAGCCGGCCGGTCAGACAGTCCGCAAGACGAGAAACTCGAGTCCGTAGCTCAAACAAGCGAGCTCCTAGATTCGAGTGTGCGTGCCTTGGGAACAGTGCTGCCCCCTATTTATAGGCTTGGGGGCCTGCCCGAACGGGCAGGGATAAAATAACCGCCTGCCCGGGTACAGGAGAAACGGGCAGGCGATGACGGGATACACACAGAAGGAAAGAAAGAAGCCGCGCGGCTTGGCGGCTTGCCCCTCCGAATTGTCTGACCAGAGGCCGAAGATGATGCGGCCAAGGCGACGATGCTACCTGCTCGATCTCTGTCTTGAGACCGCGGCTTGTTCTTTGACTTTGGACCTTGGCTTATCTCCATGGCATAAACCGCGCGACCTCCGACTTGACTCCGCGACTTGCCCTGCTGGACTTGGGCCTGAACTATCTTTAGTACTTGGCGGCAGCCTGAGTTATGCCAGACCGCCCGACCTGTGCTAGCTGGTGTCGATGAATCTCGTTTAACCTGAGCCGGGCGACTTGGATCCGCAAACCGCTCGGTCTGCGAGTAGTCCTCTTGAAAGCGGTTTCCCGGGTAAACATCCTAAAGTATGGTTGGGATTTCATCCTCGGAAACACACCGTGCTGAGGGAGAGATCAAAGTCTTCCTATAGAGAACTCCCGCTATCAGATAATAGTATGCCGCTTTCCTTCTGAATTTTCTTCTATCTTTGATGGAATGATGGAACTCCCATTTTGACAAAAACAGCTCGTAAGGGTCCTTCCACGAAGGATTATGATCAATTTGCATGAGTTCCGCTTCATCTGTTGCCGGATGGAAAAGTTCAAAGGTCACTCCCCCAGATGGAAGATCGAACTTTGACAACTCATCTGCTTCCTCATTCTGCGTTCTTGGAATATGCTCGATAATGAACGACTTGAATCTTCCGATTTCCTTTTTGGCTAAAAGCAGATACTTCCTCATAATCGGCTCCCTTGTCTCATAATTCCCCAAGACCTGGAGTCCATTACTAATGAATCGGTTCTAACATGTACATGTTCTATGCCCAGCTCTTTTGCAAGCCTCAGCCCAGCCAGAAGTGCTTCATATTCTGCATGATTATTTGTAACTAGAAAGAAGAATTTGATAGCTTGCTCCAGCCTGATGCCATTTGGACTGATTAAAACTACCCCGGCTCACACGGAGTTTTTACCAGAAGCCCTATCCACATAAATGACCCAAGCCAAAGGAGATTTCACCACCTGTTCAGGACTAGGTTCTGCTGTATCCACCAAGAAATCTGCCAAGATTTGGGCTTTGATTGCTGTTCGGGGGATGTATGATATTTCAAATTCGCTTAGTTCAACTGCCCATTTGGCCAACCTCCCTGAATGGTCTGGCTTTTCAAGAACATTTCTTAAAGGATGATCTGTGATCACTTGGACAGGATGAGCCTGAAAATAAGGACGAAGCCTTCGCGAAGACATAACCAAGGCCAAGGCCAGTTTCTCCAAGATTGAATATCTGGTTTCTGCATCTTTGAGAATATGGCTAACATAATATTTTAGAAACTGCCTCTTCTTTGCCTCCCGAACAAGGACAGAACTTACCGCATCTGGGCCGACTCCCAAATATAAGAATAATATTTCCCCCTCACGGGGACTTTGGAGTAGCGGAGTTGAAGTCAACTGTACTTTTAGCTGCTCGAAAGCCCTGTTGCACTCCTCGCTCCATTCAAACTTTGATCCTCCCCGCAGTATTTTAAAGAATGGGGCACTTTTATCTCCTGATTTGGAGATAAACCTGCTCAATCCTGCCAATCTTCCTCCAAGTTGCTGAACTTGGTATTTCGAGGAGGGGTCATATCAAGGATGGCCTTCACCTTATCTAGGTTCGGTGCAAGGCCATTAGGAGTTAAGAGATGCCAGAGAAACTTTCCCTTGTTTGCCCCAAACACACATTTCAATGGGTTCAATTTAAACTTGAACCTCCGTAGAGTAGCGAACGTCTCTACGAGGTCTTTCAAGTGCAATGGAAATGTTTTACTTTTCAGAAGGAGATCATCAACGTAGACTTCGAGGTTCCTGCCTTTTTGATGCTTAAAGACGGTATCCATCATTCTTTGATATGTTGCGCCCACATTTTTAAGACCGAAGGGCATTACGAGATAGCAGTAACACCCATCGTTTGTGATAAATGAGGTGTGCGGGATATCAGGTTTGTGCATTTTAATTTGATGGTACCCAGAGAAAGCATCGAGAAAACTCATAAAATCATACCCAACCGCGGAATCAACTAAGACATCTATCCGAGGCAGGGGGTAGCAATCTTTGGGACATGCTTTATTAACTTTGGTGAAGTCTACGCACATGCGCCACTTCCCACCAGATTTCTTAACCATTACAACATTCGACATCTACGTGGGATATTGAAACCTCCTCTCTGATGGGCAACGCCAGCTTGGTTGCCACTTCTCTCTTCTTTTGCTGGACCGGCTTGAATTCGGGAGATATGTTCAGATGATGACAAGCAACGTCCGGATCTACTCCTGGCATATCCTCCGCTGACCAGGCGAAGACATCCAGGTTCTTCAAAAGGCAGGAGATCAGCTCCACTTTCTCCTCCTCCAGCAACTCAACTGATGACCAGCTTCTTTTCTTCCCCTTCAGCAATAGGAACCTCTTGGGTCGCCTGGGCAGGTTCCAGGTGAGCCCCTTCTCGATCTTTCCCTTCCTCAGCAGCCCTTGAGGTTTCAGCAATTTCCAGAACTTCAGCTGTGGCCTTGGGAAGTGAAACGTCGGTGATCATGTTGACAGTTCGAACGTGACACTCCCGAGCCACCTTTGGGTTGCTTCTGACCCGATACTGCCTTCCTTCGGCAGCGAACTTAAGAGCAAGGTGAAAGGTGCACACTACTGCCCTGTATGCATTAAGAATCGGCCTCCCGAAGATAGCGCAGTAGTTGCTTGGGGCATCCACCACCACGAAGTTGATTAGCTTTATCACTCCTCCAAGAGAGACCAGGAGCTTCACTGAACCCTCCACTTCTTTATTCTCCCCCGAAAAGTCATAGAGGGGCCCATCGGTGGAAAGTAGAGGCTTTCCAGTTTTCAGGGCTTCGAAGGTTGGGCGAAATACGAGATTGACAGAGCTACCTGTGTCAATCAAGATCTTGTGAACAGTATAATTCTCGATGATGGCTTTGATGACCACCGCATCGTCGAAGCGATTGGCATTTGGAGGAAGGTCATCCTGACCAAAGGTGACAATGGTGCTTTCAGGGGGAGAACTTGTAGTTGCTGCCACTTCTTGTTTCAGAACTCTCGCAATGCTGGATTTGCGAGACGACTCTGCTCCAGCCCCTCCATGGATACAATAGATGTCCCCCAAGGGGCCCACATCATTGACTTCGATGCATTCAGCGGAAGGATGGACGTCTCCATAGCAGCTAGCGTCTTCAATGTCGGCGCATTCCCAGGTTACCTCCACTGTTTCTTTTTCTTTTTTCTTCTCAGCAGCTGGCTCAACAGTTGGCTCCTTCCGAACTAGACCCCAGAGCTTTCCTTCTCCCAGGAGCCTCTCTATCAGCAAGCGAAGGGCCCGACAGTCTTCGGTCAGATGCCCTCCCCCTTTATGATATTCACAGTAAAGATTCGGATTTCGATTGCGAATATCCGACTTCAGAGGAGCAGGCCTTTTGAAATCTGGCCTTTTCTGGAGGAACTGGAACACTTCGTCCATGGTGACATTTAAAGGAGTAAACGACTCTTGCGAGTCATCATATTGTGTGGATGGAATGACTGGAGGTGGCTGCGCGGTATACTGTGACAAGTATACCGACATGATTTGCGGAAGAGGAACAGATGGAGCGGGAGCGATGGCCAACGACGGTTTCTGATCCTGAAACCGTTGATGACCAATAAAGGGTTGTTTATTTTTGTAATTTCTTCCCCTTTGGGAACGGGGTTCAAAGTGGGACTGGTTTGATGGTGGATTGTGAAAGGACAGATTGGACTGCTCCTTGTCGCTTACCAGCTTTGCGACATAACCAGGATTGCTCTTTTCTCCTCTAATGAACATGTTTGCCAAACTTATCATTTCCTGATAAGTCCTTGGTTCCCTTATATTTGCTTCAAATTTTAGGGGGCCCTCTCTCAAGCCATGAATGAGGGCAACCCTATATAGCTCTAGATCGACGTTCTGAACTTCCATGATCTCCTTCTGGAAGCAGTCAACGAAACGGGCCCACGTTTCGTCATCCCGCTGCTTAATGTCAAAAAGGACCGCCGGGCCACTTTTTCTCTTCCTTGATGTAGAGAATCTCAGCAGAAATTCCCTGCGTAGCTCGGCAAAACAACTGATCGATCTGGGGTGCAACCCATAAAACCACTCCCTTGCTTGTCCTTCAAAGGAGGTCACAAGGAGTTTGCACTTGGTTGCATCAGTTAGGGTCCTAAGAGCAATGGCTGACTCGAAGGCTTGTAGATGAACACCTTTTACCCCCATAACATCTTTTAGGAATGAGCTCGGAGCACTGCATTCATTGAAGCACAAGGTTTACCCATTGCAGTTCATTTAGTTGTCGATATATAGCGGGTTGCACCGGTAATGCAAAATTTAGCTTCAAATGACACCTAAACTTGAAACATCCATAACTTTTGATCAGGTTGTCTGATTTTTGCCCACAAAACCTCTTCGAAATGAGATTTGATCCCTACATTCAATGGACATCAAGTTTTACACAATCTAGTTCATTTAGTGGTCGATATACATTGAGTTGCAGTGGTAATGTGGAATTTAGCTCCTGCTGACACCTAAACTTCAAACAGGTATAACATTTGATCCCGTTGTCTGGATTTTGCCCAAAACACCTTTTCGGAATGAGCTCAGAGCCACACATCCTATGGAGAATATGATTTACTCGATCGAGTTCATTTAGTGGTCGACGGATAGTGGATTGCAGTGGAAATGAGGGATTGTCCTCCAATTAACACCTAAACTACAAACATCCATAACTTTGATCCGATTGTCTGATTTTTGCCCACAACACCTTTCAGAATGAGATCAGAGCCCTACATCCAATGGACAACATGTTTTACCCATTCCAGTTCGTTTAGTGGTTGATCTACAATGCGTTGCAGTGATAATGTGAGATTTAGCTCCAAATGACACATAAACTTCAAACAGACAGAACTCTTGATCCAGTTGCCCAATTTTTGCCCACAATACCTTTTTAGAATGAGTTCACATCCCTACATCCAATGGAGAGTCGGATATAACCTTTCAAGTTTGTTTATTGTTCGATATACAGTGGGTTCCAGTGGTAATGCGGGATTTAACTCCAAATTACACATATACTTCAAGCAGTCATAACTTTTGATCCGATTATTCGATTTTTGCCAACAACACTTTTTCGGAAAGAACTCGTCATCTCCATCCAACAAAGAATAAGATTTACCCATTCAAGAATAACGCAACACCTTTCCGGTTGTCCGATTTTTGCCAACAATACCTTTTCGGAATGAGATCGGAGCCCTAAATTGAGTGGAGAACAATTTAAACCCATTCCTGCTTGTTCAGAGGTCGATATACAGTGAGTTATGGTGATAATATGAGATTTATCTCCAAATGACACACACACTTCAAAATGGCAGAATTTTTAATGCGGGTTGTAGTGAAAATGAGAAATTTAGCGGTAAATTACACTCAAACTTAAAACAACAACAACTTTTGATGCGATTGTCTTATTTTACCCCACAACACCTTTTCGTAATGAGCTCGGAGCACTACATTCATTGAAGCACAAGTTTTACCCACTCCAGTTCATTTAGTTGTTGATATGTTGCTGGTTGTAGCCGTAATGCGAAATTTAGCTCTGAATTACACCTAAACTTCTAACAGCCATAACCTTTTATTTGTATGTTTTATTTTTGCCCACAACACATTTTTAGAATATGCTCGGAGGCATACATCCATTGGAGCACAATTTTAAATCATTCCAGCTCATTTTAGTGGTCAATATATAGCGGGTTGCAATGGTAATGAGGGATTTAGCTCCTCTTGACACATAAACTATAACAGCCATAACTTTTGATCTGGTTGTCCGATTTTTGCACACAACACCTTTTTGGAATGATCTCGGAGCCCTACATCCAATGGAAAATAAGTTTTACCCATTCCAGTTTGTTTAGTGGTCAATATACAGTTGGTTGGTAATAAAGTATTTAGCTCGAAAGGAGGCCTAAACTTCAAACATACGTAACTTTTGATTCGGTTGTCCGATTTTCGCCCACAATACCTTTTCACAATGAGATCAGAGCCCTAAATCCAATGGAGAACAATTTTAACCCATTCAAGCTCGTTTAGAGGTCGATATACAGTGGGTTGTACAATAATAACTTTATACAACAATAACGTTTGATCCGGTTGTCTGATTTTACCCCCATAGCATCTTTTAGGAATGAGCTCGGAGCCCTACATTCATTGAAGCACCAGTTTTACCCATTGCAGTTCATTTAGTTGTTGATATATAGCAGGTTGCACCGATAATGCGAAATTTAGCTTCAAATGATACCTAAACTTGAAACATCCATAACTTTTAATCAGGTTGTCTGATTTTTGCCCACAAAACCTCTTTGAAATGAGATCTGAGCCCTACATTCAATGGAGAGAAAGTTTTACCCAATCTAGTTCATTTAGTGGTCGATATATATTGAGTTGCCGTGGTAATGTGGGATTTAGCTCCTGCTGCCACCTAAACTTCAAACAGGTATAACTTTTGATCCCGTTTTTTGGATTTTGACCGAAACACCTTTTCAGAATGAGCTCAGAGCCACACATCCTATGGAGGGTAGGATTTACTCGATCGAGTTCATTTAATGGTCGACGGATAGTGGATTGCAGTGGGAATGAGGGATTTTCCTCCAATTGACACCTAAACTTCAAACATCCATAACTTTAATCCGGTGGTCTGATTTTTGCCCACAACACCTTTTCGGAATGAGATCAGGGCCCTAAATCTAATGGACAACAAGTTTTACCCATTCCATTTCGTTTAGTGGTTGATCTACAGTGGGTTGCAGTGATAATGTGGGATTTAGCTCCAAATGATACATAAATTTCAAACAAACAGAACTCATGATCCAGTTGCCCAATTTTTGCCCACAATAACTTTTTAGAATTAGTTCAGAGCCCTACATCCAATGGAGAGTAGGATATAACAATTCAAGTTTGTTTAGTGTTCGATATACAGTGGGTTCCAGTGGTAATGCGGGATTTAAATCCAAATTACACATAAACTTCAAGCAGCCATAACTTTTGATCTGATTGTTCAATTTTTGCCAACAACACTTTTTCGGAAAGAGCTCGTATTCTCTATCCAACAGAGAATAAGATTTACCCATTCATGAATAAGTCAACACCTTCCCGGTTGTCCGATTTTCACCCACAATACCTTTTAGGAATGAGATCGGAGCCCTAAATCCAGTGGAGAACAATTTAAACCCATTCCAGCTTGTTCAGAGGTTGATATAAGTGAGTTATGGTGGTAATACGAGATTTATCTCCAAATGACACATACACTTCAAAATGGCAGAATTTTTAATGCGTGTTGTAGTGAAAAAGAGAGATTTAGCTGTAAATTACAGTCAAACTTAAAACAGCAACAACTTTTGATGTGTTTGTCTTATTTTACCCCCCACACCTTTTCGTAATGAGCTCGGAGCACTACATTCATTAGAGCACAAGTTTTACCCACTCCAGTTCATTTAGTTGTCGATATATTGCTGGTTGTAGCGGTAATGTGAAATTTAGCTCCAAATTACACCTAAACTTCGAACAGCAATAACTTTTGATTTGTATGTTTGATTTTTGCCCAGAACACCTTTTTGGAATATGCTCGGAGGCATACATCCAATGGAGCACAATTTTAAACCATTCCAGCTCATTTTAGTGGTCAATATACAGCGGTTTGCAATGGTAATGAGAGATTTAGCTCCTCTTGACACACAAACTGTAACAGTCATAACTTTTGATTTGGTTGTCCGATTTTTGCGCACAACACCTTTTTGGAATGAGCTCGGAGCCCTACATCCAATGGAAAACAAGTTTTACCCATTCCAGTTTGTTTAGTGGTCAATATACAGTTGGTTGGTAATAAGGTATTTAGCTCGAAAGGAGAGCTAAACTTCAATCATCCGTAACTTTTGATCCGGTTGTCCGATTTTCGCCCACAATACCTTTTCGGAATGAGATCGGAGCCCTAAATCCAATGGAGAACAATTTCAACACATTCAAGCTCGTTTAGAGGTCTATAGATAGTGGGTTGTACTGGTAATGCGAGATTTAGCTCCAAATGACACATAAATTTCTAAAAGGAAAGAATTTTAAATGCGGTTTGTAGTGAAAGTGAGAGATTTAGCTCCAAATGACACTCAAACTTTATACAGCAATAACTTTTGATCTGGTTGTCTGATTTTACCCTCATAACATCTTTTAGGAATGAGCTCGGATCACAACATTCATTGAAGCACCAGTTTTACCCATTGCAGTTCATTTAGTTGTCGATTTATAGCTGGTTGCACCGATAATGCGAAATTTAGCTTCAAATGACACCTAAACTTGAAACATCCATAACTTTTGATCAGGTTGTCTGATTTTTGCCCACAAAACCTCTTCGAAATGAGATCTGAGCCCTACATTCAATGGAGAGCAAGTTTTACCAAATCTAGTTCATTTAGTGGTCGATATACATTGAGTTGCAGTGGTAATGTGGGATTTAGCTCCTGCTGTTTACCCAGAAGACTGCTTCTAATAGAATTATTCGCAGACCGGGCGGTTTGCAGATGCAAGTCGCCCGGTTCACGTTTACGAGGTCCATCAACCCCAACCAGCACAGGCCGAGCGGTCTGACATGATTCAGATCGCTTCCAAGTATTGAAGATTATCCAAGGCCCAAGTCCAAAAATGGCAGACCGCGGTCTCAAGTCGGAGGCCGCTCGGGTTGTGCCATGAAAGCCATCAGATTCCAAGTCTAGAAGGCAACTCGTGGTCTCAAGCTGGAGACCGCTCGGGTTACATCTCGAAGGCTAAAACAAGGCTCAAGACCAGGCGACAGGCTGCGTTCTCAAAGGCAAGCCGCGGGCTCAAGTCGGAGACCGCCCGGTTTGCGCCATAAAGACAAGCCAAGGTTCGAATCCAAAGAACAAGCCGCAGTCTCAAGACGGAGACCGCTCGGATCGCATCATCGCCTCGGTCGCATCATCCTCAGCCTCTAGTCAGACAGGTCGGAAGGTCAAGCAGCCAAGCCGCGCGGCTTCTTTCCTTTCTTCTTTGTGTATCCCGTCACCGCCTGCCCGTTTCTCCTGTACCCGGGCAGGCGGTTATTTTATCCCTGCCCGTTTGGGCAGGCCCCCAAGCCTATAAATAGGGGGCGGCAGCGTTCCCAAGGCACGCACACTCGAATCCAGGAGCTCGCTTGTTTGAGCTGCGGTCTCGAGTTTCCCGTCTTGCAGATTGTCTGACCGGCCAGCTTCTGCTTTCCTGCACTTGTAACCCGCTGTAACCGTTTCTTCTTAATCAAAGGAAAGCCCATCAAAGGAGTGGCATTCGTCGTGACGGGCGAAGTCTGGCCTTGACCGCTGCTAGCGGTCTCATTTTCTCCACCTAAAAAGTAACCGGCAGCCCGCCGCCTCCGATTCTCTTCGGAGGTGCGATTTCGGACTCAACAGAAACACGCGACCTTCAGATCGCGGATTGTCGGTGAAACCCTCTTTGCCATAATGTCAGACCGCCAGTTTCCCCTTGGAGACCGCTCTGATCACAGCGAGGACTCTTTGTGGGAAGCCTTGCAGCAATCTAGAAGAGAAGCCGAGCGAGCTCAGAGGGCGACTGATCAGCGTTTGGACGCGATCAGAAAGACTTTGGCCCTATAAACCGAGCGGTTAGTTCCACAGCAAACCGCGGTTAATCAGGCGGTAACTCTGGTTCCTCCTCCGCCTCCACCTTACCCTCTACCACAATCCTCCAACCTCCAATCCCAGCAAGAAGGTTTTGCGGCTAGGCAAAACTTCTATCAGGAAGCCGCGCACAGTATGCCGGCTCGGGCCCTTGATTTCTAGTGGGCGGCTTCTCATGCTGCCCGCCTTTCCTACCCGCCAGAGGGCGCAGCCCGTTTCTCCTACCCGCCTGAAGTTGTTATTCATCACTCCTACCCGCCAGAAGTCGCTGCCCGGTCCTCTTTCGAAGCGGCTTGTCCGCGAGTAGCCGCAGCTCCGGCGGCTTACTATACTGCTCCTCTGTATGAAGATGTCGAAGAAACTTCTCCCTTCGTGGATGAAGTCCGGGGGGAGCCTCGTCTGCCAGCTTTCGGTGGGGAGACTGTTCCCACTGTTCATCTACAAGCCTTTGAATCAGCCATCGCTCTTAGGACCTTAACTGATGCGACTAAGTGCAAACTCCTTGTGACCTCCTTTGAAGGACAAGCAAGGGAGTGGTTTTATGGGTTGCATGCCAGATCGATCAGTTGTTTTTCTGAGTTGCAAAGGGAGTTTTTGTTGAGATTCTCCACCTCAAGGAAGAGAAAAAGTGGCACGGCGGCCCTTTTCGATATAAAACAGCGGGAAGATGAAACGTGGGCCCGTTTCGTAGACCGCTTCCAGAAGGAGATCATGGAAGTCCAAAATGTGGATCCAGAACTGTATAGGGTTGCCCTCATCCATGGCTTGAGGGAGGGCCCCCTAAAATTTGAAGCAAATATAAGGGAGCCCAGGACTTATCAGGAGATGATAAGTTTGGCAAATATGTTTATTAGAGGAGAGAAGAGTAATCCAGGCTATGTCGCAAAGCTGGTAAGCGACAAGGAACAGTCCAATCCGTCCTTCCATCATCCGCCATCAAATCAGTCCCACTTCGAACCCCGTTCCCAAAGGGGGAGAAACTACAAAAATAAACAACCATTCATGGGCCATCAACGGTTTCAAGATCAGAAACCGCCATTGGCCATCACTCCCGCTTCATCCGCTCCTCTTCCACAAATCATGCCGGTATACTTGCCACAATATACCGCGCAGCCACCTTCAGTCATTCCATCCACCCAATATGATGACTCGCAAGACTCGTTCACTCCCTTAAATGTCACCATGGACGAAGTGGTCCAGATCTTACAGAAAAGGCCAGATTTCAAGAGGCCTGCTCCTCTGAAGTTGGATATTCGAAATCGAAATCCAAACCTTTATTGTGAATACCATAAAGAGGGAGGGCATCTGACCGAGGACTGTCGGGCCCTTCGCTTACTGATAGAGAGGCTCCTGGGAGAAGGAAAGCTCTAGGGCCTAGTTCGGAAAGAGTCAACTGTTGAGCCAGCAGCTGAGAAGAAGAAAGAGAAAGAAACGGTGGAAGTAACCTGGGAATGCGCCGACGTCGAAGATGCCGGCTGCTATGGTGACATACATCCTTCCATTGAATGCGTCGAAGTCAATGATGTGGGCCCCTTAGGGGACATCTATTGTATCCATGGAGGAGCTGGAGCAGAGTCATCTCGCAAATCCAGCATCGCGACAGTTCTAAAGCAGGAAGTAGCAGCCACTACAAGTTCTCCCCCCGAAAGCAATATTGTCACCTTTGGTCAGGATGACCTTCCCCCCAATGCCAATCCTTTCGACGATGCAGTAGTCATTAAAGCCGTCATCGAGAATTACACAGTTCACAAGATCTTAATTGATACAGGCAGCTCCGTCAATCTCCTTTTCCGCCCGACCTTCGAAGCCCTGAAGACCGGGAAGCCTTTGCATTCCACCGACGGGCCCCTCTACGGTTTCTTTGGGGAAAAGAAAGAAGTAGAGGGTTCAGTAAAGCTCCTGGTCTCTCTTGGAGGAGTAATAAAGCTAATCAATTTTGTGGTGGTGGATGCCCCGAGTAACTACTGCGCCATCTTCGGAAGGCCGATTCTCAATGCATACCAGGCAGTAGTGTCTACCTTTCATCTTGCTCTTAAGTTTGCCGCCGAGGGAAGGCAATATCGGGTTAGCAGTAATCCAAAGGTGGCTCGGGAATGCTACGTCCGAACTGTCAATATGATCACCGACGTTTCACTTCCCAAGGCCACAACTAAAATTCTGGAAATTGCTGAATCCTCAAGGGCTACTGAGGAAGGAAAATCTCGAGAAGGGGCTCACCTGGAACCTGCCCAGGCGACCCAAGAAGTCCCTATTGCTGAAGGGGAAGAAAAGAAATTGGTCATCAATGCTGAGTTGCTGGAGGAGGAGAAAGTGGAGCTGATCTCCTGCCTTTTGGAAAATCTGGATGTCTTCGCCTGGTCAGCGGAGGACATGCCAGGAGTAGATACGGACGTGGCTTGTCATCATCTGAACGTATCTCCCGAGTTCAAGCCCGTCCAACAAAAGAAGAGAGAAGTGGCAACCAAGCTCCTAAAAGCAGGCTTTATTTCTGAAATTCAATATCCCACGTGGATGTCGAATGTTGTAATGGTTAAGAAATCTGGTGGGAAGTGGCGCATGTGCGTAGACTTCACCAAACTTAATAAAGCGTGCCCCAAAGATTGCTACCCTCTGCCTCGGATAGATGTCTTAGTTGATTCCGCGGTTGTGTATGATTTTATGAGTTTTCTCGATGCTTTCTCTGGGTATCATCAAATTAAAATGCACAAACCCGATATCCCGCACACCTCATTTATCACAAACGTTGGGTGTTACTGCTATCTCGTAATGCCTTTCGGTCTTAAAAATGCGGGCGCAACATATCAAAAAATGATGGATGTCGTCTTTAAGCATCAAAAAGGTAGGAACCTCGAAGTTTACGTCGATGATCTCCTTCTGAAAAGTAAAACATTTTCATTACACTTGAAAGACCTCGTAGAGACGTTCGCTACTCTACGGAGGTTCAAGCTAAAATTAAACACATTGAAATGTGTGTTTGGGGCAAACAAAGGAAAGTTTCTCGGGCATCTCTTAACTCCCGATGGCCTTGCACCAAATCCGGATAAGGTGAATGCCATCCTTGATATGACCCCTCTTCGAAATACCAAGGAAGTTCTGCAGCTTGGAGGAAGATTGGCAGGATTGAGCAGGTTTATCTCCAAATCCGTGGATAAAAGTGCCCCATTCTTTAATATATTGCGGGGAGGATCAAAGTTTGAATGGAACGAGGAGTGTAATAGGGCTTTCGAGCAGCTGAAAGTACAGTTGACTTCAACTCCGCTACTCCAGAGTCCCCGTGAGGGGCAAGCATTATTCTTATATTTAGGAGTCGGCCCAGATGCGGTAAGTTCTGTCCTTGTTCGGGAAGAAAAGAAGAGGCAGTTCCCGATATATTATGTTAGCCACATTCTCAAAGATGCAGAAACTAGATATTCAATCTTGGAAAAACTAGCCTTGGCCTTAGTTATGTCTTCGCGAAGGCTTCATCCTTATTTCCAGGCTCATCCTGTCCAAGTGCTTACAGATCATCCTTTAAGGAGTGTTCTTGAAAAGCCAGATCATTCAGGAAGGTTGGCTAAATGGGCTATCGAACTAAGCGAATTTGAAATATCATACATCCCCCGAACAGCAATCAAAGCACAAATCTTGGCAGACTTCTTGGTGGATACAGCAGAACCTAGTTCTGAACAGGTGGTGCAATCTCCATTAGCTTGGGTCATCTATGTAGACGGGGCTTCTGGCAAAAACTCAGTGGGAGCCGGGGTAGTTTTAATCAGCCCAAATGGCATCAGGCTGGAACAAGCTATCAAATTCTTCTTTCCAGTTACAAATAATCAGGCAGAATATGAAGCGCTTTTGGCTGGGCTGAGACTTGCAAAAGAGCTAGGCATAGAACATGCACATGTTAGAACCGATTCATTGGTAATGGCCTCACAGGTCTTGGGGAATTATGAGACAAGGGAGCCGATTCTGAGGAAATATTTACTGTTAGCCAAAAAGGAAATCGGAAGATTCAAGTCATTCATTATCGAGCATATTCCAAGGACGCAAAATGAGGAAGCAGGTGAGTTGTCAAAGTTCGGTCTTCCATCCGGGGGAGTGACCTCTGAACTTTTCTATCCGGCAACAGATGAAACAGAACTCATGCAAATTGATCATAATCCTTCGTGGAAGGACCCCTACGAGCTGTTTTTGTCAAAAGGGGAATTTCATCATTCCATCAAAGATAGGAGAAGATTCAAAAGGAAGACGGCATATTACTATCTGATAGCAGGAGTTCTCTACAGAAAGACTTTAATTTCTCCCTCAGCACGATGTGTTTCCGAAGATGAAATCTCAACCATACTTCAGGAGGTTCATTCTGGGGAATGTGGTAGCCATTCAGGAGCAAAGACTCTGGAGAAGAGAATCTTAAGGCAGGGATATTTCTGGCCAACCATGAGAAAGGATGCTGAAGCATTCGCCAAGCGGTGTGTTCAGTGTCAAAAGTTCGCTCCTCTTCAACACTTGCCAGCTCAGTCGCTCAGATCAATAACTGCGCCATGGCCCTTCGCAGTTTGGGGGATGGATCTTATCGGACCCTTCCCCGTAGCCAGCGGCCAGCGTCGCTTTATCATCGTGATGATTGACTACTTCAGCAAATGGATTGAGGCGAAGGCATTAACAAGAACTACAACTCAAATTATCAGAAACTTCATCTGGGGAGAGATAGTCTGTGCGCATGGAATTCTGCTAGCAATTGTCACTGATAATGGCCCGCAATTTAACAATCCGGAGATGATAAACTTTTGTGATCAGGTGGGAATTGACCTCCGGTTTGCCTCGGTACATCATCCAAGGACAAATGGTCAGGTAGAAGCGGCAAATCGGCAGATCCAGCAACTTCTGATGAAGAGGGTCTTGAATCAAAGAGGAAATTGGGCAGACCAACTTCCTTCCATCCTTTGGACTCTTCGTACCACTCCATCCTCAGCTACGGGGGAGACACCATTTAAATTCTCCCATGGCTCAGAAGCTGTTGTTCTTGTGGAATTTGAGGTGGTCACTCCAAGAGTTGTATATGCAAAGGAGGGAGGAGAAGCGTGGATAGATGAAAATGATGAGGCTGTCAAGTACAGTTTGGATCTGATCGAAGAACTTTAGGACGAGGCAACCATCAGACAGGAAGAAGTTAAAAGGAGGATGGCGAAGTACTTTGACAAGAATGTCAGGGTAAAACATTTTCCAGTCGGAGATGTTGTGCTGAAGAAAGTTGATGCAGCAGCCAGAACAGGCAATGTCGAAAAGCTGAATCCTAATTGGGCCGGACCCTTCATCATTAAAGAAGTACTAAAAAGCGGGGCTTACCGCCTTCAGACAAGCGAAGGAGAATACATCTCGCGCACCTGGAGCGGTGATGATCTCAAACGGTTCTATCCTTAAAATGTCTTCTTTACTCTCTCACATTTTTTGGATATTTTAATGAGACGCCCTATACTAACACTTCTTCATGTCTGATGTTTCAACCTCACTGAGCCGCGGAGACATCGCCAAGTTCTGCTCGAACCCCCTCGGATTGTAGTCATTAGCGTAAAACCACGAAGATCATGTGTAGTGGGGAGTTTTCGCACACGTGTAGTGGTAGCTTGCCAATTCCCGTGCGGTGGTCTTTGGAACCTTGGATCCCGGCTGATATCCGACACACCCCTGCATCAAGGGAGGTCTAGGTGAATGTTGGCTCTATCATGCCCCGAGAGGGATATAGTTACAGCTTTGATGATCTTTCTGAGGAAAGCAATGTCGGTATAGCCCCCGCGGCATAACCACACCTGCCCAACTGATCATCTTAGTCTGTGACCATCGAATACTCCTAGGTACTCTCAAGCGATGCCTAAGCGGGACCCACAACTGAGTTGATCTCTCTGAGGAAAGCAATGTTCGCCGCTTAGGCACACCTGCCCAATTGATCAACTCGGCTTGTAGCCCTAGGCAAGAGAGCAGTTGAGTCGCTTACAGCCTTTATGACCATTTGATGAAAGCAATGTTCGCCGCCTAGGCCCACCTGCCCACTTGGTCATCTGGGTCTGTACTTATCTTTTTCATTATTTCTACAGCTCTTATGACTACTTGAGGAAAGCAATGTTCGTCGCCTAGGCCTACCTGCCCACTTGGTCATCTGAGTCTGTAGCCATCTCTTGTTACACTACAGGAAATTATCTCATCCTATATGGTCATTCTAGACCGTTTGGAGAAAAAGCAGGATTCTTATTATATACATCTTAAACCGGTCGGCTTGATATTTCAACCGGGCGGTTTGAAATAAGCAGGTATCAAGCATATCATGCGGTTTGGTTATCAGACCGGGCGGTTTGAAATAAGCAGGTATCAAGCATATCATGCGGTCTGGTTATCAGACCGGGCGGTTTGTAATAAGCAGGTATCAAGCATATCATGCGGTCTGGTTATCAGACCGGGCGGTTTGAAATAAGCAGGTATCAAGCATATCATGCGGTCTGGTTATCAGACCGGGCGGTTTGAAATAAGCAGGTATCAAGTATATCATGCGGTCTGGTTATCAGACCGGGTGGTTTGGAATAAGCAGGTACTAGATACGTCATACGGTCTGGTTGTTAGACTGGACGGTTTGAAACAAACGAGATATTATAAAATGAAAGGCAAGTATTAAAGGATCAAGCATAATCCTGATCGGTCGATCTCGTCATGCGGTTTATGAACCTAGCATCCTTATGGGCCTCAATTCGATCCGTTCGGTTAATAATAGATTCTTCACAATCAGGAAATTTTGATCCTCATTCCAAGTATCAAGCTACTAGACCGCTCAAAGCATGCATAGTCCGCGCGGATTTATCAGTCGATATTATGTCACATAAATCATTCAGGTTAAATGTTAATCGCGCGGCCTATCAATTGTCTTCTTATGGCTTGATATTCTATCTTGTGAGGCAATTACAAAAAGCCAGGTCATAATCGCGCGGCTTGGTTATAACAATTTCCTGTTCGGCTATTAATTATGTTCACAGGGATGAAGCTTGCAGTAGTCTAAGTTGTAAGCCGCTCGAGTTAAAATGCTGGCCGCTCGACCTATCAATTATTCTTATGACTTGGCATTCTCTAAAGCAATTATGCAAAGTCAGCAGTCTGAGTTGTAAGCCGCTCGAGTTAAAATGCTGGCCGCTCGACCTGTTGATTGATCTTATGACTTGGTATTTTTTATCCTGTAAAGAAATTATACAAAGTCAGGTAATAATCACGCGACTTGCCTTGGTTATGTTCGGCTTCCTGGATATCACAAGACATTCATAATAAGTTGACACTTTCTCAGAATGATTCAAATCAACTCGATTCAGATTGAAGAAACAAGCTGTACGAATAGGTTTTTTGCTAATAATTATTTAGCCGGAATCCTGTGAAGATCATTATCCTAACCGGTTGAGTTAATATTAAGTCGCACGACATGGTTAGAAGAGTCGATTATCCAAAGCAGAAAGAGATCGCAAACAATCACAAGTAAGCAGCAGAAAGTAGACAACTAGACAGGTAAAAGCTTTCCATTCCATTATCAAAATATTCTTACATTATGCTTTAAACCGACCGGCTAACATTATCAAGCCGTCGACTGTTCAAAATAAAAAGCAATATACAGCTACTAATTATTCGGCTTAAGTTTCTTAGATGCAGGAGCACTCGAGTGTTCACTGCCATCAATTGAAACATCAGGGGAATAACCCTCGCTACCCGACGAGGATGAGCTACTCAGTTCGCCCGACTTGCGCCCGGTCCCTTCGTCAGAGTCAGTGGACTCAGAGTCCGAGCCGCTTCCATCATCCTTAGCCACTGCGGGCTCTTCTGCTTCGTCATCCTCGTCGTCACTTTCCTCCGAACTAGAGCTATCGACTTTGTCCTTCCCTTTGTCCTTCCGCCTGATCTTCTCTAATTTCTTTTGCAAAGTCGGATAGGCATCGGAAAAGGTGAAATGCTCAAAACCAGCTGCAAGCCCTCCGAGCTGTCGCAGGCAGTTAAAAGCATTGTCGATTCCTTCGGCGACATGAGGGAAAAGTTCCTCTTGATAGACCGGATCGGTCTCATCATACTTTTTCTGCAAACACAAAAAGGTAAGGTAAGAGACCGCGCGATCTGGGAAATTCAGAGAGATGGTCGGCCAGGTGATAACTTACCAACTCAGCTTCCTTCAACCGCGCCTTTTTCTTCTTCAGTTCGGCAATTTCCTTCTCTAGATGATCATTCGCTCTGATCAAACTTTTGAAGGTCATCCCTGTCTACCCAGAAATCGGCGATCCTCTCCTAGGAGGCCTTTTTCGCGACGTTTTTATACATGACGCACTCAGAATGGTAAGAAGGGGCGACCTCCTCCTTCAGATCGCCCAAGGCGTGTGGCCTCCTTCAGGCCGCCCGGTAGGGGGCAGCGTCCTCCGTCAGGCCGCCCGGTAGGGGGCGGCCTCCTCCGTCAGGCCGCCGGGCAGGGGGCGGCCTCCTCCGTCAGGCCGCCCGGCAGGGGGCGGCCTCCTCCGTCAGGCCGCCAGGCAGGGGGCGGCCTCCTCCGTCAGGCCGCCAGGCAGGGGGCGGCCTCCTCCGTCAGGCCGCCCGGCAGGGGGCGGCCTCCTCCGTCAGGCCGCCCGGCAGGGGGCGGCCTCCTCCGTCAGGCCGCCCGGTAGGGGGCGGCCTCCTACGTCAGGCCGCCCGGCAGGGGGCGGCCTCCTCCGTCAGGCCGCCCGGCAGGGGGCGGCCTCCTCCGTCAGGCTGCCCGGCAGGGGGCGGCCTCCTCCGTCAGGCCGCCCGGCAGGGGGCGGCCTCCTCCGTCAGGCCGCCCGGCAGGGGGCGGCCTCCTCCGTCAGGCCGCCCGGCAGGGGGCGGCCTCCTCCGTCAGGCCGCCTGGCAGGGGGCGGCCTCCTCCGTCAGGCCGCCCGGCAGGGGGCGGCCTCCTCCGTCAGGCCGCCCGGCAGGGGGCGGCCTCCTCCGTCAGGCCGCCCGGCAGGGGGCGGCCTCCTCCGTCAGGCCGCCCGGCAGGGGGCGGCCTCCTCCGTCAGGCCGCCCGGCAGGGGGCGGCCTCCTCCGTCAGGCCGCCCGGCAGGGGGCGGCCTCCTCCCTCAGGCCGCCCGGCAGGGGGCGACCTCCTCCGTCAGGCCGCCCGGCAGTGGGCGGCCTCCTCCGTCAGGCCGCCCGGCAGGGGGAGGCCTCCTCCGTCAGGCCGCCCGGCAGGGGGCGGCCTCCTCCGTCAGGCCGCCCGGCAGTGGGCGGCCTCCTCCGTCAGGCCGCCCGGCAGGGGGCGGCCTCCTCCGTCAGGCCGCCCAGCAGGGGCGGCCTCCTCCGTCAGGCCGCTCAGCAGGGGCGGCCTCCGCCGTCAGGCCGCCCAACAGGGGCGGCCTCCTCCATCAGGCCGCCCGGCAGGGGGCGGCCTCCTCCGTCAGGCCGCCCGGCAGGGGGCGGCCTCCTCCGTCAGGCCGCCCAGCAGGGGCGGCCTCCGCCGTCAGGCCGCCCAACAGGGGCGGCCTCCGCCGTCAGGCCTCCAAGCCGGACGGCCTCTTCCTTCAGACCGCGCAGGTAGGGATCCAGTCACCGGCTCACCGGAGGTGACGACATCGACCCAGAGCCTATAAATAGGACCCTCGACCATGAACAAAGGACAGGCAAGTTGGGGGCAAAACTAGCGGCTAGAAACAACCAGACCGCACCTAACAGCGGCCAGGCCGGGCGGCCTCAGCAAAGCAGCCCGGGCGACCTCACCAAACAGGCCGGGCGGCCTCAGCAAATTAGCCCGGGCGACCTCACCAAACAGGCCGGGCGGCCTCAGCAAAGCAGCCCGGGCGACCTCAACAAACAGGCCGGGCGGCCTCAACAAAACAGCCTGGTTACTTGTTTTTCTTATCTGTCGTCCTCTTGTACTCATTTCATTTCCATGTATTAAGAGTGGCAAGTTGTAAGACAGATTATTGAATAAAGGGAAAGCCCGTCGCAGGAGTGGCTTTTGTCGCGACGGGCGAAGTCTGGCCTCGTCGCAAGCTAGCGGCCCTCTCTTCTTCTCCCCTCTTCACTCGCGACCCAAGTAACCAGCTGCTCGCGGCCTCCTTTTCCCCCAATCCCCTCGAGTAGATCGTGGAGGTGCAATTTTGGATTCAACAATCCCCATGAAGACATTGGTGATAAGGCTCTCAGCACCAACCCGCGCGGCCTCCCGGGCAAGCTCCTCCTCAGTGATCTTCCTCAATCGCATGATGTTTCGTCTGCCAAACATGGCGATGCTGGCGGCCTCAGCATGCCGACCTGATTTGTCATTCGCCCGGTGGGGAAGCCCAGTAGAAACCTGGACGTTATCACTGTCAGGATGCCAGGTCAAGACCGTGCGGCCTTTTGTATCCTTCACCTTGCTGAAGGAGCGGAGGGCGGAGAAGTCGCCCGAGGAAGTCGAATCCTCCCCATCGGATAGCAACGACTTGTCCTTGCCCTTCCTTTTTCTCCTCTCGCCCTGAGTAAGGATTAAGCTGGCCGGACTGATCGGTTTGTTTTTGGGAACAACGACCTCAGCTGCAAAAAAGAAGTAAAAGGATTAGAACGAAAACTCGAACGGTTAACATCAAAGCCGGAGGCGGTTTGAGGAAGAACTTACTATCCTCAGGCCGGACATTCTCCAGCTCGGCGAACAGCGGAATGTAGTGGCATACATTAAGCCGCTCATTCACGAGAAGTTGGCGGGTCTCCTCCTCGACCTTGCTGATTGCGATTGATTGAAAGGCCTCCTCTGGCCGCACTTGCGGGTTCGGGTTCAGCAGGCCAAGTCGGCCTTTGAAAATGAAATACCTCTCCGACCAGGCCTTAACTTTGTTTGCAAGGTTAACCATCATCAGCCCCCGGCAGCCAAAGTAAAGATGGCCTTAAAAGACATTCGACTCGGAATCCGGGATAGCCCGCACCGAGAATATCTTTCTGAAAAGGTCCATAGAGAAGCGAACTCTCTCAGACCGCAAATAGGAAATGAAGCTGCAAATCCCGGCCATCGAGTTAGGGGATATTTGGCCGGGGACAACTCCATAATGGTCAAAACCCATGGCGAGCTCGATTGGTATGGGGAACTTGAAGCCGCAATCGAAATGATCGATTGGGATGGCGATTTGGTTCCGGCCGGAAGAATTCATCCGCTCATCACGGAGCGAAAGCCGCGTGAGCAGCAGACTGTCAACCATATGCTTTTCAACGAACTCATCCAATTCGGCCTTTGTCAAACGGCATTCCTCGAGATCGACCGAATGAAATGCCAGAGCGGCTTCGGAGCGGGTAGCAGAGGTTTTCGCAGGTCGCTTCGGCTGGCGCTTTGCTCCCATCTTGAAATTCTAGTAAAGAGACCTTCAAAAAGGCGCTACTTATAAGAACGACTGATCTGCATTCAGCAAAGGTCAAATCGCGGCTAGACTAATCAACCCGCGCGGCCACATTTCAATACAAGGCTAAAATCGCTGAAGCACAAGTAAAACTTAAGCAAGCAGATTAAAAAAGACAACAGAAACAAGCCGCTCGGCTTATAAAAGAATTCGCAGGCATCAACTAACATACGAAGGAAGAGTAAAAAGCACATTAAAATACACAGACCGAGCGGTCTGAGAGACAGACCGAATGATATGGAATCAAGCTCAAGCAGTTAAATTGTCCAAGGGACCGAATAAAATATTACAAATAATTGTCTCAAAACCGCTTATCACTAGCGGGCATCACTCGGCGCATCTTCTCTATGAAGTCGCGCGACATGATCACCTATCTGTAGAACTGTCCCTTGCATTTGGTTAATGCTATGATTGAGGTGATTGATCATGTTGTGAAGCCGCGCGACATCCCTCTCTACTCACGCCGCTGGAATCACGCGAGTAGGTAAGGCCGCTGCGGGCTCATTCACACTAACAATATGGTGGATCGTCCCGGCTACCGGAAGAGACAAGCTCGTCCCAGTATCCGGGCGGCGTGACCCACGCCGACCTTCATAAGCCGCATTAGGGGGACGCCGGCTTCCGCCGACCTCCCTCGTCAAATGGAGGTATTTATCTCGGTAATAGGCGTAATCTCCCTCGAGTTTCTGTATCTCCTTCTTTCCGCGATCAACCCGGGCGGTCAGTGCGGCCACTTGATCTTGTTGCGCCTTCTCTTTTTCCCGGCGCTCTCTCCGCTCGGCCTCCAGCGCAGCTCGGCTCTCATCCCTCTCAGCTTCCATTTCTGCCCGCAGTGTAATCTTTTCCTCCTGAGCGGTCTTCTCCCGCTCTTCAAGGGCCTTCAGCTGCTTTGTAAGGGCCTCCAAGTTCCTTTGAAGACGGGTCATCTCATCCTCCATCCGGGTATCTGGTACAACCGAGGGTCTCGGCAAAGGTGGATCAAGGGAGATAAGTCACCAGTTCGCCCAGCTTCGGAATGGAGTCACGATCATCTGCAAATAAGAAAGACAGTCAAGAAAGTCGGCCGCACATAACTTCATGTGATCGTAGAATTGCCAAAAGAAGACAGCTCTTTCCAAATTCTCCTCGCTTACAAGCCGCTGCAGTTCGAGCAGAATTCATACAGATAGATCGCTTTGCTTGTTCGGTATCGATCTTTCGGCGTTGTTCTTTCCACGATCTCTCGCTTTGCCTCCGCTTGGCAGCAGAAAATTGAGCGGCGGAGGGAAAAAAGCTTGGTGACGGGTTCAACAACAAGTCGCGCGACTTGTTTCGAGACCTCGTCTTGAAAAAACGAACAGGGCGGTAATCCGCGAACCTTTTACCTGCAACAAAAGATTGGGTGGCGGCGGTGGCGGTCTGGAGTGTTGATCCCTTACTTTCTCCGCCCAGAGGCCGGTGCGGTTTTCTCGGTTCTAGTCGTGACCTCAGGCAAGACTGCCCCCTTAGTGCTGGTCACATCCTCAGCCGAGACGACCTCTTTTTCTCCAGGCGGGTCAGCGGCCTACAGTTCGGAAGAAGTTCTTAGCAGATCGTCTTGCTTCTGGGGGGAATCTAAATCCCTGATAATATCACTTACAGAGATGCTGTGAGCATCGACGGGGACCTGGTCGTTCATGTTGGGGGAGGGAGTAATTAAACCCTCCGAAACCTCCTTCTCGCGCGACTTGCCTTGCAGGCTGTCTGCTCCCGGCTTCCCGGACGTTGCCTTATTTTTGGCCTTTAGCTTTTTCATCTTCTTCAGAAGCCTGTGCGCCGCGGACTCCTCTTTCTTCCTTTTCTTGATCGACTTCAGGTTGGTTGGCTTTGAGGAATCCGGGCTGTCCTCGATGTTCACTACCGAGGCTTGCTGGTCACTCGGTTTGGGAGAGTCAAACGCCTCTCCCCCTTCATCCCTTATTTTTAGATGGAAAACACCTGAAGGAGTAACCTCCATTTTGAAAGAATCGTCTCCATCACCCTTCGGGATGACGGCCTCCAAGTCCGTCTTGTCTGGAGGAGGAGGCGGGTTGTTTCCTTTGTCGGAGAGCACTGGAGGATCAGCTGGGGGCAGGTTCGGGCAACTCGCCTCATTTTTAGTTGACAAGTCAATTGTCAGCTCGGGAAGCAGGTCGGTTGGTTTACTCGTGGAAGCAATCGTCACTGTATTATCGGGCCGCGCCTTCTTCTTGTTCTTCTTCTCCTTCGGACAGTCTCCCTCACGGTCGTTTCTGGGTTTTTGACGACCTTCGAACTGAGCCATTATATCCACCATCTTTTTTGGGCTGTTCAATCTGAAAGTTCTAACCGTGAGGGGCGAGTAGTGACTCGTGATAGCAATGAAGTAATGCCAGAATAGAAGCTCCTTGAACATTTATAACCCACAGGGTAAGATCGGAGCAGTCTCCGGCTAGAACTGATATTTTCGAAATCTCCTCGGAAATTTAAAAATATGCGGGGATTATGTTTACCCAGAAGACCGCTTCCAATAGAATTATTCGCAGACCGGGCGGTTTGCAGATGCAAGTCGCCCGGTTCAGGTTTACGAGGTCCATCAACCCCAACCAGCACAGGCCGAGCGGTCTGACATTATTCAGATCGCTTCCAAGTATTGAAGATTATCCAAGGCCCAAGTCCAAAAACGGCAGACTGCGGTCTCAAGTCGGAGGCCGCTCGGGTTGTGCCATGAAAGCCATCAGGGTCCAAGTCTAGAAGGCAACTCGTGGTCTCAAGCTGGAGACCGCTCGGGTTACATCTCGAAGGCTAAAACAAGGCTCAAGACCAGGCGACAGGCCGCGTTCTCAAAGGCAAGCCGCGGGCTCAAGTCGGAGACCGCCCGGTTTGCGCCAAAAAGACAAGCCAAGGTTCGAATCCAAAGAACAAGCCACGTTCTCAAGACGGAGACCGCTCGGATCGCATCATCGCCTTGGTCGCATCATCCTCAGCCTCTGGTCAGACAGGTCGGAAGGGCAAGCCGCCAAGCCGCGCGGCTTCTTTCCTTTCTTCTTTGTGTATCCCGTCACCGCCTGCCCGTTTCTCCTGTACCCGGGCAGGCGGTTATTTTATCCCTGCCCGTTTGGTCAGGCCCCCAAGCCTATAAATAGGGGGCAGCAACTTTCCCAAGGCACGCACACTTGAATCCAGGAGCTCGCTTATTTGAGTTGCTGTCTCGAGTTTCCCGTCTTGCGGATTGTCTGACCGGCCGGCTTCTGCTTTCCTGCACTTGTAACCCGCTGTAACCGTTTCTTCTTAATCAAAGGTAAGCCCGTCACAGGAGTGGCGTTCCCCGTGACGGGCGAAGTCTGGCCTTGACCGCTGCTAGCGGTCTCATTTTCTCCACCTAAAAAGTAACCGGCAGCCCGCCGCCTCCGATTCTCTTCGGAGGTGCGATTTTGGACTCAACACCTGCTGCCACCTAAACTTCAAACAGGTATAACTTTTGATCCCGTTGTCTCGATTTTGACCAAAACACCTTTTCAGAATGAGCTCAGAGCCACACATCCTATGGAGAATAGGATTTACTCGATCGAGTTCATTTAATGGTCGACGGATAGTGGATTGCAGTTGGAATGAGGGATTTTCCTCCGATTGACACCTAAACTTCAAACATCCATAACTTTAATCCGGTGGTCTGATTTTTGCCCACAACACCTTTTCAGAATGAGATCAGAGCCCTACATCTAATGGACAACAAGTTTTACCCATTTCATTTTGTTTAGTGGTTGATCTACAGTGGGTTGCAGTGATAATGTGAGATTTAGCTCCAAATGACACATAAACTTCAAACAAACAGAACTCTTGATCTAGTTGCCCAATTTTTGCCCACAATACCTTTTTAGAATTAGTTCAGAGCCCTACAGCCAATGGAGAGTAGGATATAACCATTCAAGTTTGTTTATTGTTCGATATACAGTGGGTTCCAGTGGTAATGCAGGATTTAACTCCAAATTACACATAAACTTCAAGCAGCCATAACTTTTGATCTGATTGTTCGATTTTTGCCAACAACACTTTTTCGGAAAGAGCTCGTATTCTCCATCCAACAGAGAATAAGATTTACCCATTCGAGAATAAGTCAACACCTTTCCGGTTGTCCGATTTTTGCCCACAATACCTTTTCGGAATGAGATCGGAGCCCTAAATCCAGTGGAGAACAATTTAAACCCGTTCCATCTTATTCAGAGGTCGATATACAGTGAGTTATGGTGGTAATACGAGATTTATCTCCAAATGACACATACACTTCAAAATGGCAGAATTTTTAATGCGGGTTGTAGTGAAAATGAGAGATTTAGCTGTAAATTATACTCAAACTTAAAACAACAACAACTTTTGATGTGTTTGTCTTATTTTACCCTACAACACCTGTTCGTAATGAGCTCGGAGCACTACATTCATTAGAGCATAAGATTTACCCACTCTAGTTCATTTAGTTGTCGATATATTGCTGGTTGTAGCGGTAATGTGAAATTTAGCTCCAAATTACACCTAAACTTCTAACAGCCATAACTTTTGATTTGTATGTTTGATTTTTGCCCACACCACCTTTTCGGAATATGCTCGGAGGCATACATCCAATGGAGCACAATTTTACACCATTCCAGCTCATTTTAGTGGTCAATATACAGCGGTTTGCAATGGTAATGAGTGATTTAGCTCATCTTGACACATATACTGTAACAGCCATAAGTTTTGATCTGTTTGTCCGATTTTTGCGCACAACACCTTTTTGGAATGAGATCCGAGCCTTACATCCAATGGAAAACAAGTTTTACCCATTCCAGTTTGTTTAGTGGTCAATATACAGTTGGTTGGTAATAAGGTATTTAGCTCTAAAGGAGACCTAAATTTCAAACATCTGTAACTTTTGATTCGGTTGTCCGATTTTCGCCCACAATACCTTTTTTGAATGAGATCGGAGCCCTAAATACAATGGAGAACAATTTTAACACATTCAAGCTCGTTTAGAGGTCGATATTCAGTGGGTTGTACTGGTAATGCGAGATTTAGCTCCAAATGACACATAAATTTCCAAAATGAAAGAATTTTAAATGCGGTTTGTAGTGAAAGTAAGAGATTTAGCTCCAAATGACACTCAAACATTATAGAGCAATAATTTTTGATCTGGTTGTCTGATTTTACCCCCATAAAATCTTTTAGGAATGAGCTCAGAGCACTACATTCATTGAAGCACAAGTTTTACTCATTGCAGTTCATTTAGTTGTCGATATATAGCGGGTTGCACTGGAAATGCGAAATTTAGCTTCAAATGACACCTAAACTTGAAACATCCATAACTTTTGATCAGGTTGTCTGATTTTTGCCCACAAAACCTCTTCGAAATGAGATCTCAGCCCTTCATTCATTGGACATCAAGTTTTACCCAATCTAGTTCATTTAGTGGTCGATATACATTGAGTTGCAGTGGTAATGTGGGATTTAGCTTCTACTGACACCTAAACTTCAAACAGCTATAACTTTTGATCCCGTTGTCTAGATTTTGCCCAAAACACCTTTTCAGAATGAGCTCAGAGCCACACATCCTATGGAGAATAGGATTTACTCGATCGAGTTCATTTAGTGGTCGACGGATAGTGGATTGCAGTGGAAATGAGGGATTTTACTCCAATTGACACCAAAACTTCAAACATCCATAACTTTGATCAGGTTGTCTGATTTTTGCCCACAACACCTTTTCGAAATGAGATCAGAGCCCTATATCAAATGGACATGTTTTACCCATTCCAGTTCGTTTAGTGGTTGATCTACACTGGGTTGCACTGATAATGTGGGATTTAGCTACCCAATTTTTGCCCACAATACCTTTTTAGAATGAGTTCAGATCCCTACATCCAATGGAGAGTAGGATATAACCATTCAAGTTTGTTTATTGTTCGATATACAGTGGGTTCCAGTGGTAATGCGGGATTTAACTCCAAATTACACATAAACTTCAAGCATCCATTACTTTTGATCTGATTGTTCGATTTTTGCCAACAACACATTTTCGGAAACTCCATCCAACAGAGAATAAGATTTACCCATTCGAGAATAAGGCAACACCTTTCCGGTTGTCCAATTTTCACCCACAATACCTTTTCGGAATGAGATCGGAGCCCTAAATCTAGTGGAGAACAATTTAATCCCATTCCAACTTGTTCAGAGGTCGATATACAGTGAGTTATGGTGGTAATACGAGTTTTATCTCCAAATGACACACACACTTCAAAATGGCATAATTTTTAATGTGGGTTGTAGTGAAAATGAGAGATTTAGCTGTAAATTACACTCAAACATAAAACAACTACAACTTTTGATGTGGTTGTCTTATTTTACCCCACAACACTTTTTTGTAATGAGCTCAGAGCACTACATTCATTGGAGCACAAGTTTTACCCACACCAGTTCATTTAGTTGTCGATATATTGCTGGTTGTAGCGGTAATGCGAAATTTAGCTACAATTACACCTAAACTTCTAACAGCCATAACTTTTGATTTGTATGTTTGATTTTTGCCCACAACACATTTTCAGAATATGCTCGGAGGCATACATCCATTGAAGCACAATTTTAAACCATTCCAGCTCATCTTAGTGGTCAATATACAGCGGGTTGCAATGGTAATGAGGGATTTAGCTCCTCTTGATACATAAACTATAACAGCCATAACTTTTGATCTGGTTGTCCGATTTTTGCGCACAACACCTTTTTGGAATGAGCTCGGAGCCCTACATCCAATGGAAAAAAGGTTTTACCCATTCTAGTTTGTTTAGTGGTCAATATACATGTTTACCCGACAAACCGCTACTAAAGTAGAACCTCTCCCAGGCCGGGCGGCTTGACAGCCCGGGCCGGGCGGCTTGACAGGACAGGTCGGGTAATCCCAAGAGAAGCCGCCTTCTGACCAAGGAAAGTCAATCCGGGCGGTTTGGTAACACTCCTGGCCACTCCCAAGATTGTCAAAAGCTCGAGGCAAGAACTCAAGTTGCGGTCTCAAGACAGAGGCCACTCGGGTTGCATCATGAAGAATATCAAGGTTCAAACCCGGAGGACAAGTCGCGGCCTCATACAAGAGACCGCTCAGACTATGCTGTATCCTTGGTCATAACATCTTCAAGCCTTCGGCCAAGTCAGATCGAAAGTGCAGGTCGTTAGACCGCGCGGCCTCTTTCTCTTCCCTCGTATCTCGTCACCGCCTGCCCGACTCTCCTGTACCCGGGCAGGCGGTTATTTTATCCCTGCCCGTTCGGGCAGGCCCCCAAGCCTATAAATAGGGGGCGGCACTGTTCCCAAGGCATGCACACTCGAATCTAGGAGCTCGCTTGTTTGAGCTGCGGACTCGAGTTCCCTGTCTTGCGACCTGCTTGACCGGCCGGCTTGCGTAACCCGCTGTAACCTTCTCACTTTAATCAAAGGAAAGCCCGTCACAGGAGTGGCATTTGCTGTGACGGGCGAAGTTCGGCCTCGACCGCTGCTAGCAGTCTCATTCTCTTCTTTCTAAGTAACCGACAGTCCGCAACCTCCGCTTTTCTAGTCGCAAACCGCGGGGGTACATCTTTGGACTCAACAGAAACACGCGACCTTCAGATCGCAGGTTGTCGGTGAAAACTTCGAAGAAATGTCAGACCACCATTTCCCTCCTAGAGATCGCTCTGACCAAAGTGAGGATTCACTGTGGGAGGCTCTGGAAGAAAGCAAGCGTGAAGCTGAGCGGACTCAAAAGGCGACTGACCTGCGCCTGGAGGCGATCAGCCAAGCCTTGGCCGTGTTAACCGAGCGACTAGTTCCCCAGGTCGCGGTTAACCAAGCGGTCACTCCGGTCCTTCCTCCTCCCCCTCCGTACCCGCTTCCACAAGCCGCAGCTTGCCAGTCGGCTCAGGGCGACTTTACCGCATGACAAGGTTATTACCAGGAAGCCGCCCAGAACACGCCGGCTCGGATTTTGGATTTCCAGGAAGTGACTTTTCAGGCAGCCCGCCTGTCCAACCCGGCGGCCTGTCTGCCAGAAGCCGCCGCCAGATCTTCCTCTCAGGCGGTTTATCCTCAAGCCGCCGCAGGTCGGGCGGCTTATCCTCAGGTCACCATGAGTCAGATGGCTTATTACAATGTTCCTCCTCTGTATGAGGATATGCAAGAAACCTCCCCGTTCGTGGATTACATTCGGAGCGAGCCAGCTCTGAATGGCTTCAGAGAGCCACGTCTGGCAGCCTATAGTGGAGAAGCTGATCCAGCCCTTCATCTTCAAGCTTTTGAGTCAGCCATAGCACTAAGAACCCTGACCGATGCTATCAAATGCAAACTTCTTGTGACGTCCTTTGAGGGGCAAGCAAGAGAATGGTTTTATGGGTTGAATCCAAGGTCAATCCGCTGCTTTGCTGAGCTGCGTAGAGAATTTTTGCTTAGATTCTCTACCTCAAAGAAGAGAAAGAGTGGCCCGGCGGCCCTCTTTGACATTAAGCAGCGGGAGGACGAGACCAGGGCCAGGTTCGTCGACCGTTTCCAAAAAGAAATAATGGAGATCCAAAATGTGGATCCAGAGCTATACAGGGTAGCTCTGATGAATGGGCTGAGGGAAGGCCCTCTAAAATTTGAAGCCAGCATAAGAGAACCTCGAACTTATTAGGAATTGATAAGTATGGCCAATATGTTTATCAGGGGTGAAAAGACTAATCCTGGGTATGTGGCTAGGCTTCTAAGTGATCAAGGTCAACCTCACTCACTCCCTACTTACCAATCATCCGCTCCATCTTATTTCGAACCCCGAGCTCAAAGGGGGAGGAACTACAAGCACAAGCAACCATTCATTGGCCATCAACGGTTTCAAAATCAGAAACCACCGTTGGCCATCTCACCCGCTCCATCCATGGCCATTCCACAAGCCATGCCGGTATATCAGCCACAATATACCGCGCAGCCATCCTCGACTGCCCCATCCATCCAATATGATGATTCGCAAGAATCATTCACTTCTCTGAATATTTCCATGGACGAAGTAGTCCAAATTTTGAAAAGAGACCTGACTTTAAAAAACCCGCTCCTATGAGATCGGATGTTCACAGCCGAAATCCGAATCTTTATTGTGATTATCACAAGGAAGCAGGTCAACTGACGGAAGACTGTCGAGCCCTCCGCTTCCTGGTAGAAAAGCTTCTAAGGGAAGGGAAGCTCCGAGGACTGGTCCATAAGGACACACCTGCTGAGCCCCGAACCGAAAAGAAGAAGGAAGCGGTCGAAGTGACCTGGGAATGTGCTGACGTGGAAGAGGCAGGTTGTTATGGTGATATACATCCTGTCACCGAATGTGTTGAGTCCGAGATTGCACCTCCGAGGGAAACCGGAGGCTGCGGGTTGCCGGTTACTTTTTGTGTAGAAGAATGAGACCGCTAGCAGCGGTCAAGGCCAGACTTCGCCCGCCGCGGCAAATGCCACTCCTGCGACGGGCTTTCCTTTGATTAAAGAAAAGTAGTTACAGCGGGCTGCAAGTGCAGAAAAAGAGAAGTCGGCCGGTCTGACAGTCCGCAAGACAAGAAACTCGAGTCCGCAGCTCAAACAAGCGAGCTCCTAGATTCGAGTGTGCGTGCCTTGGGAACAGTGCCGCCCCCTATTTATAGGCTTGGGGGCCTGCCCGAGCGGGCAGGGATAGAATAACCGCCTGCCCGGGTACAGGAGAAACGGGCAGGCGGTGACGGGATACACAAAGAAGGAAAGAAAATAAGCCGCGCGGCTTGGCGGCCTGCCCTTCCGACTTGTCTGACCAGAAGCTGGAAATGATGCGGCCAAGGTGACGATTCTACCCGCTCGGTCTCTGTCTTGAGACCGCGACCTGTTCTTTGGCTTTGGACCTTGGCTTGTCTTCGTGGTATAAACCGCGCGGCCTCCGACTTGAGACCGCAATTTGCCCTGTTGGACTTGGTCTTGGATTACCTCTGGTTCTTGGAGGCGGACTGAATTATTATAGACCGCCCGACCTGTGTTAGCTGGTGCCGATGGAGCTTGCTTAACCTGAGCCGGGCGACTTGGATCTGCAAACCGCTCGGTCTGCGAGTAATCCTCTTGAAAGCGGTTTCCCGGGTAAACATAATCCCCGCATATTTTTAAATTTCCGTGAAGATTTCGAAAATATCAGTGCTAGCCGGAGTCCGCGCCGTCTTCACCCCGTTGGTTATAAATGTTCCTGAAGCTTCGATTCTGGCATAACTCCATTGTTACCATGAGTCACTACTCGCCTATTGCGGTTAGGGCTTTCGGATTGAACAGCCCAAAAAAGATGGTGAACCTGATGGCTGAGTTGGAAGTTCTCGAGAAGTCCGGGAAGAACCGCGAGAGAGACTGCGCGAAAGAGAAGAAGAAGAAAAAGGTGAAGCGGCCTGATAAGACCGTAACAATTGCTTCTGCGAGTAACCCGACCAACCTGCCTGCGGAGTTGACAATCGATTTGTCATCTAAACAGGAGGGGAATAAGCCGACCGAACTACATCCTGAGCAAACAGCCGTCTTGTCGAGCAAGAATGCGGAGAGCTGTCTGAACCCACCCCCAGCTGATCCCCCGACCTTTTCTGACAAAGGAAATAGCCCGCCTTCTCCGCCGGATAAGACAAACTTGGAGGCTGCTTCCCAGAAAGGCGACGGGGATGAGTCTTTTAAGATGGAGGTCACCCCGTCCGGGGATTTTCATTTAAAGATTAGAGATAAAGGAGAGACAGTCGACTCCCCCAGGCCGAGCGGACAGAAACTCCAATAGTCAACATCGAGGATAGTCTGGAAAAAACAACCGGTCAAAAGTCGAAGAAAAGGAAGAAGGAGGAGTCCGCGGCGGACAGGCTTCTCAAGAAAATGAAGAGGTTGAAGGCCAAGAATAAAGCAGCATCTGGGAAATCAAAAGCGGACAGCCTGCAAGGCAGGTCGCGCGAGAATGAAGTTTTGGAAGGCCTGATTACTCCTTCCTTCCAGCCGAACGACCAGGTTCCAATTGATGCTCATAGTATTTCCGTAAGCGACCTCCTCAAGGATTTTGATTCTTTTCAGAAGCAAGATGAACAACTGAGGACTTCTTCCGAACTGCAGGCTGCCAATCCGCCAGGAGAGAAGGGATCCGCCCTGTCTGAGGATGCGACCAGCCTTAAGGAGGCCATCCTTCCTGAGGTCGCAACTGCAGATACCGTGACGGCCGGTCTGCGACTTATGCAGGTGAAGGCGGAGCGAGTAAGAGATCAACTCGCCAGGCTGCCCCCGCCGCAATCCAATCTTTTGCTGCAAGGTAAAAGGGGAGCAGATTACCCCTCTGTTCGTTTTTTTCGTGTCGCGGCCTCGAAACAAGTCGCGCGCTTCATTGTTGAATCCGTCGCCTAGCTTCTTTCCCTCCGCCGCTCAATTTTCTGCTGCTAAGCCGAGGCAAAGTGAAAGATCGTGGAGAGAACAACGCCGAAAGTTCGATACCGAGCTGGCAAGGCGACCTGTCCGCCCGAATTCAATTCAAACTGCTGCGGCTTGTAAGCGAGGAAAATTTGATGAAAGCGGTTTTCTTTTGAACAGCCCTTGACCATTCTCTCTTATTGCAGATGACCGTGGTTCGATTCCGAAGCCGGGCGAATTGGTGACTTATCTTCCCCCTCTTGATCCTCCCCTGCTGCGTTCCTCTTTGCCGGATACCCGGATGGAGGACGAGATGTCCCGGCTTCAAAAGAACTTGGAAACCCTTTCCAAACAGTTGCGGGCTGTGGAGGAGAGAGAGAAGACCGTCTAGGACGAAAAAGCTGCTCTTCGGGCCGAATTGGAAGCCGAAAGGAAAGCGAACCGTGCAGCGCTGGAGGCCGAGCAGAGAGAGCGCCGAGAGAAGAAAAGGCACAGCAAGACCAGGTGGCTGCGCTGACCGCTCGGATTGACCGGGGAAAGAAAGAAGTCCGCAAGCTCGAAGAGGACTGCGCATATTACAGGGATAGATACCTCCATTTGGCGAAGGAAGCCGGCGGAAGTTGGCGCCCTGCTAACATGATTGACGAAGGCCGGCGTGGGTCAGGCCGCCCGGATGCAGGGACGAGTTCGTCTCTCCCTGTAGCCGGGACGACCCGCCCAGTTGAGAGTGTTCATGAGCCCGCAACAGCCTTGCCTACTCGCGTGATCCCCGCATCGCGAGTAGAGAGAGATGCCGCGCGGATTCATAGCATGATCAACCGCCTTAATCATAACATGAACCAAATGCAGGGAACCGTCCTTCAGATCGGTGATCACGTCGCGCGGCTTCACAGGGAGGACGAGCCGGGTGAAAATCGTCCGTAATGAGTGGCTCTAAAGTATGAGCTTGTAATATTATTTCAATTCGGTCCTTTGGACAATTGCTTGACTCTGATTATGTAATATTCGATCTGCCTTTCAGGCCGTGCGGCTTAAGTATTCGAACTTATTATTTTTTCTGCCTTGTTGTGTTGATTAATGCTTGCGGGTTGCTTTACATAAACCGATCTGCCTGTTTTTGTGATTCTTTAATCCGCTTGTTTGGGTATTTTTAGTCTTTGTGATTGACTTTTGTGGTGATGTACCCGTACGGGTTGACCGGTCTAGCCGTGATTTGACCTTTACTAAATGCAGATCAGCCGTTCTTATAAGTAGCGCTCTTCCGGAAGTCCTTTTACCAAAATCTCAAGATAGGAGTAAAGCGCCAGCCGAAGCGACCTGCCAAGACTTCTGCTACCCACTCTGAAGCCGCTTTGGCCTTTCATTCTGCGGACCTCGAGGAATGTCGCTTGACAAAAGCCGAGCTGGATGAGTTCGTCGAGAAGCACATGACCGACAGTCCACTACTCGCGCGGCTTCCGCTCCGGGGTGAGCGGATGAATTCGTCTGGCCCGAACCAAATTGCGATCCCAATCGACCATTTCGATTGCGGATTCAGGTTCCCGATTTCGATTGAACTCGCCATGGTCTTTGACCATTATGGAGTCGTTCCTGGCCAGATTTCCCCCAACTCGATGGCCGGGATATGTAGCTTCATCTCCTACTTGCGGTCTGAAAGAGTCCGCTTTTCTATGGATCTCTTCAGGAAGATAATTTCGGCGCGGGCCATCCCGGACTCTGAATCGAACGTCTTCAAAGGCCATCTTTATTTCGGCTGCCGCGGGTTGAAGATGGTCAACCTAGCGAACAAGGTCACAGCCTGGTCGGAGAGGTATCTGATCTTCGAAGGCCGACTCGGTCTGTTGAACCCGAACCCGCAAGTACGGCCGGAGGAAGCCTTTCAACCGGTCCCAATAAGCGAGGTGGAGAAGGGGATCTGCAAGCTTCTCAAGGATGAGCGGCTTAACACAAGCTACTATATCCCTCTGCTTGCCGAATTAGAGAACGTTCGGCTTGAAGATAGTAAGCTTCCTTTTGCTTCCGACTTCAATGTTGACCGCTCGATTTCTCGTGCTGACTCTTCTCCTTTTATAGCCCAAGCCGTTGTTCCTGCTAACAAGCCGATCAGTCCGGCTGGTTTAGTATTGACTCAGATGGAGAAGAGGAAGAGGCAAGCCAGGAACAAGCCGCTGCCGTCTGATGGGGAGGATTCGGGCTCCTCGGGCGACTTTGCCGCTCTTCGCTCCTTCAGCAAGGTGAAGGATCTAAAAGGTCGCCCGGTTTTAACTTGGCACCCGGACAGCGATAGTGTCCAGATCTCTACTGCGCTCCCCCACTGGGCGAACGAGAAGTCGGGTCGTCATGCTGAGGCCGCTGGCATCGGTATGTTCGCCGACGGAACTTCAAGAGGATGAGGAAAGTCCCTGAGGAAGAGCTCGCCAGGGAGGCCGCGCGGGTTGGTGCTGAGAGCTTCATCACCAACGCCTTTATGGGAATGACCTTAAAGAGGTTGATTAGAGAAAACGCCCTTCAAGAAAAAGAAATCGCCGAATTGAAGAAAGAAAATGCGCGGCTAAAGGAAGCCGAGTCGGTAAGTCGTCACCTGGCCAGTATCAATACCAATGTTCTCAGACCGCACGGTCTTACCTTATTCTTTTCTTTTGCAGGCTAAGTGTGATGAGACCGACCCGGTCTATCAGCAGGAACTTTTCCCTCATGTCGCTGAGGGAATTGATAATGCTTTTAACCGCTTGCGGGAGCTCAATGGGTTCGCGCCTGGTTTCGAACATTTCACCTTCTCGGACGCCTATCCGATTTTGCAAAAGAAGTTAGAGAAAATCAGGCGGAAAGCCAAGGGAAAGAACAAAGCCGACGGATCTAGCTCAGAGGAGAGCGACGACGAGGATGATGAGGTCGAAGAACCCGCAGCGGCTAAGAGTGGCGAGAGCGGCTCGGAGTCCGAATCCAGCGATTCTGAAGAAGATGCTGGTCGCAAGTCAGGCGAACTGAGCAGCTCATCCTCGTCGGGTAGCGAGGGTTATTCCCCTGATGCTTCGACTGGTGGCAGCGAACATTCAAGTGCTCCTGCGTCTAAGAAACTCAAGTCGCATGATCAGTAGATGTATTTTACTTTTTATTTTGAATAGCCGTCGGCTTGATGTTGTTAGCCGGACGGCTTAAAACATAATGTAAACAATATTTTGATGATGAAATGAAAAGTTTTTACCTGTCTATCCGTCTACCTTCTGCGACTTACTTGCATTTGTTTGCGATCTCTTTCTGTGTTAAATTTAACCAAGTCGTGCGACTAAATGTTAACTCACTCGGTTAGGATAAGATTCCGGTAGAGTATATAGAAAACCACTCGCATGGCTTGCTTCTTTAAATCCGAATCGAATATACCCGATTTATTCTGAGAATGTGCTAACTTATTGCGAATGTATTAAGCTGCGCGGTTACTGTTAGACCCGGCATATTTGCTCTTTTAGGATAAAGAAATACAAGTCATAAGAACAATCATCAGCCCGAGCGGTCAGTTTTAAAACTTAGGCGACTTGTAGCTGACATCGCTGTAAATCCCACCTCTGGGAATGCAACCAGATAACCGACCCGGAATTTAAAATATTCAAGCCGTGCGACCATAAACTGGTCCTACGTAATTGCCTTGCAAAACGGAATGTCTCTCGAAGATCAGCTGATAGACCGTGCGATTAACATTTAACCCGAACAATCTATATGACAGCAATATGTAACATTGGCTGACAAGCCGTACGGGCTGTATGTAGAATTCGTGTGATTAGCAGATTTAATACTTGCAATGAAAATCATAACCTGACGAGCTGTATATAGAATTCGTGCGATTAGCAGGTTTAATACTTGCAAAGAGAATCATAGCCTGACGAGCTGTATAAAGAATTCGTGCGATTAGCAGGTTTAATATGTGAAAAGAGAATCATAACCGCCTGATTGAAGGAACTTGTGACTATCCGATCGGATTGAGTGGAAATCCATAAGTATGATGAATTTATAATCCGGACAATAAGGTCGGCCGGTCATGATTATGCTTGCTTCCCTTTGGAACCTGCTTATTTCAAACCGCCCGGTTTAATAACCAGACCGCCCGGATTAATAATCAGACCGTTTGAAAACCTTGGCACCTGCTTATTTCAAACCGCCCGGTTTAATAACCAGACCGCCCGGATTAACAATCAGACCATTTGAAAACCTTGGCACCTGCTTATTTCAAACCGCCCGGTTTGAGTATTAAGTCGTCCGGTTTATGCTGCATATAGAAATCCTGCTTTTTCCTTCAAATAGTCTATAGTGACCATATGGGATGAAATAATCCCTTGTAATGCAATAGAGATGATTACAGACTCAAATGACCAAGTGGGCAGGTGGGCCTAGGCGGCGAACATTGTTTTCCTCAAGTGGTCATGAGAGCTGTAGAAATAAAGAGAAACAAGTACAGACCCAGATGACCAAGTGGGCAGGTGGGCCTAGGCGGCGAACATTGCTTTCCTCAAGTGGTCATAAGGGCTGTAAGCGACTCGACTGCTCTCTTGCCTAGGGTTACAAGCCGAGTTGATCAATTGGGCAGGTGGGCCTAGGCGGCGAACATTGCTTTCCTAAGAGAGATCAACTCAGTTGTGGGTCCCGCTTAGGCATCGCTTGAGAGTACCTTGGAGTATTCGATAGTCACAGACTAAGATGATCAGTTGGGCAGGTGTGGTTATGCCGCGGGGGCTATACCGACATTGCTTTCCTCAGAAGGATCATCAAAGCTGTAATTATATCCCCCTCGGGGCATGATAGAGCCGACATTCACCTAGACCTCCCTTGATGCAGGGCTGTGTCCGATATCAGCCGGGATCCAAGGTTTTGAGGACCACCGCACGGGAATTGGCGAGCTACCACTACACGTGTGCGAAAACTCCCCGCTACACATGATCTTCATGGTTTTGCGCTAATGACTACAATCCGAGGGGGTTCGAGCAGAACTTGGCGATGTCTCCGTGGTTCAGTGAGTTTGATATATGAGAAAATGCAGAAAAGAAACATCAGACATGGAGAAGTGTCAGTATGGAGCTTCTTATTAAAATATCTCAAAAAACTGCAGAAAAGTAAGGAAGACATTTCTAGGATAGAACCGTTTGAGATCGTCGCCACTCCAGGTGCGCGGGATGTCTTCTCCTTCACTTGTTTGGAGGCGATAAGCCCCATTTTTTAATGACTCCTTGATGATGAAAGGTCCAGCCCAATTAGGATTTAACTTCCCGACATTACCTGCTCGGGATGCTGCATCAACCTTTTTCAATACGACGTCGCCGACAGTAAAATGCTTTACCCTGACATTTTTGTCAAAGTACTTTGCCATCCTCCTTTTAACCTCTTCTTGCCTTATTGTTGCCTCATCCTGAAGTTCCTCGATTAGATCCAAGCTGTACTTGATAGCCTCGTTATTGTATTCTACCCACGCTTCTCCTCCCTCTTTTCCGTACACAACTCTTGGAGTGACCACCTCAAACTCCACAGGAACAACAGCCTCCGAGCCATGAGACAGTTTGAATGGTGTCTCCCCTGTAGCTGAAGATGGAGTAGTACGAAGAGTCCAAAGGATGGAGGGAAGTTGATCTGCCCAGTTTCCTTTCTGATTCCAGACTTTTTTCATCAGGAGCTGCTGGATTCGCCTGTTGGCTGCTTCTACCTGACCATTGGTCCTTGGATGATGTACTGAAGAAAACCGCAGGTCAATTCCAACCTGGTCGCAAAATTTTATCATCTCAGGATTATTGAATTGTGGACCATTATCAGTGACAATTGCCAGCGGAATTCCGTGTCGGCAGACAATTTCTCCCCAGATGAAGTTTCTGATGATTTTGGGTAGTAGTTCTTGCCAGTGCCTTAGCCTCGATCCACTAGCTAAAGTAGTCAATCATCACTATGATAAAGCGGCGCTGACCGCTAGCCATTGGAAAGGGTCCGATGAGATCCATCCCCCAAACTGCAAAGGGCCAGGGCGTCGTTATTGACCTAAGCGACTGAGCGGGTAGATGCTGAAGAGGAGCGAACTTTTGGCACTGCACACACCGCCTGGCAAATGCTTCAGCATCCTTTCTCATGGTCGGCCAAAAATATCCCTGCCGCAGGATCCTCTTTTCTAAGGTTTTTGCCCCTGAATGGCTACCACATTCCCCAGAATGAACTTCCTGAAGTACGATAGGGATCTCTTCTTCTGAAACACATCGTGCTGAGGGGGAAATCAAAGTTTTTCTGTAGAGTACTCCTGCTATTAGATAATAATATGCCGCCTTCCTTTTGAATCTTCTCCGATCTTTGATGGAATGGTGAAACTCCCCTTTTGATAGGAACAATTCATAAGGATCCTTCCATGAAGGATTATGATCAATTTGCATGAGTTCTGCCTCGTCTATTGCCGGATGAAAGAGTTCAAAGGTCACTCCCCCTGATGGAAGACCGAACTTCGACAATTCATCTGCCTCCTCATTTTGCGTTCTTGGGATGTGCTCGATTCGATAATAAATGACTTGAATCTTCCGATTTCCTTTTTGGCTAATAGCAGATACTTTCGCAGAATCGGCTCCCTTGTCTCATAATTTCCCAAGACCTGGGAAGCCATCACCAATGAATCAGTTCTAACATGTACGTATTCTATACCCAACTCTTTCGCGAGCCTTAGCCCAGCCAGAAGTGCTTCATATTCTCCCTGGTTATTCGTAACTGGGAAGAAGAACTTGATAGCTTGCTCCAGCCTAATGCCATTTGGACTGATCAACACTACTCCGGCTCCCACGGAGTTTTTGCCAGAAGCCCCATCCACATAAATGATCCAAGCCAGAGGAGATCGTACCACCAGTTCTGGACTAAGCTCTGTTGTATCTACCAGGAAGTCTGCCAAGATTTCCGCTTTGATTGCTGTTCGGGGAATGTACGATATCTCAAATTCACTTAGTTCAATAGTCCATTTTGCCAACCTCCCTGAATGATCTGGCTTTTCAAGAATATTTCTTAGAGGATGATCTGTAACAACTTGGACGGAATGAGCCTGAAAATAAGGGCGAAGCCTTCGCGCAGACATAACCAAAGCCAAGGCCAGTTTCTCCAGGATCGAATATCTGGTTTCGGCATCCTTAAGGATGTGGCTGACATAGTATATTGGAAACTGCCTCCTGTTCTCTTCCCGAACGAGGACCGAACTCACCGCTTCTGGTCCGACTCCCAGATATAAGAATAGTTTTTCCCCCTCACGGGGACTTTGGAGTAGTGGAGTCGAAGTTAACTGTCCCTTCAGCTGCTCGAAAGCCTTGTTACATTCCTCGCTCCATTCGAACTTTGATCCCTTTCGTAATGTTTTAAAGAATGGGGCACTTTTATCTCCGGATTTAGAGATAAACCTGCTCAATCCTGCCAATCTCTCCCCAAGTTGTTGAACTTCTTTAGTATTTCGGGGAGGGGTCATATCAAGGATGGACTTTACCTTATCTGGATTTGGTGCAAGGCCATCAGGAGTTAAGAGATGCCCAAGAAATTTTCCTTTGTTTGCCCCGAACACACATTTCAATGGGTTCAATTTTAACTTGAACCTCCGTAGAGTAGCGAACGTCTCTACGAGGTCTTCCAAGTGTAATGAGAATGTCTTACTTTTGCGAAGAAGGTCATCAACGTAAACTTCGAGATTCCTGCCTTTTTGATGTTTAAAGACGGTATCCATCATTCTTTGGTATGTTGCGCCCGCATTTTTAAGACCGAAGGGCATTACGAGATAGCAGTAACACCCATCGTTTGTGATAAATGAGGTATGCGGGATGTCAGGTTTATGCATTTTAATTTGATGATACCCGGAGAAGGCATCGAGGAAACTCATAAAACCATACCCAACCGCGGAATCAACTAATACATCTATCCGAGGCAAAGGGTAACAATCTTTAGGGCACGCTTTATTAAGTTTGGTGAAGTCCACGCACATGCGCCACTTCCCGCCGGATTTCTTAACCATTACAACATTCGACATCCACGTGGGATATTGAATCTCAGAAATGAAACCCGCTTTTAGGAGTTTGGAAACCTCCTCTCTGATGGGCAACGCCAGCTTGGTCGCCACTTCTCTCTTCTTTTGTTGGACGTGCTTGAACTCAGGAGATACGTTTAGATGATGACAAGCCACGTCTGGATCCACTCCTGGCATATCCTCCGCTGACCAAGCGAAGATATCCAGATTCCCCAACAGACATGAGATTAGCTCCACTTTCTCCTCTTCTGACAATTCAGCGTTGATGACCAGCTTCTTTTCTGCCCCCTCAGCGATAGGAACTTCTTGGGTCACTTGGGCAGGTTCCAAGTGAGCCCCTTCTCGATCTTTTCCTTCCTCGACGACCTCTGGAGACTCAGCAACCTCCAAAACTTCATCCATGATCTTGGGAAGCGGAACGTCGGTGACCATGTTGACAGTTCGGACGTAGCACTCCCGAGCTACCTTTGGGTTGCTTCTGACCCGATACTGTTTTCCTTCAGCAGCGAACTTGAGGGCAAGATGAAAGGTGGACACTACCGCCCTATATGCATTGAGAATCGGCCTCCCGATGATAGCACAGTAGTTGCTCGGGGCATCCACTACCACGAAATTGACCAGCTTTATTATTTCTCCAAGAGAGACCAGGAGCTTCACTGAACCTTCTACCTCTTTCTTCTCCCCAGAAAAACCGTAGAGGGGCCCATCGGTGGAAAGCAGTTGCTTTCCAGTCTTCAGGGCCTCGAAAGTTGGGCGGAAAAGGAGATTGACGGAGCTGCCAGTATCAATTAAAATCTTGTGGACGGTATAGTTTTCGATGACGGCCCTGATAACCACCGCATCATCGAAAGGATTAGCATTGGGGGGAAGGTCGTCCTGACCAAACGTGACAATAGTACTTTCGGGAGGAGAACTTGTAGTGGCTGCCACTTCCTGCTTTAGAACCCTCGCAATGCTGGACTTGCGAGATGATTCTGCTCCAGCTCCCCCCTGGATACAATAGATGTCCCCTAAGGGGCCCACATCATTGACTTCGATGCATTCGGTAGAAGGATGGATGTCACCATAATAGCCGGCGTCCTCGACGTCGGCGCATTCCCAGGTTACTTCTACTATTTCCTTCTCCTTTTTCTTCTCGGTAGTTGGCTCAGCAGTTTTATCTTTCTGAATTAGACCCCGGAGCTTTCCTTCTCCCAGGAGTCTTTCTATGAGCAGACGAAGGGCCCGACAGTCTTCAGTTAGATGTCCCCCCTCTTTATGATATTCACAATAAAGGTTCGGATTCCGATTGCGAATATCCGACTTCAGAGGAGCGGGCCTTTTGAAATCTGGCCTCTTTTGCAGAATCTGGACCCCTCCTCCATGGTGACATTTAGGGGAGTGAATGACTCTTGCGAATCATCGTATTGCGTTGATGGAATGACTGGAGGTGGCTGCGCGGCATGCTGTTGTAAATATACCGGCATGATTTGTGGAAGGGGGGCGGATGGAGCGGGAGCGATGGCCAACGGTGGTTTCTGATCTTGAAACCGCTGATGGCCCATAAATGGTTGCTTATTTTTGTAGTTCCTCCCCCTTTGGGAGCGGGGTTCGAAGTGGGACTGATTCGATGATGGATGACGGAAGGATGGATTCGATGGCTCCTTGTCGCTTACCAGCTTCGCGACGTAGTCTGGATTGCTCTTCTCTCCTCTGATAAACATGTTCGCCAAACTTATCATTTCCTGATAAGTCTTAGGCTCCCTTATATTTGCTTCGAACTTTAGGGGGCCCTCCCTCAGGCCATGGATGAGGGCAACCCTATACAGCTCCGGGTCCACATTTTGGACTTCCATGATCTCTCTCTGGAATCGATCGACAAAACGAGCCCATGTCTCGCCTTCCCGTTGTTTTATATCGAAAAGGGCCGTCGGGCCGCTCTTTCTTTTCTTTGAGGTGGAGAATCTCAGCAGGAATTCTCTTCGCAGCTCCGTGAAACAACGGATCGACCTGGGGTGCAAACCGTAAAACCATTCCCTCGCTTGTCCTTCAAAGGAGGTTACAAGAAGCTTGCACTTGGTTGCATCAGTCAAGGTCCTGAGAGCAACGGCTGACTCGAAAGCTTGTAAATGAGCCGTGGGATCGGTCTCTCCATTGAACGCTGGTAGGCGAGGTTCCCTGAAATTATTAGGGGCAGGCTCCCCTCTGACTTCGTCCACAAAGGGAGAGGTCTCTTCCATGTCTTCATATAGAGGAGTAGAGTCATAAGCCGCTGGAGCTGCGGCTATTCGCGGACAAGCCGCCTGATAAGAAGACCGGGCGGCTGCTTCTGGCGGGTAGGAGTGATGAATAGGAACTTCAGGCGGGTAGGAGAGACGGGCCGCGCCCTCCTGCGGGTAGGAAAGATGGGCAGCGTGAGAAGTCGCCCCCTGGAAGTCGAGGACTCGATTTGGCATGTTGTGCGCGGCTTCCTGATAGAAGTTTTCCCTAGCCGCAGGGTCTTCTTGATGGAGCTGGAAATTAGCGGCCTGCGGTAGCGAGTAAGGAGAAGGTGGAGGAAGGACCGGGGTTACCGCCCGATTAGTCGCGGCTTGTTGCGGAACTAGTCGCTCAGTTAGTATTGCTAAAGTCCGACTGATCTCTTCAAGTTGCTGATCAGTGGCCCTCTGAGCCCGCTCGGCTTCTCTCTTTGACTGCTCCAGGGCTTCCCACAGAGAGTCCTCGCTATGATCGGAGCGGTCTCCAAGGGGGAACTGACGGTCTGACATTATGGCGAAAAGGGATTTCACCGACAATTCGTGATCTGAAGGTCGCGTGTTTCTGTTGAGTCCGAGATTGCACCTCCGAGGGAAACCGGAGGCTGCGGGTTGCCGGTTACTTTTTGTGTAGAAGAATGAGACCGCTAGCAGCGGTCAAGGCCAGACTTCGCCCGCCGCGGCAAATGCCACTCCTGCGATGGGCTTTCCTTTGATTAAAGAAAAGTAGTTACAGCGGGCTGCAAGTGCAGAAAAAGAGAAGTCGGCCGGTCTGACAGTCCGCAAGACAAGAAACTCGAGTCTGCAGCTCAAACAAGCGAGCTCCTAGATTCGAGTGTGCATGCCTTGGGAACAGTGCCGCCCACTATTTATAGGCTTGGGGGCCTGCCCGAGCGGGCAGGGATAGAATAACCGCCTGCCCGGGTTCAGGAGAAACGGGCAGGCGGTGACGGGATACACAAAGAAGGAAAGAAGATAAGCCGCGCGGCTTGGTGGCCTGCCCTTCCGACTTGTCTGACCAGAAGCTGGAAATGATGCGGCCAAGGTGACGATTCTACCCGCTCGGTCTCTGTCTTGAGACCGCGACCTGTTCTTCGGCTTTGGACCTTGGCTTGTCTTCGTGGTATAAACCGCGCGGCCTCCGACTTGAGACCGCGACTTGCCCTGTTGGACTTGGGCTTGGATTACCTCTGGTTCTTGGAGGCGGACTGAATTATTATAGACCGCCCGACCTGTGTTAGCTGGTACCGATGGAGCTTGCTTAACCCGAGCCGGGCGACTTGGATCTGCAAACCGCTCGGTCTGCGAGTAATACTCTTGAAAGCGGTTTCCCGGGTAAACAGAATGTGTAAAAGTAAATGATGTTGGTCCCCTCGGCAACGTCTACTGTATCCATGGTGGAGCAGGGCCAGAATCCTCTCGAAAATCCAGCGTTGGAAGAATCTCCAAACAAGAAGTGGCGGACGCCTCCACTTCCGCCCCAGAAAGGTCGGTCGTTACTTTTGGCCAAGAAGGCCTTCCCCCGAATGCAAACCCTTTCGATGATGCTGTAGTTATAAAGGCAGTCATCGAGAACTACACTGTACACAAGATTCTGATTGATACCGGTAGTTCAGTTAACCTCATTTTTCGTCAAACATTCGAAGCCCTTAAGACTGGAAAGTCTCTGCTCTCCACGGAAGGGCCCCTCTATGGCATCTCGGGAGAAAAGAAAGAAGTGGAAGGGTGTGTAAAGCTTCTGGTGTCATTGGGAGGCATAACAAAGCTGATAAGCTTCGTAGTGGTGGAAGCCCCGAGCAGCTATTGTGCAATATTTGGAAGGCCAATCCTGAATGCTTACAAGGCAATAGTGTCCACTTTCCACTTGGCTTTAAAGTTCGCTGTCGAAGGACGTCAATATTGGATCCGAAGTGATCCAAAAGTTGCTCGGGAATGCTATGTAAAAACAGTCAATGTGATCACCGAGACATCACTTCTCGAACTTCAGAATGATGTCCACGAAGTATCCAAGCCCCTTGAAGAGGCTGAAGGAAGCACAGAGCGAGAAGGGGCTCACCTAGAACCTGCCCAGGAGACCCAAGAGATCACCATTGCTGAAGGGGAAGAAAAGAAACTAATCATCAATGCCGAACTATCAGAAGAGGAGAAGATTCAACTAATCTCCTGTCTATTGAAGAATCTGGACATCTTCGCCTGGTCGGCAGAAGATATGCCTGGAGTAGATCCGGATATTGCATGCCATCACCTCAATGTCTCCCCTGAATTCAAGCTGATCCAATAAAAGAAGAGGGAGGTGGCAACCAAGTTGGCGGTACCCATCAAAGAAGAAGTTGCAAAACTTCTTAAAGCAAATTTCATTTCTGAAATCCAATACCCCACTTGGATGTCAAATGTTGTAATGGTGAAAAAATCTGGGGGAAAATGGCGCATGTGTGTAGATTTCACAAAACTCAATAAAGCGTGCCCCAAAGATTGCTACCCTTTGCCTCGGATAGATGTTTTAGTGGATTCCGTGGTTGGGTATAACTTTATGAGCTTTCTCGATGCATTTTCTGGTTATCACCAAATCAAAATGCATAAACCTGATATCCTGCATACATCTTTCATCACAAACGATGGCTGTTACTGTTACCTCGTAATGCCCTTTGGGCTTAAAAATGCGGGAGCGACGTACCAGAGGATGATGGACACCGTCTTTAAGCAACAAAAAGGAAGGAATCTCGAGGTTTATGTTGATGACCTCCTCCTAAAAAGTAAAACCTTCTCAATTCACTTGGCAGACCTCGTAGAGACGTTCGCTACTCTACGAAGGTTCAAGTTAAAATTGAACACTTTGAAATGTGTGTTTGGGGCAAATAAGGGAAAGTTTCTTGGACATCTCCTTACGCCTGATGGCCTTGCACCAAATCCGGATAAGGTAAAGGCCATATTAGAAATGACCCCTCCTCGTAATACGAAAGAAGTACAACAACTTGGAGGAAGATTGGCAGGACTGAGCAGGTTTATCTCTAAATCGGGAGATAAAAGTGCTCCTTTCTTCAAGACACTCCGAGGAGGGTCGAAGTTTGAGTGGGACAAGGAGTGCGATGATGCATTTGATCAACTGAAGAAACAATTAACATCCACTCCTCTTCTCCAGAGCCCTCGTGAAGGGGAAACTCTGTTCTTATACTTGGGGGTTGGACCCGATGCTGTCAGCTCTGTTCTCGTTCGAGAAGAAAAGAAGAGGCAGTTTCCTATATACTATGTTAGCCATATACTTAAAGATGCAGAAACGAGATATTCAATCCTGGAAAAGCTAGCTCTGGCTCTGGTTCAATCCTCAAGAAGGCTCCGACCTTATTTCCAAGCACATCCAATCCAAGTAATCACAGACCATCCGTTGAGGAGCATCCTGGAAAAGCCTGACCATTCCGGAAGATTAGCCAAGTGGGCCATTGAGCTAAGCGAGTTTGAAATAACTTATACCCCCAGAACCGCAATCAAGGCCCAAGTCTTGGCAGATTTCATGGTCGATATACCAGAATCAAATTCCGAGCAAGTGGAGAAGTCCCCTTGGGCCTGGATTATCTTCGTGGATGGTGCTTTGGGGAAGAACTCGGTAGGAGCGGGAGTAATCTTGCTCAGTCCTAATGGCCTTAAGCTCGAACAGGCAATCAAGTTCTTTTTTCCGTTGACGAATAATCAAGCCGAATATGAGGCGCTTCTAGCCGGGCTAAGGCTTGCGAAAGAATTGGGCATAGAGCATGTGCATGTAAAAACTGATTCCCTGGTAATGGCTTCGCAAGTTTTGGGCAACAATGAAACACGTGAGCCGACATTGCGGAAGTATCTACTGCTAGCAAAAGAAGAGATTGGAAGATTTAAATCTTTCGTTATCGAACATATCCCGAGGACGCAGAATGGAGAAGCTGATGAGTTATCAAAGTTCGGTCTTCCATCAGGAGGAGTGACCTCTGAACTTTTTCATCCAGCTATAGAGGAGGGGGAACTTGTTCGATTCAAAAGTGCGTCTCCGAAGGAAATCGAGGGTTGCGGATTATCAGTTACTATTCGGTTAGAGAATTCGGACCGCTAGCAGCGGTCGAGGCCGGACTTCACCCGCAGCGGCAAATGCCACTCCTGCGACGGGCTTTCCTTTGATTAAAATGAAGCGGTTACAGCGGTTATAAATGTAGGAAAAGAGAAGTCGGCCGGTCAGACAGTCCGCAAGACGGGAAACTCGAGACCGCAGCTCAAACAAGCGAGCTCCTGGATTCGAGTGTACGTGTCTTGTGAACAGTGCCGCCCCCTAATTATAGGCTTGGGGGCCTTCCCGAATGGGCAGGGATAGAATAACCACCTGCCCGGGTATAGGAGAAACGGGCAGGCGGTGACGGGATGCACAAAGAAGAAAAAAGAAAGAAGCCGCGCGGCTTGGCGGCTTGCTTTTCCGACCTGTCTGACCTGAGGCCGAAGATACCGGGACCAAGTCAATGATTCAGACCGAGCGGCCTCTGGCTTGAGACCGTGGTCTGTCTTCTGGACATGGCTTGGCTGATCTTCATGAGGCAACCCGGATAGTCTCTGATCTGAAACCGCGGCTTGTTCTCCGGGTTTGAACCTTGAATCTCTATGGCACAACCCGCGCGGTCTCCTACCTGAGACCGAGGATAGCCTTTTTGCTTTGGCCCTTGACGACCTTCACTCTTGGGGGCGGTCCGAAAATGACATCAGACCACCCGGCCTGGTTTACCTTGAGCTGAGAGCCACTGATCCTGGAACCCAGCGGCCTGACCCAGCAGTTCGCCCGGTCCGAGAATGATCCAACCCGAGAAGCGGTTTTCCGGGTAAACATAATCCCCGCATATTTTCAAATCTCAAGAGGATTTCGAAAATATAAGCTTTAGCAGGGAGACCGCTCCGACTTGCCCTGAATTCTATAAGAGAGCCAGAGAATTCATTCTGCAGAGTTTTTTCTGAAATCACGGGATATTGCTCGCCAGCTGCGGTTAGAATTTTTAAGACCGGTAACTCTTCAATAATGGACTTCCTAGACACCGTGTTAGACCGCGTGGATCCCGCCGGAGATCAAAAGAAGGTGGAAGGTAAAAGGCGCGAATCGACGGAGAGGTCGAAAAAGGAGAAGGAACAACAGGACCGGAAGGACCGGAAAAAGCGGAAGCGAGCTGAGAAAGCCGCGGCGGATAATTAAAAGTCCGTAGTGGACTCAACAACTCTCAAGACTCCCGCGGAGCCCGCAGCGGACAGTTCGGGGCCTCCCCCCAGCGACTCGCTGATTCCTCCCAGAGACCTTGGCCAACAGGCTGCTAGCCCGCTGAACAAAGGGGAGGCCGCCTCTTCTGGAAAAGTTGACCCCGGTAGCCCTTCGAAGAAGGTCGGCGAGACCGACTCGTTTGGCATGGAAATCACCCCATCCGGGAATCCTCACTTGCTAGTCAGAGATTTGGGGGAGGAGGCGGTTAACTCTCCAATGCCGGGCGAACTGAGTGCCCCTTTATCCGTGGATGACTACCCCAGTCCCTCCAAAGAAGTTAGCCCAGCTCCGGGTAAGAAAGAGAAGAAAAGGAAGAAGACCGGGTCAGTGACCGAGCGAATAACCAAGAAGGTCAAGAGACTAGCCTCCAAGGAAAGGGCGGCTTTTAAGAAACCAGCCGAGTCCCTCCTCTAGACCAATCCGCGACTAAAAGAGGAGCTTGGCCTAGCGACTCCTCCATCCACTAAGGTAAATGACTCGCCTGCTACCCCTGATGCGAAACCGGGCGACCTGCTTCCGGACTCGGCGAGTAGCTTATCACTTAATGGGATCTTTCAGGATATGGATGAGCTGATGGGGCGAGATGCCCCCATTACAGATAACACAGCCCAGCCTGAGGAGGCCGCTCAGACGGAGGCCGAAGAGCGAGAAGCTGCTGCCCGGACCGCCCTGGAGGTCGAAGAAAGAGCGAGGGAACTCGGAGAAGTGTTGAAAGTGCAGGCGGAGGTTCCCTCGGTGATGACCGGGGAGGAGATAATGATGGTGAAGAAGGAAGGGGCGGAGCGGGTTTTAAACAAGCCGCTGCGGCCTGATCCTTTTGCGCCAGGTAAGCGCCCCATGAATTATGAAGTTATCCGCTTCTTCATTCCGCAGCCTCGTCGCAATAAATTACTGAACCCACCGCCGAGCTTCTTTCCCTTAGCGGCCTGGTCCTCTTCTGCTAGGCAGAGCACGGAGAGACTATCGCGTGAGCAACGTCGGAGGATGGACCCGGAACAGTCTAAGCGGCCTGTGCGCCCAGGCATTGATCTTATATTCATGTCTATTTTTGTATTTGTATGCTCTTACTTATCATAACCGAGCGGCCTCTTACAAATAGCGAGGAGCAGATTGTGAAGCCGGGCGACCTTGAGGCCAGCCTGCCTCCATTAGTCCCCCCGATATCAACCTGCGTGACGACTTCACAAGAGGGGCCGCAATTGTTTGAGCATCTCGAGGAGGATCTGGCAAATCTGACGGCCCGCTTGAAGGAGGTGGAAGACCGGGAGGCCGGCACTCGGACTGCTCTGGAGGCCGAGCGAATGGCGAGGAAGAAGGCTGAAGAGGCGCTGAAGGTCCAGGTGGAGATTGACAGGAAATCTAGGACAGAAAGGGAGAATGGCCTGGAGACTCAGCTTGAGGCCGCGCGAGCTGCGGTGGGGCCACGCGGGCTGCGGTGGAGGCCAAGAAGAGAGCCAAGGTGGCGCAAGTCGCTGCTCTGACCGCTCAGCTCGAGAAGGAGAAGAAAACATCTGCTAAGTTCGAGGATGACTCGAGATATTACCAGGATAAATTCCTGCGGTTAACCAGGGAAGTCACTGCGGGCCGGCGAACTATGAATGATGGAACGCAGTGTTGAATCCAAAATGGCACCTCCACGATCTACTCGAGGAAATAGGGGGAAAAGGAGGCCGCGAGCAGCTGGTTACTTGAGTTGCGAATGAAGAGGGGAGAAGAGAAGAAGAGAGGGCCGCTAGCTTGCGGCGAGGCCAGACTTCGCCCGCCGCGGCAAATGCCACTCCTGCGACGGGCTTTCCCTTTATTTAATAATCTGTATTACAGCTCATTGTATTTAGTACATGGAAAATTGAATGAATACAAGAGAGTTGCGGGTAAGAAAAGAGTAAGCCGCGCGGGCTGTTTGCCGAGGTCGCCCGGACAGGTCGCCCGGACAGGTCGCCCGGACAGGTCGCCCGGACAGGTCGCCCGGACAGGTCGCCGGGACAGGTCGCCCGGACAGGTCGCCCGTACAGGTCGCAGCTTGGTGCTGTCTGACTATTTCTAGCCGCCGGTTTTGCCCCCAACTTGCCTGTCCTTTGTTCATGGTCGAGGGTCCTATTTATAGGCTCTGGATCGATGTCGTCACCTCCGGTGAGCCGGTGACCGGATCCCTACCCGCGCGGTCTAAAGTAGGAGGCCGCCCGATTTGGGCGGTCTGATGAAGGAGGCCGCCCGGTTTGGGCGGTCTGAAGAAGAAGACCGCCTACCCGCGCGGTCTAAAGTAGGAGTCCGCCCCTGCTGGGCGGATAGGAGATCCCTAGCCGCATGACCTGTAGGAGAAACGCCGATTTCTGGGTAAACACGCAGGTTGTTAGCCGCCCGACTATTGGGGCGGGCTCAAATCCTCCCCCGGTTCGGGCGGCTGATCCAATGATTGATGAGGCCACCGCAACCCCCCGCATGATTGCCGCTACGCGGGTTGAAAGGGATGCCGGGCGGCTTCATAGCACAATCAACCACCTCCATGATCATACCAGCCAGATTTACTCCCTTCTGAATACCACCAGCGACCAGGTCGCGCGACTTCACAGAGAGGATGTCTCCCCAGAACACCATCAGCCGTGACCGGCTTTCGAGAACAATTTGTATTTATGAATGCGGCTTGTTGATTTGGCCTTTGTTTAGACAATGTTCCTTTCTATCTTGTCTTTGATTTGAATAACCCGTGCGGGTTCTTGTTTAACCGCTGTATTTTGTGTTCTGTTTCTTCTGTGTTTTGTTCGAACTGATTATAGGTCGCACGATCTGTGATATATGCTTGCTCCTGTTTTCCTGAATGCCTTTGCTTCTTTTGTTTTTCTGGTGAATCTAACCATGCAGGCTATTGACCGCGCGGTTAGAATGTATAGCCGCGACATAGTTTTACTATTTGCAGATCGTAAAAATCTATAAGTAGGGACCTTTCGAAGTCATTTTTACGATTTCCAGATGGCGCGATCTAAGAACAAGTCGCAGCGGCCTGTTAAGGTTAAAGCCGTCCGAGCGGATGCGGCCTTGGCCTTTCATTCGGCGGACCACCCAGAGTGCCGACTCACCCAGAGCGAACTGGATGAATTCATCGCAAAACACATGGCAGGGAGTAACCTGCTCGCGCGGCTTCCTTTGCGCGATGAGCGGATTAACTCTTCCAATCCGCACCAAATAGCCGTCCCGGTCGATCACTTTGAATATGGCTTCAAATTTCCGCTGCCACTTGAAGTCATAGCCATTTTCGACCATTACAGGGTTGTACCCGGCCAACTTCCACCGAACTCCATCGCCTCCATATATAGTTTCATTTCCTACCTTCGGTTCGAGCGAACCAGTTTTTCCCTTGACCTATTCAGGAAGTTCTTCTCGGTGCGGGCTGTCTCCGACTCGGGGACTTCAACTTTCAGGGGGCACCTCTACTTTGGCTGCCACGGATTGAAGATCGTCAACTTGGCGAACAAGGTCTCGGACTGGTCGGAGCGGTTCGTAATGCTCGAAGGAAACTTCGGGCTGTTGCAAACCAACCCGCAAGTTCGGGGGGGAAGAGGCCTTCCAGATCCCCCAGGTTGGAAAGATCGAGATGGACACCTTCACGTTTCTTGAGAACGAGCGGTTGGACATCAATCATTATATCCTGCTGTTCTCAAAGCTAGAGGATGTCCTCCCCGAGCACAGTAAGTTCTTCTAGACCGCTTGCATATGACCGCGCGGACTGCTTTGTTTAAACCTCTGATTTTACCTTGCAGCTGCCCACATCGTCCCCGCGAACAAGCCGGTCACTCCGGCCGGCCCGGTTTTGACTCAGAGGGAGAAAAGGCAGCGGCGAGACAGGTCGCCATTATCAGAGGAAGAGGGCCCGGCGTCTCCTGATGAATACGAGCTTCTTCGTTCCTGCGGAAACCCGCCCGACCTGCAGGGCAACCCGATTGTCCCCTGGCATAGGGATGGGAGCCGCATCCGGGTATCCACTGCACTTCCTCCATGGGGAAGTGACAAGATTAACCGCCATGCGCTAGCCGCCGGGGCCGCTATGTATGGTCGAAAGACTTTGAAGAAGCTGAAGAAAACTCCGGAAGAAGAGCTTCCCCGGCTAGCGGCGCAAGCCGGCGCATGGGGGTTCGCGGCCAATCACTTCATGGCCTTGTCGTTCAGGCGGCTGGTTTCTGTCCAGAAATTTCTGGAGAAGAAGTACGAGGAGCAGGTCGCGGAGAATTTGCGGCTTCAAGAAGAGAATGCACGGCTTCAAGAAGTCGTGGCGGTGAGTTTGACAAATGACGACGCGGCTTCTTTTGTTCAGACAGAGCGACCTAATTTATTTTTTTCTTTTTTGCAGAAACAATATGAGATGACCAACCCGGCCTTCCAAGACGAGGTGTTGCCTCATGTGGCCCAAGGGATCAACAAAGCTTTGGGTCTTATGGAAGACCGGGGCGGTCTGTGCGAAGGATTCGGGGGTACTACCTTCTCCGACCTCTTCCCTGCTTTGAAGGTTCAACTTGATGAGATCAGCCGAAGGCAGAAGGGAAAAGCCAAGGTGGGCGAGGAGGCTGAAGCCGATGCGGGCAGGGAGATCGTACTCCATCAAGGAGGTGATGGAAGTGGTGGAGCCGCTGAGGAGGTCGACGCGGATGATGATGTCGGTGATGATGATGATGATGATGATGATGAGGACAGCTTGTCCTCTGGAACAACTGGCTCCGCTAGTAAGACCGGGCGGTCCAGTGGTAGCGATTCATCAGATTATTCTTCCACGTCAAGTGAAGGTTATTCGCCCGACATTGATGTGGACTCAATTTCTCCTGTCAAGAAGAAGAAGAAGTCGGCAAACTAATGCCCATGACTTGATTTTATTTTTTGTGTAACCGCCGGTCTCTTTTTGTTAGCCGGGCGGATAATATTTTGTTAACACATTTTGAAGAATGAATAGAAATTTTACCTGTTTAATTGTCTTTCTATTGTTACTTACTTGTGGCTGATGTCTTGTCTCTTTTCTTTCTTTTTACCTTTTGCTTTTTATGATCTGGCAGTGCGGTTATCCTGATCTGAGTATAAGCGATAATTTTGATGATTTTTTGGACGATCTATATTCATCCCGTGCGGTTATTCATTTAGACCTCCGGATATCCTACATTCGATAATATGATCGATAACTGATAGACTCATGCGACTGCAATTCAGACCGGGCGGTTTTTTATCAGTCAGAGATACCTTATCCTTGCTGATATAGATAATGAATAACAACTTTGAGCGGTTTGAATTCAACCCCTGGCGAGTAATCAATTGTATCTAAAGATAACTTTTACTAAGAAACAGCCCAGCCCGCCGATCGGTTAGAAGCCTAATCCGGGCGATCATATAAAGAATATCCAGCTTAATTAACTATAAAAGATAGATAGTACAACCCGGGCAATATATGCAGCTCAAGAGATAATTAATAAAATGGAGAGGTAGATAAAACCTGCCCGGTTAGAACGTAACTCGGGCAATCATATAATTAGCTCCAGAAATATCCAACTTATAAAAGATGGATAAACCCGCCTGGTTAGAATCCAGCCCGGGCAATATTTTCAGATCCAGAAATACCTAACTTAATAAAAGATAGATAAGTCCGCCTGACTAGAATGCAACCCGGGCAATATTTTCAGATCCAGAAATACCCAATTTAATAGAAGATAGATAGTCAAACCCGCCCGGTTAGAACACAACCCGGGCAATCATATAATTAAATCCAGAGATACCCAAACTTATAAAAGACGGATAGAGCCGCCCGGCTAGAATACAACCCAGGAATTGTCCAGAAATACCTTAACTTATACACAATCAGACCGTTCGGTTTGAAAGTTCAGACCGCCCGGTCTTAATATCACAACCCTTTATTAGGGTAGACGAACACCCGCACCTGTTTTAATAATATCTTCCTCAAATGGTTTTATACAAGAAACCATAAGAGGTGAATGCCTTCCTGTAGGGAAAAAGGATAATCTACAGGCTCAGATGACCAAGTGGGCAGGTGGGCCTCGGCGGCGAACATTGCTTTCCTCAAGTGGTCATAAGAGCTGTAAGGGGAAAAAAGAAAAAACATGTACAGACTCAATGATCAAGTGGGCAGGTGGGCCTCGGCGGCGAACATTGCTTTCCTCAAGTGATCATAAGAGCTGTAAGCGACTCATCTGCTCTCTTGCTTAGGGTTACAAGCCGAGTTGATCAATTGGGCAGGTGGGCTTTGGCGGCGAACATTGCTTTCCTTAGAGAGATCAACTCAGTTGTGGGCCCAACTAGACATCGTTTTGAGAGTACCTAAGAGTATCCGATGGTCACAGGCTATGATGATCAGTTGGGCAGGTGGGCCTCGGCGGCGAACATTGCTTTCCTCAGAAAGATCATCAAAGCTGTAACTATATCCCTTTCGGGGTACGATAGAGCTAACAATCACCTAGACCTCCCTTGATGCAGGGGTGTGTCAGATATAGACCGGGATACAAAGTTCTGAAAACCACCGCAGCAGAATTGGCAAGCTACCACTACATGTGTGCGAAAACTCCCCGCATTACATGGTCTTGGTGGGTTTTACGCTATGACTACAATCCGAGGGGGTTCGAGCAGAATTTGGCGATATCTCAGAGGTTCAGGGAGTGAGATTTGTATACATGTATTTATAATGTAGAGAACCATCAAACAAGGAGAAGTGTCAGTATAGGGCTTTTCATTTAATACCAAAAGAAACGTAAAGAATGAAAGAGATAGTTCAAGGATAAAATCGTTTAAGATCGTCACCGCTCCAGGTGCGTGCGATGTCTTCTCCTTCGCTGGTTTGGAGACGGTAGGCCCCATTCTTTAACACTTCTTTGACAATAAAAGGCCCTGCCCAGTTGGGATTCAGCTTTCCAACATTACCAGATCTGGCCGCAGCATCTACCTTTTTCAACACCAAATCCCCAACTGCAACTGCTTTACCCTGATATTTTTGTCAAAATATTTTGCCATCCTCCTCTTAACTTCTTCCTGCCTGATTGTCGCCTCGTCCTGAAGTTCTTCGATCAGATCCAGACTATACCTGATGGCCTCATCGTTGAATTCTACCCATGCTTCTCCTCCCTCTTTGGCATACACAACTCTTGGGGTGACCACCTCAAACTCTACAGGAACAACAGCCTCCGAGCCATGAGATAATTTTGAATGGTGTCTCCCCTGTAGCTGAAGATGGGGTAGTGCGAAGAGTCCAAAGGATGGAGGGAAGTTGGTCTGCCCAATTTCCTTTTTGATTCAAAACTCTTTTCATCAGGAGTTGCTGAATTCGCCTGTTTGCTGCTTCTACCTGTCCGTTGGTCCTTGGATGATGTACTGAGGAAAACCGAAGGTCAATTCCAACCTGATCGCAAAATTTTATCATCTCGGGATTATTGAACTGCGACCCATTATCAGTGACAAATGCCAGCGGGATTCCGTGTCGGCAGACTATTTCTCCCCAGATGAAATTTTTGATAATTTGAGTAGTAGTTTTTGCCAATGCTTTTGCCTCAATCCACTTACTGAAGTAGTCGATCATTACTATGATAAAGCGGCGCTGGCCGCTAGCCATTGGAAAGGGTCCGACTAGATCCATCCCCCAAACCGCGAAGGGCCAGAGTGCAGTTATTGACCTAAGCGATTGAGCGGGCAGATGTTGAAGAGGAGCAAATTTCTGACATTATACACAGCTCTTAGCAAATGCTTCAGCATCCTTTCAAATAGTTGGCCAAAAATATCCTTGCCGCATGATCCTTTTCTCTAAGGTTTTTGCCCCTGAATGACTACCACATTCCCCAGAATGAACTTCCTGAAGTATGATCGGGATCTCTTCTTCTGAAACACAACGTGCTGAGGGAGAAATCAAAGTTTTTCTATACAAAACTCCTGCTATTAAGTAGTAGTAGGCCGCCTTTCTCCTGAATCTACTTTTGTCCTTGATCGATTGATGAAACTCCCCTCTTGACAGAAATAATTCATAAGGGTCCTTCCAGGAAGGATGCTGATCGATCTGCATGAGCTCCTCTTCCTCCGTTGCTGGATGAAAAAGTTCCGAGGTCACCCCTCCTGATGGAAGACCAAACTTTGACAATTCGTCTGCCTCTTCATTCTGTGTTCTCGGAATGTGTTCGATGATGAAGGTGTTTACCCGGGAAACCGCTTTCAAGAAGACTACTCGCAGACCGAGCGGTTTGCGGATCCAAGTCGCCCGGCTCAGGTTAAACAAGCTCCATCGGCACCAGCTAGCATAGGCCGGGCGGTCTGGAATAATTCAGGTCGCCTCCAAGAGCCAGAGATAATCCAAGTCCAAGTCCAACACGGCAAGTCGCGGTCTCAAGTCGGAGGTCGCGCGGTTTATTCCATGGAGACAAGCCAAGGTCCAAAGTCAAAGAATAAGTCGCGGTCTCAAGACAGAATCCGAGCGGGTAGCATCGTCGCCTTGGCCGCATCATCTTTAACTTCTGGTCAGACAAGTCAAAAGGGCAAGCCGCCAAGCCGCGCGGCTTCTTTCTTTCCTTCTTTGTGTATCCCGTCACCGCCTGCCCGTTTCTCCTGTACCCAGGCAGGCGGTTATTTTATCCCTACCCGCTCGGGCAGGCCCCCAAGCCTATAAATAGGGGGCGGCACTGTTCTTAAGACACGCACACTCGAATCTTGGAGCTCGCTTGTTTGAGCTGCGGACTCGAGTTTCTCGTCTTACGGACTGTCTGACCGGTCGGCTTCTCTTTTCCTGCACTTGTAACCCGTTGTAACCACTTCTTTCTAATCAAAGGAAAGCCCGTCGCAGGAGTGGCATTTATCGCGGCGGGCGAAGTCTGGCCTTGACCGCTGCTAGCGGTCTCATTCTCCTGCATAAAAGTAACCGGCAACCCGCAGCCTCCGGTTTCCCTCGGAGGTGCGATCTCGGACTCAACAGAAACACGCGACCTTCAGATCGCGGATTGTCGGTGAAATCCCTTTTCGCCACAATGTCAGACCGTCAGTTCCCCATTGGAGACCGCTCCGATCATAGCGAAGACTCTTTGTGGGAAGCCCTGGAGCAGTCAAGGAGAGAAGCCGAGCGGGCTCAGAGGGCCACTGATCAGCGACTTGAAGCGATCAGTCAGACTTTGGCAATGTTAACTGAGCGACTAGCTCCGCAACAAGCCGCGGCTAATCAGACAGTGACCCCAGTCCTTCCTCCACCTCCTCCTTACTCGCTACCGCAAGCCGCTAATTTCCAGCTCCACCAAGAAGACCTGCGGCTAGGAAAAACTTCTATCAGGAAGCCGCGCACAACATGCCAGCTCGAGTCCTCGACTTCCAGGGGGCGACTTCTCACGCTGCCCACCTTTCCTACCCGCAGGAGGGCGCGGCCCGTCTCTCCTACCCGCCTGAAGTTCCTACTCATCACTCCTACCCGCCAGAAGCTGCTGCCCGGTCTTCTTATCAGGCGGCTTGTCCGCGAATAGCCGCAGCTCCGGCGGCTTATTACTCTGCTCCTCTATATGAAGACATGGAAGAAACTTCTCCCTTTGTGGACGAAGTCAGAGGGGAGCCTGCCCCTAATAATTTCAGGGAACCTCGCCTGCCATCTTTCAATGGGGAGACTGATCCCACGGTTCATTTACAAGCTTTCGAGTCAGCCATTGCTCTCAGGACCTTAACTGATGCAACTAAGTGCAAGCTTCTTGTAACCTCCTTTGAAGGACAAGCGAGGGAATGGTTTTACGGTTTGCACCCCAGGTCGATCCGTTGTTTCGCGGAGCTGCGAAGAGAATTTCTGCTGAGATTCTCCACCTCAAGGAAGAGAAAGAGTGGCTCGGCGGCCCTTTTCGATATAAAACAACGGGAAGGCGAGACATGGGCTCGCTTTGTGGACCGATTCCAGAAAGAGATCATGGAAGTCCAAAATGTGGACCCGGAGCTGTATAGGGTTGCCCTCATCCATGGCCTAAGAGAGGGCCCCTTAAAGTTCGAAGCAAATATAAGGGAGCCTAAGACTTATCAGGAAATGATAAGTTTGGCAAATATGTTTAACAGAGGTGAGAAGAGCAATCCGGACTACGTCGCGAAGCTGGTTAGCAACAAGGAACAGTCAAATCCATCCTTCCATCATCCACCATCGAATCAGTCCCACTTTGAACCCAGTTCCCAAAGGGGGAGGAACTACAAAAATAAGCAACCATTTATGGGCCATCAGCGGTTTCAAGATCAGAAACCACCGTTGGCTGTCGCTCCCGCTCCATCCGCTCCCCTTCCGCAAATCATGCCGGTATATTTACAACAGTATGCCGCGCAGCCACCTCCAGTCGTTCCATCAACTCAATACGATGATTCGCAAGAGTCATTCACTCCCCTAAACGTCACCATGGACGAAGTAGTCCAGATTCTGCAAAACAGGCCAGATTTCAAAAGGCCTGCTCCTCTGAAATCGGATATTCGCAATCGAAATCCGAACATTTATTGTGAATATCATAAAGAGGGGGGACATCTAACTGAAGACTGTCGAGCTCTTCGTCTGCTTATATAAAGACTCCTGGGAGAAGGAAAGCTACGGGGTCTAGTTCGGAAAGATAAAACTGTTGAGCCAACTACCGAGAAGAAAAAGGAGAAGGAAACAGTAGAAGTGACCTGGGAATGCGCCGACGTCGAGGACGCCGGCTACTATGGTGACATCCATCCTTCTACCGAATGCGTCGAAGTCAATGATGTGGGCCCCTTAGGGGACATCTATTGTATCCATGGGGGAGCTGGAGCGGAATCATCTCGCAAATCCAGCATTGCGAGGGTTCTAAAGCAGGAAGTGGCAGCCACTACAAGTTCTCGTCCCGAAAGCACTATTGTCACGTTTGGTCAGGATGACCTTCCCCCCAATGCTAATCCTTTCGATGATGCGGTGGTTATCAAGGCCATCATCGAAAACTATACAGTCCACAAGATTCTGATTGATACCGGCAGCTCTGTCAATCTCCTTTTCCGTCCGACTTTCGAGGCCCTGAAGACTGGAAAGCATCTGCTCTCCACCGAGGGACCCCTCTACGGTTTTTCTGGGGAGAAGAAGGAAGTAGAGGGTTCAGTGAAGCTCCTGGTCTCTCTTGGAGGAATAATAAAGTTGATCAATTTCGTGGTAGTAGATGCCCCGAGCAACTACTGTGCTATCTTCGGGAGGCCGATTCTCAAAGCGTATAAGGCGGTAGTGTCCACCTTTCATCTTGCCCTCAAGTTCGCTGCTGAAGGAAAACAGTATCGGGTCAGAAGCAACCCAAAGGTAGCTCGGGAGTGCTACGTCCGAACTGTCAACATGATCACCGACGCTCCACTTCCCAAGATCATGAATGAGGTTTTGGAGGTTGCTGAGTCTCCAGAGGCCGTCGAGGAAGGAAAAGATCGAGAAGGGGCCCACTTGGAACCTGCCCAAGCGACCCAAGATGTTCTTATTGCTGAGGGGGCAGAAAAGAAGCTGGTCATCAACGCTGAGTTGTCAGAAGAGGAGAAAGTGGAGCTAATCTCCTGTCTGTTGGGGAATCTGGATATCTTCGCTTGGTCAGCGGAGGATATGCCAGGAGTGGATCCAGACGTGGCTTGTTATCATCTAAACGTATCCCCTGAGTTCAAGCCCGTCCAACAAAAGAAGAAAGAAGTGGCGACCAAGCTGGCGTTGCCCATCAGAGAGGAAGTTTCCAAACTCCTAAAAGCGGGTTTCATTTCTGAGATTCAATATCCCACGTGGATGTCGAATGTTGTAATGGTTAAGAAATCTTATGGGAAGTGGCGCATGTGCGTGGACTTCACCAAACTTAATAAAGCGTGCCCTAAAGATTGTTACCCTTTGCCTCGGATAGATGTCTTAGTTGATTCCGCGGTTGGGTATGGTTTTATGAGTTTCCTCGATGCCTTCTCCGGGTACCATCAAATTAAAATGCACAAACCTGACATCCCGCATACCTCATTTATCACAAACGATGGGTGTTACTGCTATCTCGTAATGCCCTTCGGTCTTAAAAACGCGGGTGCGACATACCAAAGAATGATGGATACCGTCTTTAAATATCAAAAGGGCAGGAATCTCGAAGTTTACGTTGATGACCTTCTTCTCAAAAGTAAAACATTTTCACTGCACTTGGAAGACCTCGTAGAGACGTTCGCTACTCTACGCAGGTTCAAGTTAAAATTAAACCCATTGAAATGTGTGTTCGGGGCAAGCAAAGGAAAATTTCTTGGGCATCTCTTAACCCCTGATGGCCTTGCACCAAATCCAGATAAGGTGAAGGCCATCCTTGATATGACTCCTCCTCGAAATGCTAAAGAAGTTCAACAACTTGGGGGGAGATTGGCAGGATTGAGCAGGTTTATCTCCAAATCCGGAGATAAAAGTGCCCCATTCTTTAAAACATTGCGAGGGGGATCAAAGTTCGAATGGAGCGAGGAGTGTAACAAGGCTTTCGAGCAGCTGAAGGGTCAGTTAACTTCGACTCCACTACTCCAAAGTCCCCGTGAGGGAGAAAAGCTATTCTTATATCTGGGAGTCGGACCAGAAGCGGTGAGTTCCGTCCTCGTTCGGGAAGAAAAGAGGAGACAGTTTCCAATATACTATGTCAGCCACATCCTTAAGGATGCAGAAACCAGATATTCGATCCTGGAAAAACTGGCCTTGGCTTTGATTATGTCCGCGCGAAGGCTTCGCCCTTATTTTCAAGCTCATTCCGTCCAAGTTGTTACAGATCATCCTTTAAAGAATATTCTTGAAAAGCCAGATCATTCAGGGAGGTTGGCAAAATGGGCTATTGAACTAAGTGAATTTGAGATATCGTACATCCCCCGAACAGCAATCAAAGCGCAAATCTTGGCAGACTTCCTGGTAGATACAACAGAGCTTAGTCCTGAACAGGTGGTACGATCTCCTCTGGCTTGGATCATTTATGTGGATGGGGCTTCTGGCAGAAACTCCGTGGGAGCCGGAGTAGTGTTGATCAGCCCAAATGGCATCAGGCTGGAGCAAGCTATCAAGTTCTTCTTTCCAGTTACAAATAACCAGGCAGAATACGAAGCACTTTTGGCTGGGCTAAGGCTTGCGAAAGAGTTGGGCATAGAATATGTACATGTTAGAACCGACTCACTGGTGATGGCCTCCTAGGTCTTGGGAAATTATGAGACAAGGGAGCCGATTCTGCAAAAATATCTGCTATTAGCCAAAAGGGAAATCGGAAGATTCAAGTCATTTATTATCGAGCACATCCCAAGAACGCAAAATGAGGAGGCAGATGAATTGTCGAAGTTCGGTCTTCCATCAGGGGGAGTGACCTTTGAACTCTTTCATCCGGCAATAGATGAGGCAGAACTCATGCAAATTAATCATAATCCTCATGGAAGGATCCTTACGAGCTATTCCTATCAAAGGGGGAATTCCACCATTCCATCAAAGATCGGAGAAGATTCAAAAGGAAGGCGGCATATTATTATCTAATAGCAGGAGTTCTCTACAGAAAAACTTTGATTTCCCCCTCAGCACGATGTGTTTCAGAAGAAGAGATCCCTATCGTACTTCAGGAAGTTCATTCTGGGGAATGTGGTAGCCATTCAGGGGCAAAAACCATGGAAAAAAGGATCCTGCGGCAAGGATATTTTTGGCCGACTATGAGAAAGGATGCTGAAGCATTTGCCAAGCAGTGTGTGCAGTGCCAAAAGTTCGCCCCTCTTCAGCATTTGCCTGCTCAGTCACTCAGATCAATAACTGCACCGTGGCCTTTTGCAGTATGGGGGATGGATCTCATCGGGCCCTTTCCAATGGCTAGCGGTCAGCGCCGCTTTATCATAGTGATGATTGACTACTTCAGTAAGTGGATCGAGGCTAAGGCACTAGCAAGAACTACTACCCAAATCATCAAAAACTTCATCTGGGGAGAAATAGTCTGCCGACACGGAATTCCGCTGGCGATTGTCACTGATAATGGTCCACAATTCAATAATCCCGAGATGATAAAATTTTGCGATCAGGTTGGAATCGACCTGCGGTTTTCCTCAGTACATCATCCAAGGACCAATGGTCAGGTAGAAGCAGCCAACAAGCGAATCCAGCAGCTCCTGATGAAAAGAGTTTGGAATCAGAAAGGAAACTGGGCAGATCAACTTCCCTCCATCCTTTGGACTCTTCGTACCACTCCATCTTCAGCTACAGGGGATACACCATTCAAATTATCTCATGGCTCGAAGGCTGTTGTTCCTGTGGAGTTTGAGGTGGTCACTCCAAGAGTTGTGTACGGAAAAGAAGGAGGAGAGGCGTGGGTAGAATGCAATGACGAGGCTATCAAGTATAGTCTGGATCTAATCGAAGAACTTCAGGATGAGGCAACAATCAGGCAAGAAGAAGTTAAAAGGAGGATGGCAAAGTACTTTGACAAAAATGTCAGGGTAAAGCATTTTGCGGTCGGCGACGTCGTACTAAAAAAGGTTGATGCAGCAGCCCGAACAGGCAATGTCGGGAAGCTAAATCCTAATTGGGCTAGACCTTTCATCGTCAAAGAGGTATTAAAAAGTGGGGCTTATCGCCTCCAAACAAGTGAAGGAGAAGACATCCCGCGCACCTGGAGTGGCGACGATCTCAAACGGTTCTTTCCTTAAAATGTCTTCTTTACTTTCTTGCAATTTTTGAGATATTTTAATAAGAAGCACCATGCTGACACTTATCCATGTTTGATGTTTCCTTTCTGCATTTTCTCACATATAAAACTCACTGAACCACGGAGACATCGCCAAGTTCTGCTCGAACCCCCTCGGATTGTAGTCATTAGCGTATAACCATGAAGATCATGTGTAGCGGGGAGTTTTCGCACACGTGTAGTGGTAGCTTGCCAATTCCCGTGCGGTGGTCTTCAGAACCTTGGATCCCGGCTGATATCCAACACACCCCTGCATCAAGGGAGGTCTAGGTGAATGTTGGCTCTATCATGCCTCGAGAGGGATATAATTACAGCTCTGATGATCCTTCTGAGGAAAGCAATGTCGGTATAGCTCCCGCGGCATAACCACACCTGCCCAACTGATCATCTTAGTCTGTGACTATCGAATACTCCAAGGTACTCTCAAGCGATGTCTAAGCGGGACCCACAACTGAGTTGATCTCTCTGAGGAAAGCAATATTCGCCGCCTAGGCCCACCTGCCCAATTGATCAACTCGGCTTGTAGCCCTAGGCAAGAGAGCAGTCGAGTCGCTTACAGCCCTTATGACCACTTGAGGAAAGCAATGTTCGCCGCCTAGGCCCACCTGCCCACTTGGTCATCTGGGTCTGTACTTGTTTCTCTTTATTTCTACAGCTCTTATGACCACTTGAGGAAAGCAATGTTCGCCGCCTAGGCCCACCTGCCCACTTGGTCATCTGAGTCTGTAATCATCTTTATTGCATTACCAGGGATTATCTCGTCCTATATGGTCATTATAGACCATTTGGAGGAAAAAGCAGGATTTCTATGTGCAGCATAAACCGGACGACTTAATACTCAAACCGGGCGGTTTGAAATAAGCAGGTACCAAGGCTTCCAGGCGGTCTGGTTATTAATCCTGGCGGTCTGGTTATTAAGCCTGGCGGTCTGGTTATTAAACCAGGCGGTCTAAAAATCAGCAGGTTTCAAAGATATCATGCTGTTCGGTTTTTAGACCGGACGGTTTGAAATGAGCAGGGTATCATTAAGGTATCAAGGTAAATATCAGGGAAGCAAGCATAATCATGACCGGCCGACTTTATTATACGGATTATGAATTTATCATCCTTATGGGTTTCCAATCAATCCGATCGGATAATCACAGGACCTTTTCAATCAGGCGGTTATGATTCTCGTTGCAATTATTAAACCTGCTAATCGCACGAATTCTATATACAACTCGTCAGGTTATGATTCCCGTTGCAAGTATTAAACCTGCTAATCGCACGAATTCTGTATACAGCTCGTCAGGTTTTGATTCCCGTTGCAAGTATTAAACCTGCTAATCGCACGAATTCTATATACAACTCTTCAGTCAATGTTATATATAACTATCATATAGATTGATCGGATTAAATGTTAATCGCACGGTCTATCAACTGATCTTCTCGAGACTGGATATTCTGCTTACGATCGCACGGCTTGATTATTTCAAATTCTGGATCGGTTAGCTGATTGCATTCACGGAGGTGGGATTTACAGCAATGTTAGCTGCAAGTCGCCTGAATTAAAACGCTGACCGCTCGGTCTGAAAATTGTTCTCATGACTTGTCCTTCTTTATCCTGGAAAGCAAGTATGCCGGGTCTAGTAGTAACCGCGCGGCCCAATTGTGTCCGGCCTCCGGGATGTCGTAATACATTCGTAATAAGTTAGCATTTTCTCAGAATAAATCGGATAAATTCGATTCGGATTAAAAGAAGCAAGCTATGCAAGTGGGTTTTTTATACTTTACCGGAATCTTATGAAGATTGCTATCCTAACCGGATAAAGTTGACATTAAGTCGCACGACTTGGTTAGATTTAACACAGAAAGAGATTGCAAACAATCGCAAGTAAGTCGCAGAAGGTAGACAGATAGACAGGTAAAAACTTTTCATTTCATTATCAAAATATTGTTTACATCATGTTTTAAGCCGTCCGGCTAACAACATCAAGTCGACGGCTATTCAAAATAAAAGGCAAAATACAGCTACTAATCGTGCGACTTGAGTTTCTTAGACGCAGGAGCACTTGAATGTTCGCTGCCATCAATCGAAACGTCAGGAGAATAGCCCTCGCTACCCGACGAGGATGAGCTGCTCAATTCGCCCGATTTGCGACCAGCATCTTCTTCAGAATCGCTGGATTCGGACTCCGAGCCACTCTCACCACTCTTAGCCGCTCCGGGTTCTTCGACCTTGTCATCTCCATCATCGCTCTCCTCCGAACTGGATCCGTCGGCTTTATTCTTTCCTTTGGCTTTCCGCCTGATCTTTTCTAACTTCCTTTGCAAAATCGGATAGGCATCCGAGAAGGTGAAATGCTCGAAACCGGGCGCGAACCCGTTGAGCTCCCGCAAGCGGTTGAAAGCATTATCAATTCCCTCGGCAACATGAGGGAAGAGTTCCTGCTGATAGACCGGGTCGGTTTCATCATACTTAGCCTGCAAAAGAAAAGAGTAAGGTAAGACCGTGCGGTTTGAGAACATTGGTGTTGATGCTGGCCAGGTGATGACTCACCAACTCGGCTTCCTTTAGCCGCGCATTTTCTTTCTTCAGTTCGGCAATTTCCTTCTCTTGAAGAGCGTTTTCTTTAATCAACCTCTTAAGGGTCATCCCCATGAAGGCGTTGGTGATGAAGCCCTCGGCACTAACCCGCGCGGCCTCCCTGGCGAGCTCTTCCTCAGGAATTTTCCTCAATCTCCTGAAATTCCGTCGGCCGAACATAGCGAGGCTGGCGGCCTCAGCATGCCGGCCCGACTTCTCGTTCGCCCAGTGGGGAAGCACGGTAGAGATCTGGACACTATCGCTGTCCGGGTGCCAGGTCAAGACCGGGCGGCCTTTTAGATCCTTCACCTTGCTGAAGGAGCGAAGGGCGGCGAAGTCGCCCGAGGAACCCGAATCCTCCCCATCAGACGGCAGCGACTTGTTCCTAGCTTGCCTCTTTCTCTTCTCCGTCTGAGTCAAAACTAAACCGGCCGGACTGATCGGCTTGTTAGCAGGAACAACGGCTTGGGCTATAAAAGGAGAAGAGTCAGCACGAGAGATCGAGCGGTTAACATTGAAGTCGGAAGCAAAGGGAAGCTTACTATCTTCAAGCCGAACGTTCTCTAGCTCGGCAAGTAGGGGGATATAGTAGCTTATGTTAAGCCGCTCATCCTTCAGAAGCTTGCAGATTCCCTTCTCCACTTTGATTATTGGGACCGGTTGAAAAGCCTCCTCAGGCCGCACTTGCGGATTCATGTTCAACAGGCCAAGTCGGCCTTCGAAGATCAAGTACCTCTCCGGCCAGGCTGTGACTTTGTTCGCCAGATTGACCATCTTCAATCCGCGGCAGCCAAAATAGAGGTGGCCTTTGAAGACATCTGATTCAGAGTCCGGAATGGCCCGCACTGAGAATATCTTCCTGAAGAGGTCCATAGAGAAGCGGACTCTCTCAGATCGCAGGTAAGAGATGAAGCTACATATCCCGGCCATCAAGTTGGGAGAAATCTGGCCGGGAACAACTCCATAATGGTCAAAGACCATGGCAAGTTCAATTGAAATCGGGAATTTAAATCCGCAATCAAAATGGTCGATTGGGATCGCGATTAGGTTTGGGCCAGACGAATTCATCCACTCATCACGAAGCGGAAGCCGCGCGAGCAGCGGACTATCGGCCATGTGCTTCTCGACGAACTCGTCCAGCTCAGCCTTTGTCAAACGACACTCCTCGAGGTCGGCAGAGTGAAAGGCCACAGCGGCTTCCGAGCGGGTAGCAGAGGTCTTCGCAGGTCGCTTCGACTGACGCTTTACTCCCATCTTGAAATTTTGGTAAAAGGAATTTCGGAAGGGCAAATCACGGCTAGACCGGTCAACCCGTGCGGGTACATCATCACAGAAGTCAAACACAAAGACCGTATAATTCAAACAAGCGAATTGAAGAATCATGAAAACAAGCAGATCGGTTTATGTAAAATAACTCAGGCATCAATCAACACAGCAAAAAGGCAAAAAAGTAAATTCAAATATTTAAGCCGCACGGCCTGAATGGCAGATCGAGTATCATAGAGTCAGATTCAAGCAAATTGTCCAAGGGACCGAATAGAAATATTATTACGAAAGTTCATATCTCAGAGCCACTCATTATGGACGGGTATCGCTCGGTTCATCCTCCATGTGAAGCCGCGCGACATGGTCGCCGATTTGAAGAACAGTTCCCTGCATTTGGTTCATATTATGATTAAGGCGGTTGATCATGCTATGAATCCGCGCGGCATCTCTCTCTACTCGCGATGCGGGAATCACGCGAGTAGGCAAGTTTGCTGCGGACTCATGAACACTAACAACTGGGCGGGTCGTCCCGGCTATAGGAAGAGACGAGCTCGTCCCTACATCCGGGCGGCTTGACCCCCGCCGGCCTTCATCAACTACGTTAATAGGGCGCCGACTTCCGCCGGCTTCCTTTGCCAAATGAAGGTATTTGTCCCTATAATAGGCACAATCCTCTTCGAGCTTGCGGACTTCCTTCTTTCCACGATCAATCCGGGCGGTCAGTGCAGCCACTTGGTCTTGCTGCGCTTTTTCTTTCTCTCGACGCTCTCTCCGCTCGGCCTCCAGCGCTGCTCGGCTCTCTTTCCGCTCGGTTTCCAATTCAACCCGAAGAGCAGCTTTCTCATCTTGGGCGACCTTCTCTCTCTCCTCCATAGCCCTCAGCTGCTTAGCAAGGGTTTCCAGATTCTTTTGAAGTCGGGACATCTCGTCCTCCATCCGAGTATCCGGCCGAGAAGAACTCAGCAGGGGTGGATCAAGAGGGGGGAGATAGGTCACCAGTTCGCCCGGCTTCGGGATAGAGTCGCGGTCATCTGCAATAAGAGAAAATAGTCAAGGAACATTCAAGAGGAAGCCGCTTTCATCGAATTTTCCTCGCTTACAAGCCGCGGCAGTTTGAATTGAATTCAGGCGGACAGGTCGCCTTGTTAGCTCGGTATCGAACTTTCGGCGTTGTTCTCTCCACGATCTCTCACTTTGCCTCCGCTTAGCAGCAGAAAGTTGAGCAGCGGAGGGAAAGAAGCTGGGCGACGGGTTCAACAACGAAGCGCGCGACTTATTTCGAGGCCTCGGCATGAAAAAACGAACGGAATGGTAGTCCGCTCCCCTTTTACCTTGCAGCAAAAGATTGGGTTGCGGCGGGGGCGGCCTGGCAAGTTGATCTCTTACTCGCTCCGCTTTCACCTATATAAACCGCAGACCAGCCGTCACGGTATCTTCAGGTACCGGTATGGTTCTTTCAGCCGCGACCTCAGGAAGGATGGCCTCCTTAAGGCTGGTCGCATCCTCAGACAGGGCGGATCCCTTCTCTCCTGGCGGGTTGGCAGCCTGCAGTTCGGAAGAAGTTCTCAGTTGTTCATCTTGCTTCTAAAAAGAATCAAAATCCTTGAGGAGGTCGCTTACGGAAATACTATGAGCATCAATTGGAACTTGGTCGTTCGGCTGGGGGGAAGGAGTAATCAAGCCTTCTGAAACTTCATTCTCGCGCGACTTGCCTTGCAGGCTGTCCGCTCGCGGCCTCCCAGATGCTGCCTTATTCTTGGCTTTCAGCTTCTTCATTTTCTTGAGAAGTCTGTCCGCAGCGGACTCCTCCTTCTTTCTCTTTTTTGACTTCAGGACAGTTGGTTTGTCCGGACTGTCCTCAACGTTAATAACTGGAGCTTCCAGACCGGTCGGCTTGGGGGAGTCAACTGCCTCTCCCCCTTCATCCCTAATTTTTAGTTGAAAATCACCAGACGGGGTGACCTCCAACTTGAAAGACTCATCCCCATCACCTTTCTGGGAAGCAGCCTCCAAGTCTGTCTTAGCCAGCGGAGAAGGCGGGCAGTTTCCTTTGTCAGAGAAAGTCGGGGGGTCAGCTGGTGGCGGGTTCAGACGACTCGCCTCATTTTCAGTCGACAGGACGACTGTTTGCTCAGGAGGCAGTTCGGTCGGCTTGTTCTCCTCCTGTTTAGATGACAAGTCGATTGTCAGCTCTGCAGGCAGGTTGGTCGGTTTACTAGTAGAAGCAATTGTTACAGTCTTATCAGACCGCTTCGTCTTTTTCTTTTTCTTCTCTTTCGAGCGGTCTCTCTCGCGGTTCTTTCTGGACTTCTCAAGAACATCGAGCTCAGCCATCAGGTTCACCATCTTTTTCGGGCTGTTCAATCCGAAAGCCCTAACCGCAATAGGCGAGTAGTGACTCGTGGTAACAATGGAGTTATGCCAGAATCGAAGCTTCTGGAACATTTATAACCAACGGGGTGAAGACGGCGCGGTCTCCGGCTGCACTGATATTTTTGAAATCTTCACGGAAATTTAAAAATATGCGGGGATTATGTTTACCCGGGAAACCGCTTTCAAGAAAACTACTCGCAGACCGAGCGGTTTGCGGATCCAAACCGCCCGGCTCAGGTTAAACAAGCTCCATCGGCACCAGCTAGCACAGGCCGGGCGGTCTGGAATAATTCAGGTCGCCTCCAAGAGCCAGAGATAATCCAAGTCCAAGTCCAACACGGCAAGTCGCGGTCTCAAGTCGGAGGTCGCGCGGTTTATTCCATGGAGACAAGCCAAGGTCCAAAGTCAAAGAACAAGTCGCGGTCTCAAGACAGAACCCGATCGGGTAGCATCGTCGCCTTGGCCGCATCATCTTTAACTTCTGGTCAGACAAGTCGAAAGGGCAAGCCGCCAAGCCGCGCGGCTTCTTTCTTTCCTTCTTTGTGTATCCCGTCACCGCCTGCCCGTTTCTCCTGTACCCGGGCAGGCGGTTATTTTATCCCTGCCCGCTCGGGCAGGCCCCCTGGCCTATAAATAGGGGGCGGCACTGTTCCCAAGACACGCACACTCGAATCTTGGAGCTCGCTTGTTTGAGCTGCGGAGTCGAGTTTCTCGTCTTACGGACTGTCTGACCGGTCGGCTTCTCTTTTCCTGCACTTGTATCCCGCTGTAACCACTTCTTTCTAATCAAAGGAAAGCCCGTCGCAGGAGTGGCATTTGCCGCGGCGGGCGAAGTCTGGCCTTGACCGCTGCTAGCGGTCTCATTCTCCTGCATAAAAAGTAACCGGCAACCCGCAGCCTCCGGTTTCCCTCGGAGGTGCGATCTCGGACTCAACAGAAGGATTTGAATTTCCCGATTTCTTCCTTAGCCAGGAATAGATACTTTCTTAATATCGGTTCTCTTGTTTCGTAGTTCCCTAGAACCTGCGAAGCCATCACAAGAGAATCAGTTTTCACATGAACATGTTCTATCCCAAGCTCCTTCGCGAGTCTCAGGCCGGCCAAGAGTGCTTCGTATTCGGCCTGGTTATTTGTAACTGAAAAGAAGAATTTGATAGCTTGCTCCAGTCTGATGCCATTTGGACTGATCAGAACTACCCCGGCTCCCACGGAGTTTCTGCCAGAAGCCCCATCCACATAAATGATCCAAGCCAAAGGAGATTGTACTACCTGTTCAGGATTAGACTCCATCGTGTCTACCAAGAAATCTGCCAATACTTGCGCCTTTATTGCCGTTCTGGGAATGCACAATATTTCGAACTTGCTCTGCTCGATTGCCCATTTGGCTAATCTTCCTGAATGATCCGGCTTCTCCAGGATACTTCTTAGTGGATGATCCGAAACCACCTGAATAGGATGAGCCTGAAAATAGGGGCGGAGCCTTCGTGATGACATGACCAAAGCCAAGGCTAATTTCTCCAGGATTGAATATCTAGTCTCCGCATCTTTGAGGATGTGGCTGACATAATATATAGGAAATTGCTTCTTTTTCTCTTCCCGAACCAGGACAGAGCTTATTGCATCTGGGCCCACCCCCAAGTACAAGAATAATGTTTCCTCTTCGCGAGGGCTTTGAAGAAGAGGGGTTGAAGTTAACTGCTTTTTCAACTATTCGAAAGCATTATCGCACTCTTCATTCCATTCAAACTTAGATCCTCCCCTAAGCGTCTTGAAGAATGGAGCGTTTTTATCCCCTGACTTGGAAATGAATCGGCTCAATCCTGCCAGCCTCCCCCCAAGTTGTTTAACCTCTTTCTGATTACGAGGAGGGGTCATATCTAGGATGGCTTTTACCTTATCCGGATTTGGTGCGAGGCCATCTGGGGTGAGAAGATGTCCGAGAAATTTCCCTTTGTTTGCCCCAAACACGCATTTCAATGGATTTAGTTTTAATTTGAACCTCCGCAGAGTAGCGAACGTCTCTACGAGGTCTTTCAGGTGGATTAAAAAAGTTTTACTTTTTAGAAGAAGATCATCGACGTATACTTCAAGATTTCTTCCTTTCTATTTTTTGAAAACCGTGTCCATCATTCTCTGATATGTCGCACCCGCGTTTTTGAGTCCGAAAGGCATGACAAGATAACAATAACATCCGTCGTTGGTAATGAAGGACGTATGCGGGATATCGGGTTTATGCATCTTAATCTGGTGGTAACCAGAGAATGCATCTAGAAAGCTCATGAAATTATATCCCACCGCGGAATCTACTAAAACATCTATCCGAGGCAAGGGATAACAATCGTTGGGGCATGCTTTATTGAGCTATGTAAAATCTACACACATACGCCATTTTCCCCCAGATTTTTTCACCATTACTACATTCGACATCCAAGTGGGGTATTGGATTTCAGAAATGAAATTGGCTTTAAGAAGCTTTGCAACTTCCTCTTTGATGGGTACCGCCAGCTTGGTTGCTGCATCCCTCTTCTTTTGTTGGATTGGCTTGAATTCAGGAGAAATGTTGAGGTGATGGCACGCAACATCTGGATCTACTCCAGGCATATCTTCTGCTGACCAGGCAAAGATGTCCAGATTCTCCAACAGGCAGGAGATCAACTGAACCTTCTCTTCTTCTAATAGCTCGGCGTTGATGATCAGCTTCTTCCCTTCCTCTTCAGCAATAGGGATCTCTTGGGTCTCCTGGGCAGGTTCCAGATAAGTCCCTTTCCACACTGCACTTTCCTCGGCCTCTTCAGGGAGTTTGGATACCTCATGGATGTCATCCTGAACCTTGGGAAGTGGTGCCTCGGTGATCACATTAACTGTTTTCACGTAACATTCACGAGCAACCTTTGGATCGCTTCGGACCCGATATTGACGCCCCTCGGCAGCGAACTTTAAGGCCAAATGGAAAGTGGATACTATCGCTTTGTAAGCGTTCAGGATTGGTCTTCCGAAGATTGCACAGTAGCTGCTTGGGGCTTCCACCACTACGAAGTTTATCAGCTTCGTTATGCCACCCAGCGATACCAAAAGCTTTACGCACCCTTCCACTTCTTTCTTTTCTCCCGAGAAGCCGTAGAGGGGCCCTTCCGTGGAGAGCAAAGACTTTCCAGTCTTAAGGGCTTCAAATGTTTGGCGGAAAATGAGATTAACCGAGCTGCCGGTATCAATCAGAATTTTATGCACGGTGTAGTTCTCAATAACTGCCTTTATCACTACTGCATCATCGAAAAGATTTGCATTTGGGGGAAGATCTTCTTGGCCGAAAGTAACGACTGCCCTTTTTGGAGCAGAAGTGGAGGCGACTGCCACTTCTTGCTTTGTAACTCTCCCGATGCTAGATTTCCGAGAGGATTCTACCCCTGCTCCACCATGGATGCAATAGACGTTGCCAAGAGGGCCAACATCATTCACTTCTATACATTCGGTCGCAGGATGTATATCCCCATAACAACCTGCCTCTTCTACATCAGCACACTCCCAGGTCACTTCGACCGCTTCCTTCTTCTTCTCGGTTCGTGGTTCAACCGGGGTTTCTTGCCGAATCAACCCTCGGAGCTTCCCCTCTTTTAGGAGTTTTTCTATCAACCACCGGAGGGCCCGAAAATCCTCAGTCTGATGCCCCTCCTCTTTGTGATATTCACAATAGAGGTTTGGGTTCCGATTGCGAACTTCCGATTTCAAAGGAGGGGGCCTCTTGAAGTCAGGACTCTTTTGGAGAATTTGAACGACCTCGTTCATGGTGACGTTAAGAGGGGTGAATGACTCCTGTGATTCATCATATCGGATGGATGGGATAGTTGGGGATGGTTGTGCGATGTACTGCGGCAGATACACGGGCATTATTTGCGGAACCCCCATGGGTTGAGTGGGTGCGATGGCCAACGGCGGTTTCTGATCCTGAAACCGTTGATGGCCAAGAAATGGCTGCTTAGGCTTAAGATTTCTTCCCCTCTGAGCACGAGATTCGAAGTCAGGCCGAGATGGATGATTGTAGCGTTGCTGATGGGTTGATGCGGAACTAAACTGATCATTGTCGCTGAGTAACTTGGCAACATAACCAGGATTAGTCTTTTCCCCCCTGATAAACTTATTAGCCAGACTAATCATCTCTTGATATGTCTTTGGTTCCCTGATTTGGGCTTCAAATTTCAACGGCCCCTCCCTAAGGCCATGCATCAAAGCGACCCTGTACAATTCGTGATCGATGTTTTGCACCTCCATTATCTCCCTTTGGAAACGGTCGATGAAGGGGGCCCACATTTCGTTTTCTTGCTGCTGTATCTCAAATAGGGCTGCCGGACCGTTCTTCCTCTTTTTAGAGGTAGAGAATCGAAGCAGGAATTCTCTACGCAATTCCGCAAAACATCTAATGGATCGAGGATGCAGTCCAAAAAACCATTCTCTGGCCTGTCCATCAAAGGACGTTACCAGGAGCTTACACTTAGTTGCATCGGTGATGGTCCTCAGAGCAACAGCCGATTCAAATGCTTGGAGATGAATTGCCGGATCGGACTCCCCACTATATGTTGACAGGCGTGGTTCTCGAAAGTTATTTGGGGCCGGCTCTCCTCGGATTTCATCCGTGAAGGGAGAACTTTCCTCGGTATCCTCGTACAGAGGGAAAACAGGGTGGTAGGTGATCTCTGCTGCGGTCATTTGCAGACAGGCCGCCTGATAGGAGCGGGCAGGGGCTCCAGCCGGGTAGGATTGGTAGGCGGCGACCTCAGGTGGATAGGAAAAGTGAGCGGCCTAAGAAGCCGCCCCTTGGAAGTCGAGGACCCGAGCCGGCATACCGTGCGCGGCCTCTTGGTAAAAATTCTGCCGAGCCGCAGAACCTTCTTGTGGTGGTCGGGAATGGGCAACTTGCTGAAATGGGTATGGAGGTGGAGGAGGTAGGACAGGAGTTACTACCTGGTTAGCCGCGGCCTGCTGGGGGGCTAACCGCTCGGTTAACAGAGTTAGAGCCTGACTGATCGGGTCCAGACGCTGATCAGTTGCTTTCTGGGCCTGGTCGGCTTCTCTCTTTGTTCGCTCCAGAGCTTCCCACAAAGAGTCATCGCTATGGTCGGATCGGTCTCTTGGAGGGAACTGGCGGTCTGACATTCTGAACCAAAGATTTCACTGACCGTCCGCGATCTGAAGGTCGCGTGTTTCTGTTCGATTCAAAAGTGCGTCTCCGAAGGAAATCGAGGGTTGCGGATTATCAGTTACTATTCGGTTAGAGAATTCGGACCGCTAGCAGCGGTCGAGGCCGGACTTCACCCGCCGCGGCAAATGCCACTCCTGCGACGGGCTTTCCTTTGATTAAAATGAAGCGGTTACAGCGGTTATAAATGTAGGAAAAGAGAAGCCGGCCGGTCAGACAGTCCGCAAGACGGGAAACTCGAGACCGCAGCTCAAACAAGCGAGCTCCTGGATTCGAGTGTACGTGTCTTGTGAACAGTGCCGCCCCCTATTTATAGGCTTGGGGGACTGCCCGAATGGGCAGGGATAGAATAACCAACTGCCCGGGTACAGGAGAAACGGGCAGGCGGTGACGGGATGCACAAAGAAGAAAAAAGAAAGAAGCCGCGCGACTTGGCGGCTTGCTTTTCCGACCTGTCTGACCTGAGGCCGAAGATACCGGGACCAAGTCAATGATTCAGACCGAGCGGCCTCTGGCTTGAGACCGCGGTCTGTCTTCTGGACATGGCTTGGCTGATCTACATGAGGCAACCCGGATAGTCTCTGATCTGAAACCGCGGCTTGTTCTCCGGGTTTGAACCTTGAATCTCTATGGCACAACCCGCGCGGTCTCCTACCTGAGACCGAGGATAGCCTTTTTGCTTTGGCCCTTGATGACCTTCACTCTTGGGGGTGGTCCGAAAATGACATCAGACCACCCGGCCTGGTTTACCTTGAGCTGAGAGCCACTGATCCTGGAACCCAGCGGCCTGACCCAGCAGTTCGCCCGGTCCGAGAATGATCCAACCCGAGAAGCGGTTTTCCGGGTAAACAGAACTAATGCAAATCGATCAACATCCTTCCTGGATGGATCCTTATGAATTATACCTGACAAAAGGAGAGTTCCACGAATCTATCAAAGACAGAAGGAGATTCAGAAGAAAAGCGGCTTATTATTGCTTGGTGGCTGGAATCTTGTATAAAAAAACTCTCATCTCTCCTTTGGCTCGATGCGTCTCGGAAGAGGAGATCCCCACTATACTACAAGAAGTCCATTCTGGGGAGTGCGACAGTCACTCGGGAGCAAAGACATTGGAAAAGAGGATTTTGAGGCAAGGATATTTTTGGCCAACCATGAGAAAGGATGCTGAAGCATTTGCCAAGAGGTGTTTTCAGTGTCAAAAGTTCGCTCCTCTTCAGCATTTGCCTGCTCAGTCACTCAGATCAATAACTGCGCCGTGGCCCTTCGCAGTATGGGGGATGGATCTTATCAAACCCTTCCCGATTGCCAGTGGTCAGCGTCGTTTTATCATAGTGATGATCGACTACTTCAGCAAGTGGATTGAGGCAAAAGCATTGGCAAAAACGACAACTCAAATTATCCGGAACTTCATCTGGCGAGAGATAGTCTGCCGGCATGGAATTCCGCTAGCGATTGTCACTGACAATGGTCCGCAATTTAACAACCCAGAGATGATAAACTTTTGCGATCAGGTGGGGATTGATCTTCGGTTTGCTTCAGTGCATCATCCAAGGACAAATGGTCAGGTAGAAGCAGCGAATCGGCAGATTCAACGACTCTTGATGAAGAGGGTCTTGAATCAAAGAGGAAATTGGGCAGACCAACTCCCTTCTATCCTTTGGACTCTTCGTACCACTCCATCTTCCGCTACGGGAGAGACACCATTCAAACTATCCCATTGCTCGGAGGCTGTTGTTCCTATAGAGTTTGTGGTGGCCACTCCAAGAGTGGTATATGCAAAGGAAGGAGGAGAAGCATGGATAGATGAAAATGACGAGGCTATCAAGTATAGCTTGGACTTGATCGAAGAGTTGCAAGATGAAGCAGTTATGAGGCAAGCCGAATTAAAGCGAAGAATGGCAAAATACTTTGACAAGAATGTCAGGGTAAAACAGTTTGCAGTCGGGGATTTGATACTAAAGAAGGTAGATGCTGGAGCCAGATCTAGCAATGTTGGAAAGCTGAATCCCAACTGGGCAGGGCCATTCATCATCAAGGAAGCCTTGAGAAATGGGGCCAACCGCCTCCAAACAAGCGACGGAGAAGACATCTCACGCACTTGGAGCGGTGACGATCTCAAACGTTTTTATCCCTAAAAAATGTTTTCTTCATTTTAAGTATTTTTTAGATATTCGATGAAAAGCCCCATACTGACACTTCTTCTTATCTAAATTTTCTTACTTTCTTTATATATCAAACTCACTGAACCGTGGAGACATCGTTGAATTCTGCTTGAACCCCCTCGGATTGTAGTCATTAGTGTAAGCCCATGTCGACCACATGTAGCGGGGAGTTTTCGCACATGTGTAGTGGCAGCTAGCCAATTCCCGTGCGGTGGTCTTCAGAATCTCAGATCTCGGTTGATATCTAACGCACCAGGCCCGGGTGATTGTTAGCTCTATCATACCCCGAAAGAGATATAATTATAGTTTTGATGATCTTTCTGGGGAAAGCAATGTCGGTAAAGCTCCCGCGGCATAACCATATCTGCCCAACTGATCATCTTAGTCTATTACCATCGAATACTCCAAGGTACTCTCAAGCGACGCCTGGGCGGAACCCACAACTGAGTTGATCCTTCTGAGGAAAGCAATGTCGGTAGAGCCCCCGCAGCATAACCACACCTGCCCAATTGATCGACTCAGCTTGTAACCCCAGGCGGGGAGAGCAGTCGAGTCGTTCACCACCCACAACTGAGTTGATCCTTCTGAGGAAAGCAATGTCGGTAGAGCCCCCGCTGCATAACCACACCTGCCCAATTGATCAACTCAGCTTGTAACCCCAGGCAGGGAGAGCAGTCTAGTCATTTACAACCCTCATGACCGCTTGAGGAAAGCAATATTCGCCGCCTAGGCCCACATAATATTCAAGCCGAGCGGTTTGAATTATTAAACCGTCCGGTTTGATAAGCAGGGATACATCCGGCAGCTTGAGTCACCAGGTCGGTGATCTGGAATTAGACAGCAGTTCGATGTTCTAACCGAGCGATCAGGAATTACTTCAACAACATCATGAGTCGTATGGATTACATCCAAATAATTCGAGTTGGTAGATTCTGGTCTTCAAAAGTTGATCGTTATTTGGTCACCAGAGATATATTCTGGCTGCTTGGACTTGATTATAACTTAAAGGTTCTTTAAATATCGTTCAGGGATTAAAATTATTGATCGCGCGGATTGACAATTTCCTGAACAGCGGGTTGACAGCACTTGTATTAAATAACGGTTGTCCGTTCTTCATTAAGCCGGTCAATAAGTTCATCGAACTGAACCCAGATTTCTGTCTGTGCGAGCTAATATTCATGCCGCTCAAGTTCGTAACGAGTTCCTCAAAAATGATTAAATTATTGGATCAAACTTAAAGTACTCCTTCGAACCGATCGGTTTGATGCCCAGAGTGTTCGAATTCGTTATGATGCCACGATTAATTGACAGAAGCAAGTTTGGGAATTTATACCCTTATCCGCCCGGGTTGAAATTCAAGTCGCTCGAATACATTACGGGTTATTGAAACAGGATCGAAAGTCTCTCTACCCGATCAGATTAGTCTCCAGGTCGCTCAGATTTATCAAAGAATTCTTTTGAAAATAATTGATCTGCCGGTTCATCATAATGGCCTATCTTCCTGTCCGCACGGATTAATCTCTATACCGTTCGGGATTCATCAGGATCTCTTTATAAAATAATTGATTTATTGTATCGAGATTGAAAGCCTGTCTTTCTGTCCGTTCGGATTAAGATTTAAACCATACGAGCTCATCGAGAATTCCACAGGAAGTATTCGATTCATTAAAAATCAGGCCGCGCGGACAGCTTATGTTATGACAAGGTAGTTCTATATATTTGCTGAGAATCCGAGGCTAATTATTCAACCAGCCTTATGACAAATCGCGCGACTTGGTAAAAAGAAATAAAATTTGAAAAGGAACGAGATCGCATCGAACATAAGTAAGTTACAAACAATAAACAGCTAGACAGGTAACATTCCATTCACTATCAACAAGTCCTTACATTTAACTTAAACCGCCCGGTTAACAAAATAAGACCGGTTGGTTATCATACAACTTTTTAAGAGGAAAAAAAAAAGAACTATTCGCTCGACTTATGTTTCTTTTTAGCAGGAGAGTTTGAGTCCACCTCCGGCGAATCGCCATCAACGTTCACCTCTGGCGAGTTTCCTTCGCTAGATGATGAAAAGCTTGAAGAACTGCTATCACCGATCCGCGCGGACCGGCTGTAAGATGAACCCGAACTGGAAGATGAACTTTTTTCTTCTTTAACAGCTGTATCTTCAGGAGCAGCTCCACCGACCGCGGCGTCTTCAATATCCTCCTGCCATTATCAGCCGCAACGGACCCATCTTTATCTTCCCCGATCTCTTGCGAGTCGTCACCGGACTCAGCCGGGTCCTTCCCTCTCTTTTTCCGTTGGAGTTCTTCGTACTGATCCGAAAGATGGGGAAAGACATCCGGAAAGGTCACATCTTCAAAACCGGTGGACAGACCATCTCGTTCCCTCAGAATGTTCAAGGCGCCGTCGACCCCATCAGAAATAAGAGAGAAGACTTCATCTTGGAAATCCGGGTTTTCAGGATTATATTTATCCTATAAAGAAGGGGAACAGAATCAGGCCGTGCGGCCAGAAAAAAGACAAGCCGCATTTAATCACCAACTTACTTCGACAATTTTATTTAACTGAGTAACCTCTTCGGTTAGTTCCTCAATTTTCTTCTCCGCATACACTTGGGCCGACACAAGCCGCGTGTATGCCAGAGCCTTAAAGTGGTTAGCTGTAGAACCCCAAGCTCCGGCTTGCGCGGCCACCTTGGCGAGTTCTTCCTCGTGAACCCTTTTCAACTTCCTTACATTCTTCCAGCCATACAAGGCCGCACCAGCGGCTAGCGCATGGCGGCCAACGTTTCCGCTCCCCCAGAAAGGGAGCGCGGTGGAGATTTGAACGGCGGCCTCGTCCTTATGCCATTGGACTGTCGCCTTGCCTTTCAAGTCGCGCGGATTCCTACAAGACCGGAGGAGTTTGAATTCCTCCGGGGAAACCGGGCCCTCATCTTCAGATGAGTCCGTCCCATCTGTCCTTTTTCTCCTTTCCTTCCTCTCCCTCTGAGTTAAAACCGAGACGGACGGCGAAAAAGTACTCGCGAACAACTGCTAATCTCTGCAAAGGAGAACTCAAAGCAGGTATACAATATAAAGCGAGTACCTGAAGAGAACTCGCTAACACCTGCTAATCTCTGCAAAGGAGAACTCAAAGCAGATATACGATATAACACGAGTACCTGAAGAGAACTCGCGAACACCTGCTAATCTCTGCAAAAGAGAACTCAAAGCAGGTATAAAACATAACGCGAGTACCTGAAGAGACCTCGCGAGCACCTGCTAATCTCTGCAAAAGAGAACTTTGTTGAGTCCGAAATCGCACCTCCGAAGGAAATCGGAGGTTGCGGGTTGCCGGTTACTTTTTAGATGAGAAAAATGAGACCGCTAGCAGCGGTCAAGGCCAGACTTCGCCCGTCACGGCGAATGCCACTCCTATGACGGGCTTTCCACTGATTAAAATGAGGCGGTTACAGCGGTTACAAGTACAGGAAAGAAGAAGCTGGCCGGTCAGACAGTCCACAAGACGGGAAACTCGAGACCGCAGCTCAAACAAGCGAGCTCCTGGATTCGAGTGTGTGTGTCTTGGGAACAATGCCGCCCCCTATTTATAGGCTCGGGGGCCTGCCCGAACGGGTAGGGATAAAATAACCGCCTGCCCGGGTACAGGAGAAACGGGTAGGCGGTGACAGGTTACACAAAGAAGGAAAAGAAAGAAGCCGCGCGACTTGGCGGCTTGCCCTTTCGACCTGTCTGACCAGAGGCTGAGGATGACGTGACCAAGGCGACGATGCAATCCGGGCGGTCTTCGTCTTGAGACTGCGGCTTGTTCTTTGATCCCGAACCTTGGCTTGTCTCTATGGTGCAATCCGCCCGGTCTCCGACTTGAGACCGCGACTTGTCCTATTGGACTTGGGCTTGGATTATCTTTAGTATTTGAGGGCGGTCTGAATTATATCAGACCGCCCGGCCTGTGCTAGTTGGTGTTGATGGACCTTGTATAACTTGAGCCGGGCGACTTGGATCCGCAAACCGCACGGTCTGCGAGTAATCCTCATGAAAGCGGTCTTCTGGGTAAACATAATCCCCGCATATTTTTAAATTTCCGAGAAGATTTCGAAAATATCAGTTCTAGCCGGAGACCGCGCCGATTTCACCATGTTGGTTATAAAATGTTCCAGGAGCTTCTATTCTGGCATAACTCCATTGCTATCACGAGTCACTACTCGCCTATTGCGGTTAGAACTTTTAGGGTGAACAGCCCGAAAAAGATGGTGGATCTAATGGCCCAGCTCGAAGTTCTTGAGAAGCCCGGAAAAAGCCGCGAGAGAGATCGCTCGAAGGATAAGAGAAAGAAGAAGAAAACGACGCAGCCTGACAATATAGTAACGATTGCTTCCACGAGTAGGCCGACCGACCTGCCTCCTAAGCTGACGGTCGACTTATCGACCAAAAAGGAAGCGAGTAAGCCGACCGACCTGATTCCTGAATTGACAGTCGACTTATCGATTAGAAAGGAGGAGAGTCGCCCGAATCCATCCCCAACTGATCCCCCAGCCTTCTCCGACAAGGGAGACAATCAGCCTCCTCCGCCGGATAAGACAGACTTGGAGACCGTCATTCCGAAGAGCAATGGTGATGAGTCTTTCAAGATGGAGGTCACCCCGTCCGGGGATTTTCATCTAAAAACTAGAGATGAAGGGGGAGAGGTAGTTGACTCCCCCAAGCCGAGCGAGCAGCAAGCTTCAGTAGTCAACATCGAGGATAGCCCGTAAAAGCCAGCCGTCCTGAAGCCGAAAAAGAGGAAAGGGGAGGAGTCCGTGGCGGACAGGCTTCTGAAGAAGATGAAGAGGCTAAAAGCCAAGAACAAGGCAGCATCCGGGAAACCGAGAGCGGACAGCCTGCAAGGCAAGTCGCGCGAGAAGGAAGTCTCGGAGGGCTTGATTACTCCCTCCCCCAAGTCGAACGACCAGGCTCCTGTCGATGCTCACAGCATTTCCGTAAGTGACATCCTCAGGGATTTTGATTCTCTTCAGAAGCAAGTTGATCAGCTGAGAACTTCTTCCGAACTGCAGGCTGCCAACCCGCCAGGAGAGAAAGGAGCCGCCCTGTCTGAAGATGCGACCAGTACTAAGGAGGTCATCCTCCCTGAAGTTGTGACTAGAATCGAGGAAACCGTACCGGCTCCCGAAGATACTGTGATGGCCGGTCTCCGACTTATGCAGGTGAAGGCGGAGCGAGTAAGGGATCAGCTTACCGGGCCGCCACCGCCGCCAACCAATCTTCTGCTGCAAGGTAAAAGTGGAGCGGATTACCACCCTGTTTGTTTTTTCATGCCGCGACCTCGAAACAAATCGCGCGCTTCGTTGTTGAACCCGTCGCCCAGCTTCTTTCCCTCCGCTGCTCAATTTTCTGCTGCTAAGCGGAGGCAAAGCGAGAGGTCATGGAGAGAACAACGCCGAAAGTTTGATATCGAGCAAGCAAGGCGACCTGTCCGCCCGAATTCAACTCAAACCGCTGCGGCTTGTAAGTGAGGAAGTTTCGAAGAGAGCGATCTTCTTTTGAACACTTTCTGACTTCTTTTTCTTATTGCAGATGATCGTGACTATATCCCGAAGCCGGGCGAACTGGTGTCCTATCTCCCTCCGCTTGATCTGCCTTCGCCGGGATCCCGGGTTGTACCAGATACTCGGATGGAGGATGAGATGGGCCGTCTTCAAAGGAATCTTGAAGCTCTTGCAAAGAAGTTGAGGACCCTAGAGGAGCGGGAGAAGACCGCTCAAGAAGAAAAGATTGCATTGCGGGCAGAACTGGAGGCTGAAAGAAAAGAGAGCCGGGCTGTGCTGGAGGCCGAGCGGAGAGAGCGCCGAGAAAAGGAGAAAGCGCAGCAGGATCAGGTGGCCGCACTGACCACCCGGGTTGATCGCGGAAAGAGGGAGATGCAGAAGCTTGAAGCGGACTGCGCCTATTACCGGGATAAATATCTTCATTTGTTGAGGGAGATCGGCGGAAGCCGACGTCCCCTTAATGCTGCTGATGGAGGTCGGGGTGGATCACGCCGCCCGGATGCTGGGACGAGCTCGTCTCTTCCAGCGGCCGGGACGATCCATCATATTGCTAGTGCGAATGAACCCGCAACGGCCCTGCCTACCCGTGTGATTCCAGCGGCGCGGGTAGAGAGGGATGCCGCGCATCTTCATAGCATGATCAATCACCTTAATCACGGCATGAACCAAATGCAAGGGAGAATTCTCCAGATAGACGACCAAGTCGCACGACTTCATAGGGAAGATGCGCCGAGTGATGCCCGCAAATGATGAATGATTTTAAGAACATTATCTGTAATAATATTTCTATTCGGTCCTTTGGACAACTGTTTTGATTTCATGATATTTGGTCTGAGTTTTTGAATTTACTTTATGTTTGTGTTGAATGTTGATTGATGCCTGTGGACTACTTCATAAGCCGATCGGCTTCTTTTCGTGCTTTTCTAATTCGTCCGCTTGAATTATACTCGTCTTGGTAATTCTTTTGTGGCGATGTGCCCGCGCGGGTTGATCGGTCTAGCCGTTATTTGACCCTTGTTAGATGCAGATCAGCCGTTCTTATAAGTAGCATCCTTCCGAAAGTCTTTTTACCAGAATTTCGAGATGGGAGCAAAGCGCCAGCCGAAGCGACCTGCGAAAACCTCTGCTACCCGCTCCGAAGCCGCTGTGGCTTTTCACTTGGCAGACCACGAGGAGTGCCGTTTGACCAAGGCCGAATTGGATGAATTCGTTGAGAAACACAAGACTGACAGCCCGCTGCTCGCGCGACTTCCGCTCCGTGATGAGCGGATGAACTCTTCTGGCCTAAACCAAATCGCGATCCCAATCGACCATTTCGATTGCGGATTTAAGTTCCCGATTACGATTGAGCTTGCCATGGTCTTTGACCATTATGGAGTTGTACCCGGTCAGATTTCTCCTAACTCGATGGCCGAAATTTGCAGCTTCATCTCTTACCTGCGATCTGAGAGAGCCCGCTTTTCTATGGATCTCTTCAGGAAAATATTCTCGGTGCGGGCCATCCCGGACTCTGAATCGAATGTCTTCAAAGGCCATCTCTACTTTGGCTGCCGCGGGTTGAAGATGGTTAACCTCGTGAAAAAGGTCACAGCCTGGTCGGAGAGATACTTGATCTTCGAAGGCCGACTTGGCCTGTTGAACCCGAATCCGCAAGTGCGGCCGGAGGAGGCCTTTCAACAATGTCTTTTTGGGAATGACCTTCAAAAGGTTGATTAGAGCAAATGATCACCTAGAGAAGGAAATCGCCGAATTGAAGAAGGAGAATGTGCGGCTAAAGGAAGACGAGTCGGTAAGTTATCACCTGGCCAGCCGTCCTTCTGAATTTTTTAAACCGCGCGGTCTCTTACCTTACTCTTTTTTGCAGGCAAAGTATGATGAGACCAATCCGGTTTATCAGCAGGAACTTTTCCCTCATGTCGCCGAGGGAATCGACAATGCTTTCAACCGCCTGCGGGAGCTCAAAGCGTTCGAGCCTGGTTTCGAGCATTTTATCTTCTCAGACGCCTACCCGATTTTGCAAAAGAAGTTAGAGAAGATCAGGTGGAAAGCCAAAGGAAAGAACAAAGCCGACGGATCCAGCTCAGAGGAGAGCGGCAACGGGGATGATGAGGCCGAAGAACCCGCAGCGGCTGAGAGTGGGGAGAGCGGCTCGGAGTCCGAATCCAGCAGTTCCGAAGAAGAGGCTGGGCGCAAGTCGGGCGAATTGAGCAGTTCATCCTCGTCGGGTAGCGAGGGTTACTCCCCTGACGTTTCAATTGATGGGAGCGAACACTCAAGTACCCCTGCGTCTAAGAAACTTAGGTCGCATAATTAGTAGTTGTATTTTGCTTTTTGTTTTGAATAGCCGTCGGCTTGACATTGTTAGCCAGTCGGCTTAAAATATAATGTAAAGAATGTTTTGATAATGAAATGGAAAAATTTTACCTGTCTATCTGTCTACCTTTTGCGACTTACTTGTGGTTGTTTGCGATCTTTTTCTGTGTTAGATCTAACCAAGTTGTGCGGTTTAATATTAACTCATCCGGTTAGGATAATGCTCTTCACAGGATTCGGTTAAAGTATCTATTAGTAAAAACCCACTCGCATAGCTTGCTTCTTTCAATCCGGATCGAATTTGTTCGATTCATTCTGAGAAGGTGCAAACTTATTATGAATGTATTACGACATCCTGGAAGCCGAACATAATCAAGCCGCGCGGTTACTACCAGACCCTGCATATTTGCTTTCCAGGATAAAGAATGGCAAGTCATAAAAACAATTATCAGACCGAGCGGTCAGGACTTTAACTCAGGCGACTTGCAACTAAGATTGCTACAAGCCCCACCCCCGTGAATGTAACTGACAACCGATCAAGATTTTGAAATAATCAAGCCGTGCGACCATAACCTGGCTCTACATAATTGCCTTGTAAGACAGAATATCAAGTCGCAAGATGATCAGCCGATAGACCGTGCGATTAATATTTAATCCGAACAATTTATATTACAGCCTTATATAATATTGGCTGATAACCCGCACGGGCTGTATATAGAATTTGTGCGATTAGTAGGTTTAACACTTCCAATCATAACTGTCTGATCGAAGAGAGCCTGTAATTAGCCGATCGGATAGAGTTGAAACCCATAAAGATGATAGATTCACAACCCGAATACTGAGGTCGGCCGGTCATGATTATGCTTGCTCCCTTGATATTTACCTTGTGACATTTTAATGATATCCTGTTCATTTCAAACCGTCCGGTCTGAATACCGGACGCATGACATCTTTGGAGACTGCTGATTTTAGACCGCGTGGTTTAATAATCAGACCGCCTGAAAACCCTGGTACCCGCTTATTTCAAACCGCCCGATTTGAGTATTAAGTCATCCAGTTTGTGATGTACATAGGAATCCTGCTTTTTCCTCCAGATGGTCTATAATGACCATATGGGATGAGATACTTTCCCTGTAATGCGATAAAGGATAACTACAGACTCAGATGACCAAGTGGGCAGGTGGGCCTAGGCGGCGAACATTGCTTTCCTCAAGTGGTCATAAGAGCTGTAGAAATAAAGAGAAAGACAAGTATAGACCCAGATGACCAAGTGGGCAGGTGGGCCTAGGCGGCGAACATTGCTTTCCTCAAGTGGTCATAAGGGCTGTAAGCGACTCGACTGCTCTCTTGCCTAGGGCTACAAGCCGAGTTGATCAATTGGGCAGGTGGGCCTAGGCGGCGAACATTGCTTTCCTCAGAGAGATCAACTCAGTTGTGGGTCCCGCTTAGGCATCGCTTGAGAGTACCTAGGAGTATTCGATAGTCACAGACTAAGATGATCAGTTGGGCAGGTGTGGCTATGCCGCGGGGGCTATACCGACATTGCTTTCCTCAGAAAGATCATAAAAGCTGTAATTATATCCCTCTCGGGGCATGATAGAGCCAACATTCACCTAGACCTCCCTTGATGCAGGGGTGTGTCGGATATCAGCCGGGATCCAAGGTTCTGAAGACCACCGCACGGGAATTGGCAAGCTACCACTACACGTGTGCGAAAACTCCCCGCTACACATGATCCTCATGGTTTTACGCTAATGACTACAATCCGAGGGGGTTCGAGCAGAACTTGGCGATGTCTCCGTGGTTCAGTGAGTTTGATATATGAGAAAATGTAAAAAGGGAACATCAGACATGGAGAAGTGTCAGTATGGGGCTTCTTATTAAAATATCTGAAAAATTACAGGAAAGTAAAGAAGACATATTTTAAGGATAGAACCGTTTGAGATCGTCACCGCTCTAAGTGCGCGAAATGACTTCTCCCTCGCTTGTTTGGAGGAGGTAAGCCCCACTTTTTAATACCTCCTTGACGATGAAAGGTCCAGCCCAATTAGGATTTAGCTTTCCGACATTGCCTGTTCGGGCTGCTGCATCAACCTTTTTTAGCACAACGTCGCCAACCGCAAAATGCTTTACCCTGACATTTTTGTCAAAGTACTTTGCCATCCTCCTCTTAACTTCTTCTTGTCTGATTGTTGCCTCGTCTTGAAGTTCTTCGATCAGATCCAGGCTATACTTGATAGCCTCATCATTGTCTTCTATCCACGCTTCTCCTCCCTCTTTTGCATACACGACTCTTGGAGTGACTACCTCAAACTCTACAGGCACAACGACTTCCGAGCCATGAGATAATTTGAATGGTGTCTCCCCAGTAGCTGAAGACGGGGTAGTATGAAGGGTCCAGAGAATGGAAGGAAGCTGATCTGCCCAATTTCCCCTTTGATTCAAAACCTTTTCATCAGGAGCTGCTGGATTTGCCTGTTCGCTGCTTCTACTTGGCCATTCGTCCTTGGATGATGTACTGAGGCAAATCGAAGATCAATTCCCACCTGATCACAAAAGTTTATCATCTCCGGATTATTGAACTGTGGACCATTAATAGTGACAATTGCTAGCAGAATTCCATGACGGCAGACTATTTCTCCCCAGATGAAGTTTTTGACAATTTGGGTTGTAGTTTTTGCCAGCGCTTTCGCCTCAATCCACTTGCTAAAATAGTCAATCATTACAATGATAAAATGACGCTGGCTGCTGGCTATTGGGAAAGGTCCAATAAGATCCATCCCCCCATACCGCGAAGGGCCATGGCGCAGTTATTGATCTGAGTGGCTGAGCAGGCAAGTGCTGAAGTGGAGCAAACTTTTGGCACTGAACACACCGCTTGGCAAATGCCTCAGCATCCTTCCTCATGGTTGGCCAAAAATACCCCTGCCTTAAGATTCTCTTCACTAGGGTCTTCGCTCCCGAGTGACTACCGCACTCCCCGGAATGAACTTCCTCAAGTATGGTTGGGACTTCATCCTCCGAAACACATCGTGCTGAGGGAGAAATCAAAGTTTTTCTGTAGAGAACTCCCGCTATCAGATAATAATATGCCGCTTTCCTTTTGAATCTTCTCCGATCTTTGATGGAATTGTGGAACTCCCCCTTTGATAGGAATAGCTCGTAAGGATCCTTGCATGAAGGATTATGATCAATTTGCATGAGTTCTGCCTCATCTATTGCCGGATGAAAAAGTTCAAAGGTCACTCCCCCTGATGGAAGACCGAACTTCGACAATTCATCCGCCTCCTCATTTTGCGTTCTTGGGATGTGCTCGATAATAAATGACTTGAATCTTTCGATTTCCTTTTTGGCTAATAGCAGATATTTTCGCAGAATCGGCTCCCTTGTCTCATAATTCCCCAAGACCTGGGAGGCCACCACCAGTGAATCGGTTCTAACATGTACATATTCTATGCCCAGCTCTTTCGCAAGCTTTAGCCCAGCCAGAAGTGCTTCATATTCTGCCTGGTTATTTGTAACTGGAAAGAAGAACTTGACAGCTTGCTCCAGCCTGATGCCATTTGGGCTGATCAATACTACTCCGGCTCCCACAGAGTTTCTGCCAGAAGCCCCGCCCACATAAATGATCCAAGCCAGAGGAGATTGTACCACCTGTTCAGGACTAGGCTCTGTTGTATCTACCAAGAAGTCTGCCAAGATTTGCGCTTTGATTGCTGTCCGGGGGATGTATGATATCTCAAATTCACTTAGTTCAATAGCCCATTTTGCCAACCTCCCCGAATGATCTGGTTTTTCAAGAATATTTTTTAAAGGATGATCTGTAATAACTTGGACGGAATGAGCCTGAAAATAAGGGCGAAGCCTTCGCGCGGACATAACCAAGGCCAAGGCCAGTTTCTCCAGGATCGAGTATCTAGTTTCTGCATCCTTAAGGATGTGGCTTGTTTACCCGGGAAACCGCTTTCAAGAGGATTACTGGCAGACCGAGCGGTTTGCGGATCCAAGTCGCCCGGCTCAGGTTAAACGAGATCCATCGACACCAGCTAGCACAGGTCAGGCGGTCTAGCATAACTCAGACCGCCGCCAAGTACTAAAGATAGTCCAAGCCCAAGTCCAACAGGGCAAGTCGCGGTCTCAAGTCGGAGATCGCGCGGTTTATGCCATGGAGATAAGCCCAGATTCAAGGTCAAAGAACAAGCCGTGGTCTTAAAATAGAGACCGCTCGGATAGCACCGTCGCCTTGGCCGCATCATCTTTATCTTCTGGTCAGACATGTCGGAAGGGCAAGCCGCCAAGGCGCGCGGCTTCTTTCTTTCCTTCTTTGTGTATCCCGTCACCGCCTGCCCGTTTTCTCCTGTACCCGGGCAGGCGGTTTATTTTATCCCTGCCCGTTCGGGCAGGCCCCCAAGCCTATAAATAGGGGGCGGCACTGTTCCCAAGACACGCACACTCGAATCTAGAAGCTCGCTTGTTTGAGCTGCGGACTCGAGTTTCTCGTCTAGCGGACTGTCTGACCGGTCGGCTTCTCTTTTCCTGCACTTGTAACCCGCTGTAACCCCTTCTTTCTAATCAAAGGAAAGCCCGTCGCAGGAGTGGCATTTGCCGCGGCGGGCGAAGTGTGGCCTTGACCGCTGCTAGCGGTCTCATTCTTCTGCACAAAAAGTAACCGGCAACCCGCAGCCTCCGGTTTCCCTCGGAGGTGTGATTTCGGACTCAACAGAAACACGCGACCTTCAGATCGCGGATTGTCGGTGAAATCCTTTTCGCCACGATGTCAGACCGTCAGTTCCCCCTTGGAGACCGCTCCGATCATAGCGAGGACTCTTTGTGGGAAGCCCTGGAGTAATCAAGGAGAGAAGCCGAGCGGGCTCAGAGGGCCACTAATCAGCGACTTGAAGCGATCAGTCAGACTTTAGCAATGCTAACCGAGCGACTAGTTCCGCAACAAGCCGCGGCTAATCAGGCGGTGACCCCGGTCCTTCCTCCACCTCCTCCTTACCCGCTACCGCAAGCCGCTAATTTCCAGCTCCACCAAGAAGACCTTGCGGTTAGGAAAAAACTTCTATCAGGAAGCCGCGCACAACATGCCAGCTCGAGTCCTCGACTTCCAGGGGGCGACTTCTCACGCTGCCCACCTTTCCTACCCGCAAGAGGGCGCGGCCCGTCTCTCCTACCCGCCTGAAGTTCCTATTCATCACTCCTACCCGCCAGAAGCTGCTGCCCGGTCTTCTTATCAGGCGGCTTGTCCGCGAATAGCCGCAGCTCCAGCGGCTTATTACCCTGCTCCTTTGTATGAAGATATGGAAGAAACTTCTCCCTTTGTGGACGAAGTCAGAGGGGAGCCTGCCCCTAATAATTTCAGGGAGCCTCGCCTGCCAGCTTTCAATGGGGAGACTGATCCCACGGTTCATTTACAAGCTTTCGAGTCAGCCATTGCTCTCAGAACCTTAACTGATGCAACTAAGTGCACGCTTCTTGTAACCTCCTTTGAAGGACAAGCGAGGGAATGGTTTTACGGTTTGCACCCCAGGTCGATCCGTTGTTTCGCAGAGCTGCGAAGAGAATTCCTGCTGAGATTCTCTACCTCAAGGAAGAGAAAGAGTGGCCCGGCGGCCCTTTTCGATATAAAACAACGGGAAGACGAGACGTGGGCTCGTTTTGTGGACCGCTTCCAGAAAGAGATCATGGAAGTCCAAAATGTGGACCCGGGGCTGTATAGGGTTGCCCTCATCCATGGCCTAAGAGAGGGCCCCCTAAAGTTCGAAGCAAATATAAGGGAGCCTAAGACTTATCAGGAAATGATAAGTTTGGCAAATATGCTTATCAGAGGAGAGATGAGCAATCCGGACTACGTCGCGAAGCTGGTAAGCGACAAGGAGCAGTCAAATCCGTCCTTCCATCATCCACCATTGAATCAGTCCCACTTTGAACCCCGTTCCCAAAGGGGGAGGAACTATAAAAATAAGCAACCATTTATGGGCCATCAGCGGTTTCAAGATCAGAAACCACCGTTGGTCGTCGCTCCCGCTCCATCCGCTCCCCTTCCGCAAATCATGCCGGTATATTTACAACAGTATGCCGCGCAGCCACCTCCAGTCATTCCATTAACTCAATACGATGATTCGCAAGAGTCATTCACTCCCCTAAAAGGTCACCATGGACGAAGTAGTCCAGATTCTGCAAAAGAGGCCAGATTTCAAAAGGCCTGCTCCTCTGAAGTCGGATATTCGCAATCGAAATCCGAACCTTTATTGTGAATATCATAAAGAGGGGGGACATCTAACTGAAGACTGTCAAGCTCTTCGTCTGTTTATAGAAAGACTCCTGGGAGAAGGAAAGCTCCGGGGTCTAGTTCGGAAAGATAAAACTGCTGAGCCAACTACCGAGAAGAAAAAGGAGAAGGAAACAGTAGAATGACCTGGGAATGCGCCGACGTCGAGGACGCCGGCTACTATGGTGACATCCATCCTTCTACCGAATGCGTCGAAGTCAATAATGTGGGCCCCTTAGGGGACATCTATTGTATCCATGGGGGAGCTGGAGCGGAATCATCTCGCAAATCCAGCATTGCGAGAATTCTAAAGCAGGAAGTGGCAGCCACTACAAGTTCTCCTCCCGAAAGCACTATTGTCACGTTTGGTCAGGATGACCTTCCCCCCAATGCTAATCCTTTCGATGATGCGGTGGTTATCAAGGCCATCATCGAAAACTATACAGTCCACAAGATTCTGATTGATACCGGCAGCTCCGTCAATCTCCTTTTCCGCCCGACTTTCGAGGCCCTGAAGACCGGAAAGCATCTGTTTTCCACAGATGGGCCCCTCTACGGTTTTTCTGGGGAGAAGAAGGAAGTAGAGGGTTCAGTGAAGCTCCTGGTCTCTCTTGGAGGAGTAATAGAGTTGATCAATTTCGTGGTAGTAGATGCCCCGAGCAACTACTGTGCTATCTTCGGGAGGCCGATTCTCAATGCGTATAGGGCAGTAGTGTCCACCTTTCACCTTGCCCTCAAGTTCGCTGCTGAAGGAAAGCAGTATCGGGTCAGAAGCAACTCAAAGGTAGCTCGGGAGTGCTACGTCCGAACTGTCAACATGGTCACCGACGCTCCACTTCCCAAGATCATGGATGAGGTTTTGGAGGTTGCTGAGTCTTCAGGGGCCGCCGAGGAAAGCGCAGAACGGACAGGGACTTACCTGGAACCTGCCCAGGAGACCCAAGAGGTTCCTATTGCCGAAGAGGAAGGAAAGAAGTTGATCATCAACGCCGAGCTATCAGAAGAAGAGAAGGTTCAGTTGATCTCCTGCCTGTTGGAGAATCTAGACATCTTCGCCTGGTCAGCAGAAGATATGCCTGGTGTAGATCCAGATGTCGCGTGCCATCACCTCAACATTTCTCCTGAATTCAAGCCAATCCAACAGAAGAAGAGGGAGGTAGCAACCAAGCTGGCGGTACCCATCAAAGAAGAAGTTGCAAAACTTCTTAAAGCCAATTTCATTTCTGAAATCCAGTATCCCACCTGGATGTCGAATGTAGTGATGGTGAAAAAATCTGGGGGGAAATGGCGTATGTGTGTAGATTTCACTAAACTCAATAAAGCATGTCCCAAGGATTGTTATCCCTTGCCTCGGATAGATGTTTTGGTAGATTCCGCGGTGGGATATAATTTCATGAGTTTCCTAGATGCATTTTCTGGTTACCACCAGATTAAGATGCATAAGCCTGATATCCCGCATACGTCCTTCATTACCAATGACGGGTGTTATTGTTATCTCGTCATGCCTTTCGGACTCAAAAACGCGGGTGCGACATATCAGAGGATGATGGACACGATTTTTGAAAATCAGAAAGGAAGAAATCTTGAAGTATACGTTGATGATCTCCTTCTAAAAAGTAAAACTTTTTCAATCCACCTGAAAGACCTCGTAGAGACGTTCGCTACTCTACGGAGGTTCAAATTAAAGCTAAACCCATCAAAATGCGTATTCGGGGAAAACAAAGGGAAATTTCTCGGGCATCTTCTCACCCCTGATGGCCTCGCACCAAATCCGGATAAAGTAAAAGCCATCCTAGATATGACCCCTCCTCGTAATCAGAAAGAGGTACAACAACTTGGGGGGAGGCTGGCAGGATTGAGCCGATTCATTTCCAAATCAGGAGATAAAAGCGCTCCATTCTTCAAGACACTTAGGGGAGGATCTAAGTTTGAATGGAATAAAGAGTGCGATAATGCTTTCGAACAGTTGAAAAAGCAGTTAACCTCAACCCCTCTTCTTCAAAGCCCTCGTGAAGGGTAAATGCTATTCTTGTACTTGGGGGTGGGTCCAGATGCCATAAGCTCTGTCCTGGTTCGGGAGGAGAAGAAGAAGCAATTTCCAATATATTATGTCAGCCATATCCTTAAAGATGCAGAAACTAGATATTCAATTCTAGAGAAATTAGCCTTGGCCTTAGTGATGTCCTCACGATGGCTTCGCCCTTATTTTCAGGCTCATCCTATTCAGGTGGTTACGGATCATCCACTAAGAAGTATCCTGGAGAAGCCAGATCATTCAGGAAGACTGGCCAAATGGGCAATTGAGCTGAGCGAGTTTGAAATACTATACATTCCCAGAACAGTAATTAAGGCACAAGTACTGGCAGACTTCTTGGTAGACACGATGGAGTCTAACCCTGAATGGGTGGAAAAATCTCCTTATGCCTGGATCATCTACGTAGATGGAGCTTCAGGGAGAAACTCCGTGGGAGCCGGAGTAGTTCTTCTCAGTCCAAATGGCATCAAACTCGAGCAGGCAATCAAATTCTTTTTCCCAGTAACAAACAACCAGGCTGAATACGAAGCACTCTTGGCCGGCCTAAGACTCGCAAAAGAGCTTGGGATAGAACATGTTCATGTAAAAACTGATTCTCTTGTAATGGCCTCGCAAGTTCTAGGGAACTACGAAACAAGAGAACCAATGCAGAGAAAGTATCTATCGCTAGCTAAGGAAGAGATCGGGAAATTCAAATCCTTCATCATCGAGCACATTCCAAGGACACAAAATGAAGAGGCAGACGAGTTATCAAAGTTTGGTCTTCCATCAGGAGGGGTGACCTCGGAACTTTTCCATCCGGCCACGGAGAAAGAGGAGCTCATGTAGATTGATCAGAATCCCTCCTGGAAGGATCCTTATGAACTATTTCTGTCAAAAGGAGAGTTCCATCATTCCATTAAAGATCGGAGAAGATTCAAAAGGAAGGCGGCATATTATTATCTAATAGCAGGAGTTCTCTACAGAAAAACTTTGATTTCCCCCTCAGCACGATGTGTTTCAGAAGAAGAGATCCCTATCATACTTCAGGAAGTTCATTCCGGGGAATGTGGTAGCCATTCAGGTGCAAAAACTCTAGAGAAGAGAATCCTAAGGCAGGGGTATTTTTTGCCAACCATGAGAAAGGATGCCAAAGCATTTGCCAAGCGTTGTGTTCAATGCCAAAAGTTTGCTCCTCTTCAGCATCTGCCCACTCAGTCGCTTAGGTCAATAACTGCACCCTGGCCCTTCGCGGTTTGGGGGATGGATCTCATCGGACCCTTTCCAATGGCTAGCGGTCAGCGCCGCTTTATCATAGTGATGATTGACTACTTTAGTAAGTGGATCGAGGCTAAGGCACTGGCAAGAACTACTACCCAGATTATCAGAAACTTCATCTGGGGAGAAATAGTCTGCCGTCACGGAATTCCGCTGGCAATTGTCACTGATAATGGTCCACAATTCAATAATCCCGAGATGATAAAATTTTGCGATCAGGTTGGAATTGACCAGCGGTTTTCCTCAGTACATCATCCAAGGACCAATGGTCAGGTAGAAGCAGCCAACAGGCGAATCCAGCAGCTCCTGATGAAAAGAGTTTGGAATCAGAAAGGAAAATGGGCAGATCAACTTCCCTCCATCCTTTGGACTCTTCGTACTACTCCATCTTCACCTACAGGGGAGACACCATTCAAACTTTCTCATGGCTCGGAGGCTGTTGTTCCTGTGGAGTTTGAGGTGGTCACTCCAAGAGTTGTGTCGGAAAAGAAGGAGGAGAAGCGTGGGTAGAATACAATGACGAGGCTATCAAGTATAGTCTGGATCTAATCGAAGAACTTCAGGATGAGGCAACAATCAGGCAAGAAGAAGTTAAAAGGAGGATGGCAAAGTACTTTGACAAAAATGTCAGGGTAAAGCATTTTGCGGTCGGCGACGTCGAACTAAAAAAGGTTGATGCAGCAGCCCGAACAGGTAATGTCGGGAAGCTAAATCCTAATTGGGCTGGACCTTTCATCGTCAAGGAGGTACTAAAAGTGGGGCTTATCGCCTCCAAACAAGTGAAGGAGAAGACATCCCGCGCACCTGGAGTGGCGACGATCTCAAACAGTTCTATCCTTAAAATGTCTTCTTTACTTTCCTGCAGTTTTTAAGATATTTTAATAAGAAGCACCATACTGACACTTCTCCATGTCTGATGTTTCCTTTCTGCATTTTCTCATATATCAAACTCACTGAACCACGGAGACATCGCCAAGTTCTGCTCGAACCCTCTCGGATTGTAGTCATTAGCGTAAAACCATGAAGATCATGTGTAGCGGGGAGTTTTCGCACAGGTGTAGTGGTAGCTTGTCAATTCCCGTGCGGTGGTCTTCAGAACCTTGGATCCCGGCTGATATCCAACACACCCCTGCATCAAGGGAGGTCTAGGTGAATGTTGGCTCTATCATGCCCCGAGAGGGATATAATTACAGCTTTGATGATCCTTCTGAGGAAAGCAATGTCGGTATAGCCCCCGCGGCATAACCACACCTGCCCAACTGATCATCTTAGTCTGTGACTATCGAATACTCCAAGGTACTCTCAAGCGATGCCTAAGCGGGACCCACAACTGAGTTGATCTCTCTGAGGAAAGCAATGTTCGCCGCCTAGGCCCACCTGCCCAATTGATCAACTCGGCATGTAGCCCTAGGCAAGAGAGCAGTCGAGTCGCTTACAACCCTTATGACCACTTGAGGAAAGCAATGTTCGCCGCCTGGGCCCACCTGCCCACTTGGTCATGTGGGTCTGTACTTGTTTCTCTTTATTTCTACAGCTCTTATGACCACTTGAGGAAAGCAATGTTCGCCGCCTAGGCCCACCTGCCCACTAGGTCATCTGAGTCTGTAATCATCTTTATTGCATTACAAGGGATTATCTCATCCCATATGGTCATTATAGACCATTTGGAGGAAAAAGCAGGATTTCTATGTGCAGCATAAACCGGACGACTTAATACTCAAACCGGGTGGTTTGAAATAAGCAGGTACCAGGGCTTTCAGGCGGTCTGGTTATTAAAACCTGGCGGTCTGGTTATTAAACCAGGCGGTCTAAAATCAGCAGGTTCCAAAGATGTCAAGCGGTTCGTTTTTTAGACCGGACGGTTTGAAATAAACAGGGTATCATTAAGGTATCAAGGTAAATATCAGGGAAGCAAGCATAATCATGACCGGCCGACCTTATTATCCGGATTATGAATTTATCATTCTTATGGGTTTCCATTCAATCCGATCGGATAATCACAGGATCTTTTCAATCAGGCGGTTATGATTCTCGTTGCAAGTATTAAACCTGCTAATCGCACGAATTCTATATACAGCTCGTGCGGCTTGTCAGTCAATGTTATATATAGCTGTCATATAGATTGTTCGGATTAAATGTTAATCGCACGGTCTATCAACTAATCTTCTTGAGACTGGATATTCTGTTTACGGTCGCACGGCTTGATTATTTCAAATTCCGGATCGGTTATCTGATTGCATTCATGGAGGTGGGATTTACAGCGATGTTAGCTGCAAGTCGCCTGAGTTAAAACACTGACCGCTCGGTCTGATAATTGTTCTCATGACTTGTCCTTCTTTATCCTGGAAAGCAAGTATGCCGGGTCTAGTAGTAACCGCGCGGCTCAATTGTGTCCGGTTTCCGGGATGTCGTAATACATTCGTAATAAGTTAGCACCTTCCCAGAATAAATCGGACAAATTCGATTCGGATTAAAAGAAGCAAGCTATGCGAATTTAACACAAAGAAATCGCAAACAATCACATGTAAGTCGCAGAAGGTAGACAGATAGACAGGTAAAAACTTTTCATTTCATTATCAAAACATTTACATTATATTTTAAGCTGTCCGGCTAACAACATCAAGCCGACGACTATTCAAAATAAAAAACGAAATACGCCTACTGATTGTGCGACTTGAGTTTCTTAGACGCAGGAGCACTTGAATGTTCGCTGCCATCAATCGAAACGTCAGGAGAATAACCCTCGCTACCCGACGAGGATGAGCTGCTCAATTCGCCCGATTTGCGACCAGCATCTTCTTCAGAATCGCTGGATTCGGACTCCGAGCCACTCTCACCACTCTTAGCCGCTCCTGGTTCTTCGGCCTCATCATCTCCATCATCGCTCTCCTCCGAACTGGATTCGTCGGCTTTATTCTTTCCTTTGGCTTTCCGCCTGATCTTTTCTAACTTCTTTTGCAAGATCGGATAGGCGTCCGAGAAGGTGAAATGCTCGAAACCAGGCGCGAACCCTTGAGCTCCCGCAAGCGGTTAAAAGCATTATCAATTCCCTCGGCGACATGAGGGAAGAGTTCCTGCTAATAGACCGGGTCGGTCTCATCATACTTAGCCTGCAAAAGAAAAGAGTAAGATAAGACCGTGCGGTATGAGAACATTGGTGTTGAGGCTGGCCAGGTGATGACTTACCGACTCGGCTTCCTTTAGCCGCGCATTTTCTTTCTTCAGTTCGGCAATTTCGTTCTCTTGGAGAGCGTTTTCTTTAATCAACCTCTTGAAGGTCATTCCCATGAAGGCGGCGTTGGTGATGAGGCTCTCGGCACCAACCCGCGCGACCTCTCTGGCGAGCTCTTCCTCAGGAATTTTCCTCAACCTCCTGAAGTTCCGTCGGCCGAACATAGCGATGCTAGCAGCCTCAGCATGCCGGCCCGACTTCTCGTTCGCCCAGTGGGGAAGCGCAGTAGAGACCTGGACACTATCACTGTCCGAATGCCAGGTCAAGACCGGGCGGCTTTTTTAGATCCTTCACCTTGCTGAAGGAGCGAAGGGCGGCGAAGTCGCCTGAGGAACCCGAATCCTCCCCATCGGACGGCGGCGACTTGTTCCTGGCTTGCCTCTTTCTCTTCTCCGTCTGAGTCAAGACTAAACCGGCCGGGCTTATCGGCTTGTTGGCAGGAACAACGGCTTGGGCTACAAAAGGAGAAGAGTCAGCACAAGAGATCGAGCGGTTAACATTGAAGTCGGAAGCAAAGGGAAGCTTACTATCTTCAAGCCGAACGTTCTCTAGCTCGGAAAGTAGAGGGATATAGTAGCTTATGTTAAGCCACTCATCCTTGAGAAGCTTGCAGATTCCCTTCTCCACTTCGCTTATTGGGACCGATTGAAAGGCCTCCTCAGGCCGCACTTGCGGATTCGGGTTCAACAGGCCAAGTCGGCCTTCGAAGATCAAGTACCTCTCCGGCCAGGCCGTGACTTTGTTCGCCAGATTGACCATCTTCAACCCGCAGCAACCAAAGTAGAGGTGGCCTTTGAAGACATCCGATTCAGAGTCCGGGATGGCCCGCACCGAGAATATCTTCCTGAAGAGGTCCATAGAGAAGCGGACTCTCTCAGATCGCAGGTAGGAGATGAAGCTACATATCCCGACCATCGAGTTGGGAGAAATCTGGCCGGGAACAACTCCATAATGGTCAAAGACCATGGCGAGCTCAATCGAAATCGGGAATTTTAATCCGCAATCGAAATGGTCGATTGAGATCGCGATTTGGTTTGGGCCAGACGAATTCATCCGCTCACCACGGAGCGGAAGCCGCGCGAGCAGCGGATTGGCAGTCATGTGCTTCTCGACGAATTCATCGAGCTCGGCCTTTGTCAAACGACACTCCTCGAGGTCTGCAGAATGAAAGGCCACAGCGGCTTCGGAGCGGGTAGCAGAAGTCTTGGCAGGTCGCTTCGGCTGGCGCTTTACTCCCATCTTGAAATTTTGGTAAAAGGAATTTCGGGAGGGCGCTACTTATAAGAACGGCTGATCTACATTTAGCAAAGGTCAAATCACGGCTAGACCGATCAACCCGTACGAATACATCATCACAAAAGTCAGCCACAGAGACTGTATAATTCAAACAAGCGAATTAAAGAATCACGAAAACAAGCAGATCGGTTTATGTAAAATAACCCACAGGCATCAATCAACACAGCAAGAAGGCAAAAAAGTAAATTCAAATATTTAAGCCGCACGGCCTGGATGGCGGATCGAATATTATAGAGTCAGATTCAAGCAATTGTCCAAGGGACCGAATAGAAATATTATTGCAAGTTCATATCTTAGAGCCACTCGTTACGGACGGGTATCGCTCGGTTCATCCTCCCTGTGAAGCCGCGCGACATGATCGCCGATTTGAAGTACAGTTCCCTGCATTTGGTTCATATTATGATTAAGGCGGTTGATCATGCTATGAATCCGCGCGTCATCTCTCTCTACTCACGTCGCGGGGATCACGCGAGTAGGCAAGGTCGCTGCGGACTCATGAACACTAACAACTGGGTGGATCGTCCCGGCTACAGGAAGAGACGAGCTCGTCCCTGCGTCCGGGCGGCTTGACCCTCGCCGGCCTTCGTCAACCACGTTAATAGGGCGCCGACTTCCGCCGGCTTCCTTTGCCAAATGAAGGTATCTGTCCCTATAATAGGCACAGTCCTCTTCGAGCTTGCGGACTTCCTTCTTTCCACGATCAATCCGGACGATCAGCGCACCCACCTGGTCTTGATGCGCCTTTTCTTTCTCTCGGCGCTCTCTCCGCTCGGCCTCCAGCGCTGCTCGGCTTTCCTTCCGTTCGGTTTCCAATTCAACCCGAAGAGCAGCTTTCTCATCTTGGGCGGCCTTCTCTCTCTCCTCCACAGCCCTCAACTGCTTAGCAAGGGTTTCCAGATTCTTTTGAAGCCGGGACATCTCGTCCTCCATCCGAGTATCGGGCAGAGAATAATGCAGCAGGGGTGGATCAAGAGGGGGAAGATAGGTCACCAGTTCGCCCGGCTTCGGAATAGAGTCATGGTCATCTGCAATAAGAGAAAATAGTCAAGGAGTGTTCAAAAGGAAACCGCTTTCATCGAATTTTCCTCGCTTACAAGCCGCGGCAGTTTGAATTGAATTCGGGCGGACGGGTCGCCTTGTTAGCTCGGTATCAAACTTTCGGCGTTGTTCTCTCCACGATCTCTCACTTTGCCTCCGCTTAGCAGCAGAAAATTGAGCAGCGGAGGGAAAGAAGCTGGGTGATGGGTTCAACAACGAAGCGCGCGACTTGTTTCGAGGCCGCGGCCTGAAAAAACGAACAGGGTGGTAATCCGCTTCCTCTTTACCTTGCAGCAAAAGATTGGGTTGCGGCGGGGGCGGCCTGGCAAGTTGATCTCTTACTCGCTCCGCCTTCACCTGCATAAGCCGCAGACCGGCCGTCACGGTATCTTCAGGTACCGGTATGGTTCTTTCAGTCGCGACCTCAGGAAGGATGGCCTCCTTAAGGCTGGTCGCATCCTCAGACAGGGCGAATCCTTTCTCTCCTGGCGGGTTGGCAGCCTGCAATTCGGAAGAAGTTCTCCGCTGATCATCTTGCTTCTGAAGAGAATCAAAATCCTTGAGGAGGTCACTTACGGAAATGCTATGAGCATCCACTGGAACCTGGTCGTTCGGCTGGGGGGAAGGAGTAATCAAGCCCTCCGAGACTTCATTCTCACGCGACTTGCCTTGCAGGCTGTCCGCTCTCGGTTTCCCGGATGCTGCCTTGTTCTTGGCCTTTAGCTTCTTCATCTTCTTGAGAAGCCTGTCCGCTGTGGACTCCTCCTTCTTTCTCTTCTTCGACTTCAGGGCGGTTGGTTTTTCCGGACTGTCCTCAACGTTAATTACTGGAGCTTCCTGATCGATCGGCTTGGGGGAGTCAACTGCCTCTCCCCCTTCATCCCTTATGTTCAGACGAAAAACCCCGGACGGAGTAACTTCCATCTTGAAAGACTCATCCCCATCGCCTTTCTGGGAAGCAGTCTCCAAGTCTGTCTTACCCGGCGGGGAAGGCGGGCTGTTTCCTTTGTCAGAGAAGGTTGGGGGATCAGCTGGGGGTGGGTTCGGACAGCTCGCCTCATTTTTAGTCGACAGGACGGCTGTTTGCTCAGGAAGCAGTTCGGTCGGCTTACTCGCCTCCTGTCTAGACGACAGGCCGACTGTCAACCCTGCAGGCGGGTCGGTCGGTTTACTTGTAAAAGCAATTGTTACGGTCTTATCAGGCCACGTCGCCTTTTTCTTCTTCTTCTCTTTCAAGCGGTCTCTCTCGCGGTTCTTTCCGGGCTTCTCAAGAACTTCGAGCTCGGCCATCAAGTCCACCATCTTTTTCGGGCTGTTCAACCCGAAAGTCCTAACCGCAATAGGCGAGTAGTGACTCGTGGTAACAATGGAGTTATGCCAGAATCGAAGCTTCTGGAACATTTATAACCAACGGGGTGAAGTCGGCGCGGTCTCCGGCTAGCACTGATATTTTCGAAATCTTCACGGAAATTTAAAAATATGCGGGGATTATGTTTACCCGGGAAACTGCTTTCAAGAGGATTACTCGCAGACCGAGCGGTTTGCGGATCCAAGTCGCCCGGCTCAGGTTAAACGAGATCCATCGACACCAGCTAGCACAGGTCGGGCGGTCTGGCATAACTCAGACCGCCGCCAAGTACTAAAGATAGTCCAAGCCCAAGTCCAACAGGGCAAGTCGCGGTCTCAAGTCGGAGATCGCGCGGTTTATGCCATGGAGATAAGCCCAGATTCAAGGTCAAAGAACAAGCCGTGGTCTCAAATAGAGACCGCTCGGATAGCACCGTCGCCTTGGCCGCATCATCTTTATCTTCTGGTCAGACAGGTCGGAAGGGCAAGCCGCCAAGCCGCGCGGCTTCTTTCTTTCCTTCTTTATGTATCCCGTCACCGCCTGCCCGTTTCTCCTGTACCCGGGCAGGCGGTTATTTTATCCCTGCCCGTTCGGGCAGGCCCCCAAGCCTATAAATAAGGGGCGGCACTGTTCCCAAGACACGCACACTCGAATCTAGAAGCTCGCTTGTTTGAGCTGCAGACTCGAGTTTCTCGTCTTGCGGACTGTCTGACCGGCCGGCTTCTCTTTTCCTGCACTTGTAACCCGCTGTAACCCCTTCTTTCTAATCAAAGGAAAGCCCGTCGCAGGAGTGGCATTTGCCGCGGCGGGCGAAGTGTTGCCTTGACCGCTGCTAGCGGTCTCATTCTTCTGCACAAAAAGTAACCGGCAACCCGCAGCCTCCGGTTTCCCTCGGAGGTGCGATTTCGGACTCAACAGAAACACGCGACCTTCAGATCGCGGATTGTCGGTGAAATCCTTTTCGCCACGATGTCAGACCGTCAGTTCCCCCTTGGAGACCGCTCCGATCATAGCGAGGACTCTTTGTGGGAAGCCCTGGAGCAATCAAGGAGAGAAGCCGAGCGGGCTCAGAGGGCCACTGATCAGCGACTTAAAGCGATCAGTCAGACTTTAGCAATGCTAACCGAGCGACTAGTTCCGCAACAAGCCGCGGCTAATCAGGCGGTGACCCGGTCCTTCCTCCACCTCCTCCTTACCCGCTACCGCAAGCCGCTAATTTCCAGCTCCACCAAGAAGACCTTGCGGCTAGGAAAAACTTCTATCACGAAGCCGCGCACAACATGCCAGCTCGAGTCCTCGACTTCCAGGGGGCGACTTCTCACGCTGCCCACCTTTCCTACCCGCAGGAGGGCGCGGCCCGTCTCTCCTACCCGCCTGAAGTTCCTATTCATCACTCCTACCCGCCAGAAGCTACTGCCCGGTCTTTTTATCAGGCGGCTTGTCCGCGAATAGCCGCAGCTCCGGCGGCTTATTACCCTGCTCCTCTGTATGAAGATATGGAAGAAACTTCTCCCTTTGTGGACGAAGTCAGAGGGGAGCCTTGCCCCTAATAATTTCAGGGAGCCTCGCCTGCCAGCTTTCAATGGGGAGACTGATCCCACGGTTCATTTACAAGCTTTCGAGTCAGCCATTGCTCTTAGAACCTTAACTGATGCAACTAAGTGCAAGCTTCTTGTAACCTCCTTTGAAGGACAAGCGAGGGA